>JAOTQM010000066.1:4100000-4700000 GCA_026939265.1 Oreonectes daqikongensis | reverse complement strand
TGATTTGTTTTAGGGGAATAGAGAGGCATCCAGCTGGAGAGAAGCCAGGACTGAAATCTCAGGAGTCACTGCACCACGGTTACCCAGCACCCCCTCTGCCTGGCATCACACCCAACCAAATCAGTCCCGTGTTCAACTCGCTGTACGTCCGAGGGGCGACTTGGATAACCTCCAAATGACATCCTACATTATAAGAAAAGCATTGCTCAGTTTCAGTCTTTGGAGGACCCCAAAGCCCATAATGAGATAAGCACTAAATGAACCTTTGAGGAAAGCAGTATTGATGCATTACAGTAATACATTTTTCCTCTGGTCCTCCAGATTTGTTTTTAAGGAGAAGGTCAGAAAGATTTTTCCACTAAAAGACAATGTTCATTTTGAGACTTCACTAGTGAAAGTGCTACACTGCAGGATCTTGGAATTTTACTGTCCAGTGGCCTTAAAAAATATTTGGACACTTAAGCTACACTTAAAAATGTATAAACACTTTTGCGGTATACAGTATAACAAAATATCTGACCAAGTGGCATTTACTGTAGACATGTAACACAAACACGGTTTTAAAGCTAAACATTTCACAAAAAGTTTATGTTTCTCATGATGACACAATTGATATAGTGTTCGAGATAAGAAAAGTATTTGGACAGTTTTTGGTTTGCAAACTTTGTGGAACGTGCCCATACTTAATGTGATGAACTGCATGTGTGGATAGGCTGCTGGGCCACCTAAGGGGAACTGTGTCCAAAAATGCAAATACTGTTTGGGACAACTCTATTTTTTATATTAAAGTAATAAAAGTTACTTAAAATAGTTATTTGAAAAACAAAAGAAGATATTTTGAAAACCGTTGGTCTCCATTGAATTCTATTGTGTGGACACAAAACCAATACAAGTCAATGGGGATCAAAGGTTTTCTGTTACCAACATTCTTCAAAATATCTTACTTTGTGTTCTGCAGAAGAACGAAATTCATACAGGTTTGAAATGACAAGAGGATGAGGAAATGTTGACAGAATTTTCATTTTGGGGCGAACTCTCCCTTTAACAATCTAAAATATGTATACAAATATATACAAGTACAAAATACGGGTTTTAAATATTGTACTATTAACATTGAAAGTGACTTCAAAACTCTTACAAAGGGTTTAAAAAGGTTTAATTGTACTTTTACATTTTATCCAAAGCGACTTACAGCTCATTCAAGGTATACGTTTCTATTAAATTTGACTTTGTGGTGGCATGCATGTGCACTCATCTCATAAATACAGTACTGACATGACCTGAACACATCATAAATATGCCAACTGTATGTAGATAGAAGCTTTTTTCAGTTTGTTAGTCTTTGATGGCACAATATTGCTTGCCTGAAGGCAGCACAAGTTATGGTCGGTGTGATCAAGATCTTATGGACTGGGCTTTGTTTTGGCAGCAGATCACATGGATATCACCAACTGATAGCAAATCATATGATATGGATGCTTTAAAAAGATCTATTCGTTGTGGTAAGTCGTCTTTATATTTTAGTATTTCTCTGTGTGAGGGGTATTTAGTGTATATGTATTTAAAGCTTTAAATGACACAAAATATGATAAAAAAATGTAATTAAGTTTTAATGTAGTTTTGATTTTGTGGTTACAGTTTTGAGAAACCTGTTAAAGGTTTCTGGAAACATGTCTAAGTGAGTTAACATATTACCTTTATAGTATAATCTTTTTTTAAAGCCGTTACCTGCACCTCCAAATGCAGAACTCAATCCAGTTTCTCAGCATATACTAAAGACTTTGTATAGGCATCTGCTTTTTCTGCCAAAACTTTACATCAGTACACTTCTTACACAAAGTTCCTTATGGATAATAAGCATTTTTTCTTTTTCTTGTAATTATGATAGGCAGGTTATTGAAGACATTACTGTAGTAACACTTTACAATACGGTTACTTAATGCATTAACTAATATGAAAAACCAATGAACAATATTTCTGTTGTACATTTATCAGCCTGCATTTACCATTTTTAAAATCAAAAGTTGTATCTGTTAACATTAGTTAATATACAGTGAACTAATTCCCTCCCTCCTCACTTGTTTTATTGATCGTTTCGCTTAAAATGACTAAAATTAAATCATATCAGGGCCTATTATCAAATTTAAAAGTACTACAACCGCAAAAATAGACCTCTGCAGTTTTGTTTTTGATCTGCATTTCTGCAGTATTGTGACAATTTCAGTCCAGTGTCAAACCTAAGGAGTGATATAAAGTCATCCAACAGCAATGTGAAAGCCTAAGAGAATGCAAAGATGCATGAAAGTTGGGAAAACAAATCAGGCTTATTCCATCATATACATTTTAAACTGTTCCATAAAAACATTAGTATTGTGTTGTTTAAACATGAACATGAACTTGTTTACTTTGCATTGCATCTTTTTTTATTTTGACCAGTGTGTCCCATTTAAATTTTCTGCAAATGTAAATTCAGAAAAACTGAAAATAATTTTTCTTGCTTGCTAACTCTAGCAGCTATGCACTTAAATCTCATAACCAGCCAATGTTATGTCCATTGGGAATGCTGGTGTTTGAGGATTGTGTGTTAGTTCGGTAAGACATTATAGCTGGCATTTTGCACTCTTAGGTTTTTGTCTATCCCTGCATACATGTGAAATGTAATATCAGATATGTTCAGACGGACAGTAATATCCAGATAAGCAAGAGAACATGATAACATACAACCAGTTACCAGTACCACGAACTGCAGCTGTATAAATCACCATAAGATAAATTCCAGGGCACTTATCTCCTAGTGAACAGCAATGTGTTCTTGTTAGTGCATAAAATGAAGCTAGAGTGGATGACCTTGTTGTCGCTTGCGGTTCAAAGTGTTTCACTCAATAGCTGTTAATAAGAATCTCCTCTCACAGACAAAGCAGAGCTGTGCAAACGAAAAAAAATTGATAAGGTAATGGAAATGTCTTAAAGAACAACTTGTCTTCAAGCACTACAGTAGGTGGCATCGGCTTACAAAACCATCACAAAATAAACTGTAAGCCCACAAAGGGATTCATAGAAACTCGCATGACAATTGATAATCTGTTGATTTTCAGTTATGTGCCGAGCATGTGCCCTCATTTATATCCCTGTCCATGACACTAATGTTTCTCTTCTATTTTTGTCTGCTGATGACTGGCTACTGAAGCATGAACAGATGAATACTCCAATGAGAGATGTTTGCTTGCAGGCAAATGCTTCAAACTGCTCAATGGACCAGTCAGCATAGTAAAGGTCATTTTCTCTTCTGCTGATGCTTTATAATGTGTCATTCATTTACATAAACAATATGCATTGCACTGAGCTAAATGTTATAGTTCTTATCAGACCATGTCACTGTTTAACTGTTTAAATGCGGCCAGACAGATTCATAAAGCTGTAAAAACAAACAAAATCCTCTTTTGGGTGCCTATAGAAAATCTGTTTCTCCAGATTCAGCACAGCTTTGAAGTGCCCATTAAATCAAAATGAATACATTTTTATGTTTAGGTTGTCTATATGTGCTCCAAAACATTAACAATGTTTGCATTTAAAGATATAAGCATGCTCACTTCTGCCAGTACGTATCAACAATTTTCTGAAATAATTCTGCACTTCGGCCTCTCAAATACCTATATCTCAAATTACAAATACCTATATCTTGCTTCACTTAATAAAAACAATGTGTGTATACTGTAGTTCTCAACGTTTATTGTTTGTGTATTTTGAAACAGGAAGTGAAAACAATTACACCACCAGCATTCCAGTGGTTAGAGCATGGCGCTAGCAACGGCAAGGTCATGGGTTCGATCCCAAGGATTGCACACACTCAGAAACCAATGTATAGTACAAAATGCAATGGAAGTCGCTAATATTACAGACAGAATGAGTTCTGTTTTTTCAACTTGCTTATAATGCCTGAATCGAGGCCAAAAGAGGCCAACAAGCTCTACTTAAACACCATGCTCATAATGTAGTCAGATTTCATGACTGCATGGCAATTTCAAGTCTTTTAATAAAACCCTCTCTGGTGGAATCAGCTGACCCGCTGTTCTGATATTGAATCCGAACAATATTACACTCAATTATGGCTTATCTCGTCTGATGGGTTCATAGATGTAATAAAATTAGCTTCCGGACTGTGAATCACATGTTTTAAGCCAAACCGGTGGCACTTTTATGGTCTGCAAAACCTATAAAATTAGCATAGATAAAAATGAATTTGACGTTTGGCAGCTGTTATCCCATTATTTGAAATGAAGGGTTGAATGAGGTGTATATTTAAGACTGCGTTCAGGAATCTCCACCAACAGCCTGAACAAGATTTAAATCAGGTGAATATTTACATTGCCAATAATATACTGTAACTCTTGTTGTTAAAAAGCCACAGATGTTTTATGAAGCACACAGTGATACAAGGACACAAGCTTTAATGTTTTTTTATTCTCTGTGGAAGAAATTCTTTTGCTTCCTGGAAAACAGAGTCTCAGTGTCTTTCTTGTCATGCTCAGCCTTGTGATCAGATTTTAGTGTACATCACGTACTGCTGCTGATTCTTAACAGGAGAGCGCAGTCACAGAACATCTCTTTACTTTTAATAAATGGTTCACTGACAGGGAAAAGGATCAGATGAATGCTGTGTCTGTACAGTTTGTATTAAATTGGCAGAGGGCATGGAGCCATATGCACGCAAATAATACCGCAAACATTTATTTGAGTAACATTTCATTGCAAATATTCATTTTTTGGTTTAGAGGATTTAAACACTGTGTTAAGGATTTTATTAAACCTTGTGTTGAGGAATCAAATTATTCCTTATGCAGAAACAGAGAACGGCAAGCTGTTTACTCATTTCAGTGCTCAAAATTCTCTGATCCTTTCCAATATTACAGCAGATAAAATGCGGATCTCAGCTGCTCTCGGTTTATTTTAGGTGATAAGATCAGTGGGGTGAGAGAAGATCTCTGAGTCTTGCTGCACTAATAATATGATTACAACAAATCTTTTCCAGCTATCATCCAAATGACATAAACAGTCCATATAAAGGCTACATGCAGATATGATAAGGTTTAAGACAACAAACTTCACATGGCGCCTCATGGACGATTCTATGCCGGAATTCAGAGGTGGATGTTACATATTCAGAAGAGATTTTTTGTATCTACTTTCACGTGTTTATGTTTAATCTGATGTAAGTAAAACACAACCATGACTGTCCTTGAAGCAGAGCTATTACACAATAATGAAATATAGAATGACACAATACTAATGTAATTTATGTGTGCACTTGGATAAGTGATTTTAAATGAATGTACAGTTTAACTTTAGTAACAGTGGAAGTCACAGTCTCTATTCTGCAAACATAGTTGAAAAGTGACACAATCTACTTTTCCTATATGCCATTTATATGTCTGTTCTCTGTTTTGTGCAAGACAAGATGAGATGTCATTCACTGAAGGATGTCATTCAGTCTGAATAAAAAGGCATGACAGAATGGTGAGTAGTCATTTATGGCAGAATTTCACAAAATAATCTTTGTTGATGTGAAAGTCACTGATTATTGGGATTTTAACAGTTCAGTGAAGAACTTCTATACATCTTTCTATATCAACAAGAGATTACAAACAAGCTCCCTATATAGACTCCAGCTGCCGCCCCAGGTCCTGGAATTATTCAAGAGGATCTAGACAAAGCACTATGCTTTATCAGATTTTTACTCTAATGCACGTTTCCTGGGATTTTCTTTCTCCATTTGCTAGATTAACCCTTATTTATTTACATACATCTAAATGAATAGGAACATACGGCATAATTAGTCGTGGCACCACAGTCACAGTTGACCCGGTCTGCCCTTGTGCATGCGTGTAGTGTCACAAACAGCCAGTAATATCATTTGTCTTTGATGACATCTTCAACCGTTCTGTCAGGATCTCATTTACCAGCGCCATAACAGTGACTTTTATCTAATAAAGAAAATGCAGCTTTCAGTACATTGATACAAAAAAAAAAACTGCGTGTGTGTGTGTGTGTGTGCTGTTGGGGAAAACATCACATGCAACACAAAGGTTGTTTCTGTTTCTAGCTTGTTGGCAGAGATGGGAACAGCAGCAACTCCAGCCTTCTTGTACAAAATCAATCTTATTTTTGAATACGTCTCCACCTAGTATTGAAACCCTGAGGAGCTCTCTGCTTTTGAACAACTACACCAGGATTATAGACGGTTGCATCGGACGCACACGCATAACCCGAAGTTACCTTCCCATCTGTGTTTGTTGATCGGTCTGGTAGTGGCTAATAATAAAACTATTTATATTTAATTTAATTTATTTTAATATTAACTAATTGTATTAAATAATACATTTGTTGAATTTTATTGTATTTCTTATTTTATTAAATAAACAATTGTTGAATGGGTCGTGTAACTTTGTCGCATTTAAGTTTAGCCAAGTAACGGTTTCCAAAATAATACTGGTTAGACAAACTCTTAGCTAATGTCATTTACTTGTTATTTATTTTGCATGTTATCAGAAATAATCTGCAGGGACTCTTATTCTTAGCGGATGTGTACCGGAAGTTACGTTTGGGCCACAAAAGCGTGCATGCAGTAACGTTTGTTTGTGTTGTTGCTTTGAAACCGTCTATAAGAGATGAAACTGGTAACCATTGCTATTAACAATCACTGACTTTTTATTATCTCTGAGATAAACCTGCAGATGATAATTTCAGTCTTTTGTTTAGTTTATATGAGTTAATGAGAGTGTCATGAAACTAAAATTTAGTTTGAATAATTAGATAATAATGAATAGTAATGAGTAGCAGCACAGCCATTTCTATTTGTGGCATTTCACAACGGTGCACTTTGGTGTCCCAAAGCATTAAAGTGGTTTTGTTTTAAGAATGTAGGAAATGTAGGAAAACTTTATTACAGCTATTTCTTTTTACTTTCTTAATTAAGTTTAAATGTGTTTCATGTCTATTAACCTTACAGAAAAATAACAGAAAATGCAATAGCTTACATATTTAGTTCAACAGACATTTTCTGAAGGTTAAACGCTTCTAAATGACAATTTGTTTAAAAAAATAGAAAGAACTAATCAGCCTTATTTTATACCCTAGGTCCTGTTTATTTTAAACATGTTTTTATTATTGTTGACTGGTTCACCCTAAAGAGACAAATTGGATTTTTAAACTTTATTGTTTATGGTTTCTTCTTCATTTGAAACTACTTTTATTAGTCTCTAAGCTGTGGTTTTGAGGCAGTATTGTACTTCACAGGATGTAACCATTTGTTTGAAGGATTGTAGCATTAAAGTTTTTACAAAGGATCATACTGTGGGAGACTGGGGTTTGATGAGAAAGAAAGAAATCCTTGGCGCAATGATGTCATCATGCCTTTTATTTGTCCCTCTGGCTCAATTTCAGGTTGCCTACTCACAGGGCAAAATATTCCTCCTCCCCTGGACCCAATGGCGACATACACGCTTTAACATTGTGATAAACTGAATGCAGAGGCGAATCCTCTAAATTGTAATTTATTGTGTGTGCAGAATACAGTGAATTCAGTCTATTGTATTATTGACATTGCGATAACCATAGCAACATTTTAGCATCTCATAGCAGTAAAAACACGGATGGATTTAATAATGATGTTGTCACTGCCTGTAACTAACAGAACTCTGTGTACAAAAGAGAGTTGAGCAGTGAAAATGATATTTTTTCGTAAGTCTATTTTGCATTGTAATAAAAATATAAACAGACAAGCATTTCTTTACTTGCTCAGGGCTATATAAACTTTTAAACACATACATCACAGACCTCAGTCCTCAGAACAGCATTCATAAGTCATATTTAAGACTTGCATGAGATATTGTTTCTGCAGTGCGTTCAAAATATTTTGAATATCATTTATGATAATGATCTGATGACAGAAACTTTTAATAAACCCCTGACTCTTTGTTTTTGTGTAACTGTTAAAGAACCCTGAAACATATGATATTTACACTTTATAATATTATCTATGGACTGGCACCCCATTGAGATCAAAGGGATTTCATGTGTGGTGACTCATGTGTATCGGGAATAGTAGAATTTGGGATGAGATATTCTCAGCATCTTAAATCAGTTCCAGTCATGGACTAGAAAACATCAAAGTCAAGCAGAATGTATATGCAATTTCTTTAATATTTTTAGATAAAGAAGAGAAATCTGAGTGTTTAAGTTAGAAAGTTAGAAAGTATAATTTATGTTAAGAAACACTTGGTCCTGTGTGAGAAAAAACCCCTGCACATTCTTTTAAAATCTACATTTGTTTCTAGTGCGCAAGGACTTTTCCTTAACTCGGCATACTTTTTTCTAATTCATTAAAAAAAGGTGGATTCAAATGTCCAATTTTAAAATGGCTTTTCATGAAAACTGCTATTATGGCTTTGCAGGACCTTGAGCTCAGCATGTTGTCGGCCTGAGTAACCATGCTTTTGAACCTTACCAAATGTATTCTGTATATATAGCTACAGTATATATCCAAGGTCATGGGTTCGATCCCAGGGATTGCACATATACAGAAACAAATGTAAACTATAATTCAATGTCAGTCGCTTTGGATAAAAGCGTCTGCAAAATGCATACATGTAAATGTATTCTGAAACATTTTTATTCAGGATTATTTTAACATGTTATTAAAGCCTTCTGTGTCTGACAATATTGACTTTTTAAACAAGATGAATATTGAAATACTTAACACTATATTTTACAGTTTGGGGCACGTTGTCACATGTGCTTTAATGATTAATGTATTCAATGAGTTTCCTTTTGACAAAACAATGGTTTGATATTTTGCGTGTTTGTGCTTTTGCCTAAGATCAAGGGTATCTGTTTATATCAGTTTACTATATGATCCCTACCCTACCCAGGGACCATATATTAAACAGATTTGGGGGGACAGAAATGGAAGCAGGGCTGGCTCCATCCATCTATTGTATTGTGCTCAAGAATGGTGGGCTCCCTTTCCAGGGATCAATATTTTTACTGCATTTCACTGCCTCTGTACTTGTACTATGCACAATGACAACAATTCTGAAAGTAATTTTTCACATTTTGACCACTTTTTGTGTGTTATATTGTGCAGTTACATCCCAAGATACCCTTCCGAAAAAGAAGACATTCTGAAGAACGTTGGTATCCCAATAACATTGGTCCCCATTGACTTCCATTGTATAAACACAAAACCATTTCTCAGTGTCCCACAGAAGAAAGAAGTGATATACACGTTTTCAACAACATGAGGGTGAATTTTTATTTTTGGGTGAACTATCCCTTTAACTTAACGAAATATGCATTTTAAATGTAACCTACCAACGCGCAATGTTTTGATCTCCATACACTATAGAATACAAACATAAATAATAACATAAACGAATAATGAAATATTTCAATTATTTTAATGCATTGTAGCATTAGTGCCTTTAACATAACACTTGCGCAGAGGCGATCAGCCTTCTTTATCAGAATAAATGATTGACAGACGCGAAGCGCAATGTCATTCCCTGACAGCAGTTCGTGCCCGTGTGTCACAGAAAGATAGAGAGCGAGCGAAGTGCAGTCATGCAAGTATTTTGCAATGTTAGTCCTGTAGAGAGCGGTAGATAGTTTAATAAATAGTTTTATACGCGCCTTGTGGTACTGTACATGAGAGCGGGACTGGGGAGGGAGGAGCGATCGTAGTATTTCTCCTCATTTCAAATCCCTGTCGTGGCAGCCCGGCCAGAGCACATTTCTCCCCCCTCGCAACCAAGGGGTAAAAAAACCCAAGACCGAGAGCCTAGTGCATGTCCTAAATAGCGAAAGGAGGACTTTGGGAGGAGGAAACGTTAGTTTGAAGGCACGCTGCGGAGGTATCGGCTCACTCACTCGTGTCTTGCACTCTACACTGGATACGCGAACCGCCTGGACGTTTGGACTTCCCTGGATCCTCCGGATCGCTCTCCAAACCCGCCAAACATTCACAAGGTGAGCAGCACGACGTGCTCTGACATTCGCAGCTTTCGCGCTTGTTACGTTCGCTCGTGTTACTTTGCCGAAACGGAGCTATCTCCGGTGCGTGCGCTAGCGGTGTGGTTTGACAGATCGCGAGGCGTAAAGCTAAAATGATTTATTCTCATCTCTTCTCAGCGTATGACAACACAGACGTCCAGTGAGTTTAATGCATGTTATATAGCATGTTAGTTCGGCTGACATTGCGCAGGTCGCCGGCGCGGAGAGTGTCTTGCTGTGTATGGGGCCTAGTTCGTAGCAAGCACATACTGTACCGACAAACACATTGTAGCCCAGTGTCTGTTAGTACAGTATGTGCCCCTGCTACACACGCACACACACACACACACACACACACACACACACACACACACACACACACACACACACACACACACACACACACACACACACACACACACACACACACACTGTACTGTAGCTGGCATGCATTATAGTGCACATAGGTTCAATTCAGGTGCCGTTTTCGCAGTATTCGATCACCATATGCATAAAAGATATAGTTCATAGGCAAGTTTAGAATTATACAGCAATGAAAATATTGTCTGCTTACAGTATGCACGGATATGGGAAAAGTTTGTGTGAAATGTTGCCGGTGTGCGTTTTTAGCATAGACGTTTTCATAATGTGTTTTATAACGTGTTCGCAATGTATTTTGTAGGCTATATAAAAACAATTACAATGTAATGACATGTTAAACACTTTCTTGCGCAAAATATTTACAGTATAGGCTACTTCAATTCTTTTTGCAGTATGAATTTTGACTCGTTTTACTAACTTAAGAACATAGTTTACTTCATTTAGCCTCCTTGATAAGACAGTATCAGTTATCGAGTGAAAAGACTTAGTTTAGATTATAGAGACTTAAGCCTTTGTTAACTTTTGATTGAAGATCTGATCGCCTCAGACTTTTGTAATGTGCATGAAATTACTCAAACCCAAAACGAGTCATATTTAAGCAACCATTTTTTTTATTAAGTAATCCAGTAATAGCTCTTCAGTAATATTATATATTGTGTTAATACTTAGTACATGAAACATTTCGAATAGTCTAAATATGCCACCTGTTGCCACATTATGAGTACACATTCTTCTGATATGTATTTCTAATGTTCTAAAAGGCTGCGTAGCTCTTGTCTTTTGTAATGTTTCTTAGGAAAAATCCATGCGTGTAATTACTTGTATGTGCAACTATATATTAATTTATTAAGTTATAGGATTTTATTGTTTTAAGTACGCATATCTTACCAGGACTGAGGCTCTATAAACACCAGGCAGAGATGAGTCGCATGCATTACCCAACAGTAGCTCTGGATGTTCTGCCTGGTCCTGATGAGTTTTTAATGGGAGGAAGTGACCTTCCGTGGCCCCTCTCCTAGCAGCTCGCTATGCCACAGCCCCCTTCCATATAGGACAAAAATGCAAAATGTAGAGTGAAAAGGTATAATGGAAAACAAAGATTAGCAGCTATCCCCATCAATACGGTGCTACATCAGACCCTCAAAGGCTCATGCTGGGTAAGTTAAATGGCTTTGTGGTTTGCCAGTCTAACAATGATGGGTTTGCAATATGAATGTGGTTAGCTTGTGGCCACTTCTGCAAACCCATCAGGCACTTGGAAATTCTTAAGGGGTTTTTAATTGTTTACGTCATATATCAAAAGTAATTGTTACTTTGATTCGTACGTCTTTGCCACTTCACACCCAAATCGTAGTAAACATCCTGTTTGACACTCCAGTTGGCTGCTTTTCATGATTTGATGATATCAGACCAAACCCATTACATGCCTCGTGTGATAAATATGTTTGTTAAAAACTGCTTCTCGGCATTGTCACGCTCACGTTGGTGTGACATTTTTTGTTGACGAAGTAGTGAGGAGTGCCTGTGACCTATAGTACATCACAATATTCTTACTGTATATCTGTCATGCGTTTCTATCTAAAACACACAAATTAGACACGGCAGATAAGCCCATTTGTAAAACATTAACCGGTGTAATCGGTCAAGATTTTATTTTTATAAAAAGCTGTAAAAGTCTAATCTTCATTTATAAAACGTTATTATTAAGTGACAGGTTCTTGCAGTGTTTACAGTTGTTTTGTATGTTTTCTTTGGAGCTGCTCAATTATTTTAAGAACATCATTCTTGTTACTGTACGTGTTGTAGTATTAACATGCATTTACTACAGTTTATTGGTTTATCTTTAGAGATAATTATTGGCTTTAAGGTACTGTAGCCTCGCCTATGACATGTGTCATCACATGTTACACAATTCATGACAGTGCTGCAAATAATGTGTGTTAATCTTCTTCCTCGGCTGCGTTCACGGCAGATGCTGAACTGAACTTTGACTTTGTTCTGAGGGCAGCGCAGCTTTCATTTCTGATAAGAACAACATATCCTGCGAAACATGAGATAATTTATCACCACTCAGTTTGATCGCCTGTGAACATCAGCCGTCACTGTTTTGGCTACTTTAAGATAACGCTGCCCACACAACATGGACGTACGAGACGTGCACACATGTGCACAGAAAGTTCTGCTTGCTCTGTGTTTCATTGGCGTCCGGTTGAAAGCCAACTCCCTATTTCAAATGTCTTCTTTTGTCTTTACTCTGAAGCCTCTTGTTATCGGTTCGTTCATGAGAGATTGTGGTTTCCATGTCAATTAGGACCAGCGTTTCATCTGGCCTTTCTAAACGGCTTTAGAAACTCCGTCCCTCACCCCACGCAAACACAAAATCTGAAAGGGTGGCAGACATGCACAGAAAACGATGAATATATACTAGAATAGAGTCCTGAGAGGCGGTTAGAAAGCCACATTTCACACTTATTAACAACTCTAAATCTCAGACAGGCTTTTTAATTTGCGCTTCCTCGCTTTTGTTCACTTGGAATCGGAATTTGCTGGTTTGTTTTTCAATGGAGAAAGCGTAAAGAAGACATTAGAATGACTGACTGGTGGTAAATGCGGCCCAGCATTGAATTATTGTAAAAAACAGTCAAGGGTATCGAATGAAAGTTGCAAGGTCCGAGCTCGAAATTCCCTTCCTGAACAATCAAATGTCCCAAAATTGCAGGAACACTTTCTACAGTCATAACACCTTGCACAGTGAGAAATAATAAATCCTATTTATGTATGTCAAACACTGCTGCTCTGTCATGTATAATTACGAATTGTTAAATTATTTGTAGCGCTTTACTAAACTCACTTGTTTTAAGAGTAAACAGCGCTAGCGTAACGTAACTAGTGTCTGCTTTCGCATGAGTGCTAATGATGGCTCTAACCGCATTATCAACAATTATGATTCCTGTGTAAATAAATTGTGAAGCACACTTTCTCATTGTATATGCTTCTAAAGGTCTGCGCAGAGGAAAAATAACAACGATTAGAATTAAATCATGATAAATAATTTGTAGGAAATGATTGTGTGGAACTTGGCTCTGAATTTTGGGGATTTGAGATGGAATATAGAGTTGGTTGTAAAGGCCAGTTCACACCAACAATGATAACTGTAAAGATATAGTAACGTCAACACCACTGGACGATAACGTTATGTTTATTCTTATTTTAAGTGTTTAAGCTCTGGATTTTTATTGGCTGTTCATCACCTAGAAAAAAGTTGCACTGAAAGTGACCTAACCGCTTTGTTCTTCTGCAGTTGTGATGTGGACTAGGCTGTTCTTTTAAATCTAAAAATATGTTCAAATGTTATCTTTATAGTTATCTTTATGGAATGGACCTCATGGCTCACCTTTGGTGTCCTTGAGGATCTGTGAATCTTAGTAAGGTGCTGACCTCATTCTTTGTTGTTTGTTATAAATCTTTTGTAAGGACGTGTACGGTGCTAGATGGGTTTTGCTGTAGCTGTCAAAATCTCAATGTGTTGGAGGATAGTACCACCACACTGCAGTTAAAAATGTCTACTGGTAGCCTAATTTTTTTACACCATGTGTAGGTAACCTGGTTTTAAATGTAGCATGTTAGGAATGAGCATGTTTCATGCTCTGTTCACTGGAAAATACACTACTGTTTTGCACAAACAGTAACTATATACATATATATATATCACTGTTTTTATGTGAGATAGAAAATACGCTTCTTTAAAAAAACTGTAAGTCTGATACACTGATTTATGGTTTGATTTAAGAGCAGGAAAATGCATGCATCATCATAATCCTGGGTAATATATAACTTCTATAGATAGTGTACACTAAAATGGACGATAAGTGAATTGGCAGATAATCAAAAGCACTTAGACTTATGAAAGTGCTATTGTTCACAGTACTAGAAGTAGATATAGCTAACGTTTTGTTTCTTGAAGAACATTATTTGCATTGTACGCGTTGCATATCTGCATCTTTGTATGCTGTGAATTTCTGTCAACAAATCCCAATGTTTGCTTGTTGTACAGTGTTTATCTTACAGAATATTATGAATAGGTCTGGGTCACTGAAATAATACTGAATGTGATTTGAGTGTGTAACCGGTTGCTTTTTAGGAAATCATTTTTATATAAACGTTCATGCTTGAGAGATTCAGCTGGATTGAATCCATGAGCTGAGGGTTTGGCAGCGCTGGTGTGCCTCACCTCTTAATCATTTTCTTTTCATTATGCCTTTGATGTGAAGGGCATCATTTACACCAGGGATCCTATTTTTAGGCTGAATAGCTCTGAATAATCTCTAAAAAGAGTTGTTTTTTATTATATATTTCAAACAGCAGCATGTGATATTTCATTAGGATCATATTTGTCAGTTTTGTGTCAGTCTGTGCTGTTTTTGCTGTTTTATGTTGGAGGGCATTTTGTGCTTTGCTTGATGCTGTGTGAAAGGAGATTGTAATGTGTCTTTTAGCTGTAGGCAACTGGCATATCCCTTTTTGCTGCCAAAATGTTTTAAATGAATTTACAAAATAAAAGTCCTCTTTATCCCACAGGATATTGTGAATGGAGTTTTCAAAGCTAGATGGATCTGGGTTCTGTGTGCACTGAAGGTAGAATGGTTGAAGAAACGTTATACACAGGTGGAAGATGTCAGTTGGACGTTGTCATGAAATCACTCACGTTTTCTAGACATCTAGATAGTTTCAATATTTTTATTGAATATATTTCCAATATTTAAACCCCCATGTACCTCCCACGTGTCAAAAGAAACATCTTTCATGAACTTCCTATAAAAACAAAATCACTCGGCTCATTACAGAGCTTACATAGCAAACAAGTGCGCACAAGTCGCTTGACTTGACTCCAATTCCAACTGCAAAGCTACGGCGTACTCTCGCTGTCGTACGCTTTGGAGCCAATAATTACAGCCAACTCCGAAATCGACAGATAAACTACAGCCGAATCGCACGCAGCCTCCAAAGTCTGAGAATCTTGGCTGTATTTCATTTCTGCAGATAAGTTTGGGAATAAAGGAAGGATGAGTTGTGAACAGAGGTGAGGTTCCAAAATAAAGATCAGCATCTTCGGATTGCAGTGGTGAAGCTTTACGGGGGCCCGCATAGGGCAAACAGGAAACTCTACAACACAACTGTTGTGTATTTTGATTTCTGCTTGAGTTTGCTCTCATTTGTCAGCGTGTCCAGATCACTATCTCTTATCCTTGAAACACCTGTTTTATTTGCTTTATTGTTTGCAAAATGTGTGTGTTTTTTTGCTGCCTGCTCTTACAAGAGAAAAGTATGCGTGCTGCATCTTGTTCTGGAGCTTTGTATCTGAAGGCAGATTTACTGGGATGTCACTGTATTTATTGCTGCTGTAGGGTCAAGTCTCACTTTGTCATGTTTAGCACGTTTCATCTCGGCAACAACACAGACAAGCCTTTAACACTGACTTCAACGGAAACCGTAGGGAAAAAGCACCAGGATCAGGATCTTATTAAGGAGCGTTCTCTGCAGTCGAACTCTGCAGATAATGTCATGTACTTTTTATTTTAGTTACCTTAAACCAGATTGACAAGTTTTGGAGTAACACCAAGCGTTTATTTTCCCCACCTCTGTTAAATAATTAAATACGTTACATGGCTAAAAGTGTATAGTCAGCCGAACACACCCTTATGTGCTTAATGAACATTTCATTTCTGACTTTAGGCATTATAAGGCAGTTTGATTTTATAATTTGCTGCTTTAACAGCTTCGAATCTTATGTGAAAGCTTTCCATTTATAACGTGGCTGTGGGGTTTTAGACACGAGCATCAGTAAGGTCTGGTTCTGATGTTGGGGCCCTATTCTCCGGAAAATGTTTGTCAAAGGAGGTTGCATCATGTATGTTTGATTTGTTGCCTTTGTTAAATGTAACTGAAATATCCATATATAATAGTATACTTTTGGCCAAAATTTTGTGTTGTCACAGTACCAAAATGTCAGTAGTCGGTACCAATACCAGTAAAATTCCACGATTCTCGGTACCAATTTCGGTACCAAAGCAAAACATCAGTACATGCTAATTGAAACACACTATTTTATTAATAAAGCTCATTATTAATAAGCAATGCCATTTTGTATACATGAAGTAGTTGCTGAAACTGCCGTGTGCTCACTGGGATGAACATCCTCTTCAGTCTGCTGCTTTAAAAGACAAACAGAATAAACTTCAGTAAGACAACTAACTGAACATATATTCATATGCAATATTAGAACAAACCTTTATACTGCATTTACACAAGATAACTTACATTAAGGTACAGTAGCTGCATGCTAAAATAATAAATGCAACAGATCGATTTTCTCTCAAATTTGGATTTTTAAGTCTAATAGAGTTATCCATCCAAGAATGTATTTTTTATTATGATGATTATGATGAATGATATAAACATCACACATTGGTATTTATACATCTATTGTTTTTCAGCACATGGATTTCAGATATATAATATGTCTTCTTATGTATTTTACCCCAATAAAGTTATAAAAGCATTAAATGGTTAATAAGAACACTTGACTGAATTAGCATTGGTGCTAACAAATTAACTTTTATTTTAATGTAACATTTAACAGTGCTACAACATTCATAATGCAACCGCTAACAGAATTTTACCGCTTGAACTCGTTCAAATCAATTCGGATGTTTCCTCCTTTCACCACAAAACTCTGTTTGTTTTCTTCGTGATATGACTTTAATCTGAAGTATCTTGTGGATCAGACCCGCGTTTCTCCGCTCATCACGTCTTATTGTGTCTATAAAACGCTTCCGACTGACAACCCGTCAGACAGCGCATCAGTACCCGATTGACCCGGTACATCCGTGGTACTGGGGCTTTTTTATTCTTAGGTATCGTCTTGGACCCGCATTTATAGCTTCCATATCCTTTACAATTCCGTTCTAGCTTTACTTTAAAGGTACACGATTTCTCGTGTAAAAAAAAACATGCACACATTCTTTATTTAGCTTCATTTCTCATATTCTAAGGCTTTCAAGGTAAATTGGGGCAGACAGTGGTAGGGATTGTTGACCGAATGAACGAGAGCCTGTAAATCTTTTAGTCAGGTGTATCTGCAGCGATCTGGTCCAAGTTTTGCATTGGAGGGGACTGTGTGATTCATGGATGGAGAAGGCCTGGTGTGGAGGCCTCTTGTTGGATGACCCTGAACTAGTGAAACCTGAGGCAGCTGCGAAGAGAGTCCTGCCAAGTGGTTCTGTGAGAAATGAGCTGAGCCATCCGCATAACACAGTAGAGTCATAAACACACAATTGGGCTGTTTTCACACTTTGTTTGGTGGCTGCTCGGTCCAAACCAGAGTTTGATTTCACATTGCACTTACAGGTCAGTAGTAGTGTGTTTGCGTCAGCGCTGTGATGTCGTAACTGTTTACCTCTGTTGCCAGGTAATGACTCGGAAGACGCAAGTTTTAATGTTTTGGAAGCATGTCTCTTTGGATTTGGAATGCAGAATGACGCTTGTGTTGAATGACACAATGCATTGCAAGAGATGCTAAGAGGGGTACTTCATGAAGTCTGTGCATTAAAGTGATAGTTTACGCAAAAATGAACATTCTTTCATCATTTACTCACCCTTATGTCATTCCAAACCTGTGGGACTTTCTTCTGCAAATACAAAAGAAGATATTTTGAAGAATGTTAGTAACCAAGCAACATCGGACCCCACTGAGACATCTTCTTACAGAAGAAAGAAAGTCACACAGGTTTTGAAAGAGAGTGAGTACATTTGAAAAATGCATTGAGAAGTTTAAAAAGCATCCTTACACTAATGCATGCATTAAAGCAATACCTTAACAGTCTGACAGATGCACTCAAACGAATGTATAGTCTAGATACGAACGCTTTGGCAACATAAAGCTTTTTGCGCGCCAGCAAACCATCTGGAAGCTTAAGGTCGCCAGCTCAGCTCTGACAATGACTCAACATCTGTCAGCTATCAGATCAGAAAGAGCAGAATCCAAATATCTCGTGTTTTACGACTTGTTGGCTGTGAGTATAAAAGGTCACACACACTGCCCATTGTTTCCTGTAAAGACAGATTTCTAAAGTGTCTCTCGAGGGCTCTTCATAGGATCAGAAGCTCAGTGTGGGTCATTAACTGAAAGCTCATTTTCTCATGCTTTGTGTTTGTACTAATGGTCTTATACACAGTTTCAAACTGTGTGTGTGGAACAGGTTGGCAGTCAGAGGAGTGACAACCGCTGTTGTGTGTTTGTTAGATTTAAACTAGTAATGCGCATCATGAAGCACATTTTCCATGTTCCCACCTGGCTGAGGTATGTGGGAGCCTGTCACGCATTGTGACCAAGCGCTGTTGACCCAGTTTTGGCTGAAACCTGTATTTAATAAGACAAGAAGAGTCACAGAGTGTTTCGTGAATGATGTTGATGTAAAGCTTTTCTAATAATGGCCTGGGGCTTTATTGCCGCCTTGTGGTCATCAGACCTGAACGATTTCGCCTTCAAGGACGTCGACTTCAAAAGACCTTCTGTGCCAAAACTGTGAGGTCGTCGCATGCCTTGTACCATATGATGTTGGGAACTGGGTTGGAAATGGGCCGCAGAGAAGAACATAGAAAGAATACATTCAGGCATCCCACAGGAGGGGAGCACACAATTTAGAATGCCCGACAGAAAGGACCAGAGACTGGCTGATCTGATTTTAACAAGTGGAAGAAGTAAAGTGAGAAAAAATAGGTCATGCCTTCGAGAAGCAATACTTTATCTGAAAATGAAAAAGGTGTCAAACGCTAGCAGCCGTACTCTCCGACTGTTGCACTGAGTGGAGACAGGAGGCCTGTTTGACTTGGCATGCAGGCTGGGCCCCATTTTGGCTCGTACCCCAGCAGATCAAGCTCTACATCGGTAAGGGTGTTTTTTTTCTCTGTGTGTGTGAAAGCTTTCTCTATTGTTTTTTTGTTTTCACTTGAAGCTGTTCGATCAGTCAGAAATAAGAACGCGGCATAAAACTATGGCAAAAGGTGTGAGAATTACTCGGAATAAGAAAACCGTGGAATTTTACAAGGGATTCTCTTGATAAGATGTTTTTGACGCTATTGTAAAATGTAGATAGAATGCAAACATAATATTATTATTCTATATTAATTTATCAAGTTGCACTGTTGCTTGGCAACCGTAAACTGCTATATGAATGAATTTTTTATTTATTGAATGTGTATTATGGCTTATTAAACATTGTTATGTTTATAAAACATTTGTGTGTTATATTGTGTTTTCACCAACAGCATTCTTCTTCCGTTGATATACAATGTATTGCATTGTTCTGTGGTATTGTGCAATATACAGTAATGTTGTATAATCGGTTTTGTGAATTTCAGTGTGGTCTTGCACAAGTGAGAGAGGGCTGAGTCAGTCCAGGGGAGACACTTTTTAAAACATTCATAAAGCTGCTGCCAGTTCACTGCATGTGCTCATTTGTCAATAAGACATTTGCAGAACCATCGTTTGGATTTCCAAACAGTGCACATACTTATGCACGTTTGTTGCCAAAATCTGCATATTTTGGATGTCTGGTATTTGGAAATCTCTTTTGCAATCTGCAGGTAGTTTTGCAACATTGTCAAAGATGCAGAAATTGTTTTGAAGCTGCTAATTGTTTTTTCGGTAAGACATCCAAATAGTTCAGCTTTCACTCTAACCACCAAGTTTATTTCCCTCTCATTCTCTGTGATTGTGCCAGTAGTCTTGTTTTGCCTGAGCTTTGACTGTGGATATAGGTCTTTTTCTTTTTGCTGCATAAACTGCCCAAGAGCTCAAGAACGTGAAGTGACCACAGATGTGCTTTCAAATGCTTTTTAGGGTCTAAATAAATTATACCACAATAAAAAGTTAGTGTAAATGGACAGTAACTATCTGTGACTGTAGGAAAAACTTATTGTAAAATAACAGAACATGTAGAGACGTTCACAATGTCATTGTTTTGGATTGACAACCACAGCAAGTGTGAGTCTCGTATGTTCACAAGTAACCAAACTCAATATTCTATTTCCATGTTACTTCTGCAGGGTGTAAATAGTAAAAAGCCTTCTATATGATAAAAAGGGGTTATTTTTGCATGGATTCATAGTACATAGGTTTGATAATTTTCCATAGATGGGGTGTTATACCTTCACTGGCTGTTTTGACGCTTTAGGCCGCAAAGTACCACCTGGAGCCTGTAGGCATAAGGCTGCACGTGAACTGTTGCCTCTTGGTAAATTGAAGGATTGGCTGTGAAGTTTAAGGTGTTTCAGCGCAGACTGCTGCGTGAATCAGAGATCGAGATAGGCAAAGGCCCGTATGGCTTTATTTCAGCAGTCGAGCCTGGTTTCCTCTAACCGGTATCCATAGATGCATTCTCTTTATCCCTTACTGGATTAATATGGGAATCAGATGCATGGCCAGTGGGCGGGCCAATACTTCCAGAATACGATGCAGTGTTCGATGCAGTGTTTTAGCTGACATGTGACATGCACCACAATCCGGATTGAACTGTGGTATGGTCACATGGACTCTATTACCCAATGTGACCTACAGTGCATTCAATCTATATGTTTTTCATTCAGTAGAGTAGCACTAGGCTATGAAAAGTGTTGAAGGAAGAGTAATATGTATTTCTGGACCTATTGCATGCAATTACTAATTGGAGCATGCAAAAATGAATTATTCATGTCTAAGATTCTTTCAGAGTGGAATGAATAATGTTTTTGCAAAATGGCTCTCGGATTGAATTGCAGCTGTCTTTAATATACTTCTCATTCATATAGCTCAGGTGGTTTTAACACATGACAAACTTCATTATTCATATGATAGGGTTATTGGATAGGGTGTAGGAGAACCTGTGCCAGACATCAACTGACTAATGTGTTAGAGCCTTTTGCTTTTTAATGGAAACTTCACTGTAGCACTTTGCGGTATAAAAAGACATAGATGAGGTTCCAATAATGGTGTCTCGTGTCAGCATTGGGGGATCTAGAATCCATTCAAGTGACCTACATAGTTTAACTTGATACACAGACGTCCCTTCTCAACTGACAGTAATTGAGAACCCTTGCCACATACTGTAGGTAACTAAGAACTCAATGTAAAGATGCGTCTCCCTATATGATCCCAAATGTCTGCTTTTATCATTGCTGTTTTGACCTTCTGGTATGGAAGGGTAATTTTAGCCATTATAGACCTTACTATACTTTTAGTATAAGTGTGCAAACAGCAAAAAATAATTGTTTATCAATTTCAAAATCAATTTTTTTAAACACAATTTTTGTTTTATAATAAATGAAAGTAATATGTTGGCACAGTTATATTTGTGTTACTAACCTACCCTGACTTTTCTTAAAGGCAGCGTATATAATGCATGAGATTATAAATTGACATCAACTGAAATAAATGTCATTGAAATAAAAACATTTATATATCTTCTCCACGGATTCCTTTGAGTAGCTTTACAGATCCCAGGTTGAAGACTCTGATGCGTATAGGTACTATTGAAATGCAAATGTCTTTTCTTAACATGCTGGAGATCTTTACCGTCATTCACTATACCGTTTATTGATTCATTGTACATCGACACCGCGCCGCAGTATGTGCTCTCAGAGATATACAGTAACACTTGATATTCAGCGACAAGATCAAAAAGTGAAAGTTCACAAGATATTGTTTCGGCCCGGGTCTTCAGTTTCAGCTTGGCTCTTTGTCGTACGGGTGGTCTACCTCAATGTTCCTCGTCTCTCATCTGTGCATGTGGTGTCTGTCATCCAGCCCCTGTCTTAATCGGTCGCCAGAGATGACCTTTCCTGCCTAGCCAGACGAGAACATCAGCGGGTTTAAATGCCATCAGATTTGCTCTCCTGAAATTGTAACCTTTCTTAATGGAAACTGATGAAATCTAGGTGGAAATGCGCAAGGGACAATATGTCCATTCAGATAATTGAAGGGGGGATGTACAAAACTTTTGCAATTTGTAAGACTGCAAAACATATTTTCGAAATCTACATGTTGTCTGTAAAGGTGGTTGAATTGTTATGTATAGGTGTTAGTGGTCAACCGATATGGTTTTTCTAATGGCCGATATTAAGAAAGCACTGTGGCCGATTGGGCGATAAGAGGCTGATATAACACAAATGCAATTAAACGAGTAAATGAGAGACATACAGAAAATTGGTAAAACTAAAGTACCAAATATTGTGTATTACGTGCCTAGTTAGTAACAGACATGAAAACATGAAGAGGTCCACACATGGCATTATATTAATAGTGGACGGCTAAACATGGCATGTGAATAAAATATATCAATTTAAACATATTATTCATACTTACCATACAATTTTTGTATCTCATCCACCTTACACAACCCATTTTACTGTGCGCCACATTACATTACTAACTGTCAAAAAGGCCTGCTTTATATCTTAATGCCATTTTAATGAATAAAATGCTCATGTGCTGTATGGCGGCCAAACAAAAGCAGATGCCGATAATTAAAAACGTCCAAATATTGGCCGATATATCGGCCTCACAAATAGGTTTTTATTGAAAATACATTGTAGATATGCATGTTTTACCCAACATATTGTTTCTATAAAACATTTCTTTTGGTGGTGTAACATTTTAGTGTGGACTATGAAAACCGAAGTTTTTGAAAACGATGAACATCATTTGACACAGTTCATGTGACTGCTCTTCGTTTTAATAGCGTGAATGTCAATTCGTGGTACAAATTGTTTACTTACAGTTGTTGTTCGCCGGCAGAATGCGAGAACATGTTCTCTTGCTTTTGCAACTTTATAATCTTGTGATATCGGCAGAAACAACTCCACCACATTGTCCTTTCATTAAAAAAACCTCTGTGCCTTTACGTTTCCACAACATTTCAAAGAGGTGCAAAGTAATGATATATTGAAGATTTTATGTAGCGAATCGGTGGTCATTTGCACCGCACTGACCCGGCGAGTGAGCCATTAACTGTGAATGAAATTCAAACATTGTTTATAACTGTTTATAATGTTTATTGTTTATAATACTTCAGGGTCATCATTGTCTGAAAAGGTTTACAGTGGTGTCAGTGCCCATAAAAAAATGTAAATCCTTTTAAGCATAGTAAAATAAATTCATGTCTTCTGCAAAAAAAGAAATGAATGTACGTTGGTTAATTTAAGTTTCTCTATAGGGTGTGCATGTATAAATTCCCATGGATGACCAGGGAGTTTTTTATCCCAAGTGACCTGTAGTTAATTCACGCTATATTTGTCTTTATGCGTGTTCTCTAGTTAAAAAACTCACAACCTTTTTATTGCAAGCTCCATGCTTTACCAGAAGTACAGAAAAGGAAGCGTTCTGTATTTACTGCAGGTCTTTTACCAGACATGGCTTTGGATGTGACCTCAGTCATGGTAGCCGCAGGATTATGTCAGTAAGCCTTTTAGAGGTAATCTAGTCACATGAAGCCTGCGATTGGTCAACTCTGACCCTTGCCTCACTTTCTAGTCAACATGGCTTCTGAATGAGAATCTGATTTAGAGTCAGGAAAGTCTCCTCTTTTATGTTTAAGCTTTTAAACTTTGCAGATTTTTTTAAGATGTAGCCTGATATATTGAATCTTTAGATGACAGGTACCGTTAACAATGGTATGAAATATGCAAGAGTACATTGCTTATCATCATAGTTATTCTGTGATCTCATCATGCAGCATTGGAACATTACCTGTTCGTTTATGATAGGGTAAAAAAACAGTTTAATAGGTTTTCTTTAAAGCAACAATGACAGGAAGAAGTATGTGACCACCTTTATCTGTTTGGTTATTTACAGATAATCACAGCTGTCATCCTTAAAAAGTATTTGCACATATAGCTGTGACATTACTTACTCTTGTTTGCCCTTGACCACAGATGTCTATGAAGCATACATTAAGATTAGGCCACAGGTCACCTTTTGCGGTGTCAGTGTTCCTTAAGGTCTCGAAATGTCCATGTTAGTCCAGTTCCCACATGGGATAAGCCAGATGGTGGGTTAGTAATGCACCGGTCAGTCAGTATTACACTGGAACAGGTAAGAAGATGCTTTGCTTTAGTGTAATACAGTTTTGGTTGCTGTCCAGCATCAGGCAGAAACATGATTGACAACAGGAAGCACAGCGTTTGCTCATAGAAACTCCCTCTGGCCATCTCTTCAGTTGAGGCTTGCAGAGGAAAGCAGTCTGTGCTTTCCCAAATGTGAGGATAATGTCACAAATTATTTTGGTACGTACTTTTAATAGATTTGGAAAGCTGAGAAGTCAGCACTGATTTTGTCAAGTATTTGCCGGTTATAGAAAATTGAGTGACATTGTGAATATTGCAATGATTTAAGTGCACTTTTCAGGTCTTGAAAATAGAGTTGCATTCCCTGCTTGCTTACATCTTTTTTAATGCATCGTTTTAATAGCATCTCTGATTTAATGTGATAGTTAACCCAAAAATAAAAATGTATTTACTCACCTTTAAGTTGTTCCAAATCTATATAAATGTTCTGTTGAACACAGAGAAAGATATTTGGAAGAATGCTTATAACCAAACAGTTCTTGGACCCCATTGTCTACCATAGTAGGACAAATTACATTATAATTTGTTTTGGTACATGGATTCAAGTACTCTTTTCCTATACAACCCAATCTTGTATTTTTTCCTACTTTGGGGTCCAAGAAGTGTTTGGTTAGAAGCATTTGTCCAAATATCTTTTTCTGTGTTCAACCAAACAAAGAACTTTATTCAGGTTTGGAACAAATAGAGAGTGAGTAATTCATGACTGAATTTTCATTTTTTCATTATCCCTTTAAAACTTTATAATGTAATATCCAACACATTGAAATATAATATATGGTTAAATAATGAGGAATTTAATAGCTGTATAAGCCAGCCCTAATCTCCTCATCTGTTTGATTTTTTTACACAGAACTTGAAGCTGAACAGGAGTGTGTGTTAAATCGCTGAAGTCAGCACACCAGGGTTGCCAAACACTACACAAATCCGTCCATGGATCGCGATCAACATCTCTGCGCTGGAAGATCGGATGGTTGGCTGCCTTTCTCTCAGCTGTGAAGCGCCTTCATAATTTAACCATTCATTCAGCAGCGCCCGGATCCTTGACACCACGTGAGCACTTACTTTTACATAATGGGCATTTAAGCAGTCACTTTGAAATTGTTTCATTTCATCATGAAGGCCAGATATAGAATTTCCTGACATTTTAAAACGCTCTCCATTAAATGCTGAAAGCTTCGTATGCATCCAGCATTTTGGCCACTGTCATTTCACATTCCACCTCTCGGATTTTAATGAGAGAAGCTTCAGAAAAGCTTATTAGAGATCTCTGGGGAGACAGCTGGACAAAAGAAACGTCTGACAAAGAGGAGGTGGGCCAGGAAAGCTTCAGTCAGTTTGAGAAGGAAATGTCAGTTATGTGCAAAATTATTTGGTGTCACTGTTTAATGGCAGTAGATGGAAATAAAGGTAACAGACCTGAGGTATTAGGCGAGGATGTGATTCTTAGAGTTGTCGTGTGTGTAATTGCGTTTGGAAGTTGGAAGAGAAATGATATATTACGCTGTTGTGGTTTCTTTAATAGACCGGGTGACTGAACCGAAAGTGCACTCAGAAAATAAAGGTCCTTGAGGTGTCATGAAAATTATGGTGCAGATCTTGTGTTTTGATAACTGTATTGTAAGAAGCTTTGCATTTTTAAAGCTGAAGGACAACGGTGGTATGCATTGACTTGCATTGGTTTTGCATCCATACAATAGAAGTGAATGAGTACCGCTGTTGTTCGGTTACCAACATTCTTAAAAATATCTTCTTTTGTGTTCTGCAGAAATAAGAACGTCATGCAGGTTTAATATGACAAGAGGGTGAATAAATGATGACAGAATTTTGGGTGAACTTTCCCTTTAGTGCACATTTTTTCCCCCATTATTTTGCCTTCTCCAGCTAAAAACATGTGCTTTTATCATTAATTTACACTGCATTAACTTTTGTGTTTTCTACATTTATATTTAATGAAAACACCCGCTTGCAACCCACAGAATGGCTCACAGAATCACAATAATTTGCCTGTTGCCTTACAGCGTCATGCTGACTATAATTTTTACTGTGTCATTACGCTGCTGTAAACATTCCACCTTTGCTCTTGCGCTCTGGAAGCATCACATGTGGAGCAGAACAGCTGCCAGGGTGAAGATGTTGTCATGGCGAGAGCTCCTGTGGAGCCTTCCTGGCATCCTGCCCCTTTCCGCTCGGGAGATGTTTATTTTTCCAAATCAACAGGAAGTTGATATATAGTGATACCTCCGGGTGCATCCTGAGCATCGGGGTGCTAGGAGAAAGCATCAGGCGATTGTTGGTAAGAGGAAGCAGGTTTTAATTGAGATCTTCATTCAGGATTCTCACATACAGTATACCATCATTATGCAGAAGTAAGTAATGCTTTGAGTATCTTGGCTTGTACGGTGTCACAGTTGCCTGGAATGATTTGGGATTTGGAAGACAAAGATGTGATGAACTTCTCTGTTTGAAATGAGAAGTTATTTTGTTAGTAGTTTGTTGCGTTAGTTATATTCATGCCGAAATGCACTTATACACTACGTATATTGACAAATCACTTTGAAACTGATAATATGAGCTTTTCTTGTTCACTATCTTATGATTTGACAACTGTGAGTACAGTAGTATTAACCATCCCTGCATTTGTGGATGATGTGTATGTAAGCCACCAAATATCTATTTTCTGTAAATGCCCTGCATGCGCTCTGTATCCAGAACACTTGTTTCTAATTGGCTTTCCCGAATGCTTTAGAACGTCTTCGTAAAATGCTTGAACTGTTTTGACAGAAGAGGCCATTGAGCGAACAAAGGCAGGATGCGATATTGATTAAAAAAAGATCCGAAGCTTTCTCACAGAACAGAATGAGCCGTCCATTAACTTTCTGAACCAGGTTAAATGGCCTCACATGCTCTATGAAATACATTTAACTTCTTACCGGCTTCTTTCATTGTGACCGCATTACGCCCAGTGATGAGAATTAGGTTGTGCGAAGAACTGAATTCGACCAGAATACGGGAACATAAGCACAGCTCCGTAACATGTTTAAATGGGTTATGTTTCATCAGCCGGTAATTTCTATAATGAGGACAATGTGACATTTTGAAAATCATATTAATATCTCTATGACCGAAAGACTGCTTTCCGCTGCGGTATCCTCGAGAAGGGCAGAGAGGAAGACAAATACCTGCAATCAAGATGGTTTTAGATGCTTTTCTGTTATAACGTTTCAGATGAAATCATGCACATTTAATAAAGCATCTCGTCGCATTCATCTCGCTGAATTGCTGTCTGGCGCAGCACCTTGATTTTGTTTCAATAGAATTCAATAAAACAAAACAGCAGGCAGACGTGCTGAGCAGTAATTTGATTTAATTGAGGCAGTCAATGTATCATCATCTCTTCTCTTTTCTGCATTTCTACTTTTTGCCGGCAGCATTAAAAGCATCATGTTTTCAGTAGTCAGATTTTTTTCGTCCTTTTTAGCAGAAGCAAGGAAGAATAAAAATGACAGTATGCTTTAATATATTAAATTTATTTATTTATAAAGTTATTTATTGTCAGGTGCTGTGTACAGAGGAGTGTGTTTCTTATGCAGACTGATACAGACTGGACGACAGCCATTCAACATTCTTCTATATTTCCTTTAGTTTTTCTTAACAGTCAGCAGTGTAAGGCAGCCTAACTGGGAATTAGAGAGAGACTAATCTACAAAATGTATGGGATAAACAAGCAACTAGGATATTTTATAATATAGTACTTTTGACATTTATACTGGGGACTTTCAAATATGACTGAGATTAAATATGTAAGGATGCACCAATAGCATTTTTTTGGCCCAATTTTGACAAACTGTTGGCTTATTCCGATATTTGTCACTTACTCGTGACTTTTGTCATTTTAAATTGATTTAAGTAAGTTCATGTGTTATTGTAAAGAAGTTTATTACTGCATCAGCGAAGCATTTTTACTAAACATGGATTGGATTCAACAGACCATTATAAGAGAAGACCAAAAAATAAGTATGAAAAATCGACAACCTACTACAAATCTATTGTTTTATTTCAGCATTGTTCATTTACACTATAAAAAAAGACACGAAAATTATAAAATATTATAAAAAATTATAAAATAAAAATGTATGTTTAAATTTGACACCCAACGTGTAAATTTGCAGTATATTTCTGTAATTGGATTTTTTACCGTATTTCAAAATATGTTAAAAATCTGAAAAATTCCATAAAATGATTAGTCACCCTTATGTGTGTTACTGGATTTTGCAAATATCTAATCAATAAAAAGTATTTAAAAGTGCTTGTCAACTTTTTTGACAACACAGTATTTGCATTTTCTGTGTCCTCTGCATTTTCCATTTCATGAAAAACAGTGAATTTGGACATCCAAAGTTTCGGAAGGACAGCAATGTTGAATAGGGCTAAATTGAATAGGGCTGCACAATAATGAGTAAAATTGTAATCATCATTATTTAGCTCAAACTTTTATTCATAATTATTAATCACGATTATTCTGTCAACTTTTAACTTTTAAAATGTTACTTTATAAGTGCATATTTATTACACTTCACAGCCAACATGTTATAATATGTTGCTGGTGAACTTCTGCGCCATCATACAAATGAACTATTTCTGACTGTGTTTGCTATCAACACGTTAATATCGTAACAATTACGCTGAATTAATAGTGAGAGGCAGAAATCATTATCACAATTAAAATGCTATTAACCGTGCAGCTCTGAAATATGAGTACTCCAGTCTGAAATGATGGTATAATCATTACAGTTTTCCCTCGATGGCTTTAATGTATACTCCTTATATAAACAGACTTATGTAGTCAAGGAATGATTACATTTAAAAAAAGGTTGACACTTATTGTTTTACTAGCAGGATGTGGGTTTTTTCTCATTTACAGACCAAACATCTCAGTTGTGTATCCAGCCATATTAATAGCTATTATCTAACAAAGATCAACTTTTCCATGAATTATGTGTCCTTTGCTGTATTTAAAGTCAGTTTTCATTCATTTATCAAGTTCAAGAAAGGGATTAACTGTAGACTTACTTTCCTTGGCCAAAATATAAAAGAGCCCCGGCAGTCACAATGTGTGCTCTGTTTTCCCTAAATGCACTTAACTGACTTTAATCAGGAACATTTTGCCGTTTCCCACCGTGTGTGTGTGTGTGTGTGTGTGTGTGTGTGTGTGTGTGTGTGTCTTCGGGTGTGTCTGCTGGATGTATATTTAAGTCTAGTCACATATTGAATGTAAAGACTTGACCTCACTCATTTATCATTGGCTAATAGTGTTGGTTTTGCTGTTTTATTTGTGGGTTGGATACAATTTATTTCAATGTTCCTTTAGCTTAACTGGGCGAGCATGCGTGAGTTCAATCCAAGGACACAACATGCATAAAAGCAAATGTATACTATCATGTAGGATAGAAAATCATTTCTTTGTGCATTGTGCATTTGTCTGAAAATGTGCCATCTATGACCTTGAGTTGTGTAAATAGTACATGTGGACACAATTGCTTTCTTTGAACTTGAATGAACTTGAATTTGTACATGAAGGAACTTTGTTGAACAACAAGCTGGATGTAGTGTTTTGCATTGAAATATTTAAATGAAGCAATGTTAACATTACTGTAGCTACACATACCATGTGCTGTCTAAACAATGTCTCCTTGGTGCACGTAGCAGCGATATTAAGGAAGGTTCTAGGTTGAATAGGAGTGAAGCTTAAACGGTGTTGGTGGGTTTACAGTATGTTGGGGAAATTATTTAATTCATTCATAAATCCATTACAGTGATGTTTTCACAATTGAAGTCCTTTACAAAGGCAAAACATTTTGCAGTGGCAGCACAGAGAGCAGGAGGAGGTGCTACAGATGCTGAACGTCATGGACAAATGTAAATGTATTTATTACTTGCCTCTCTCCACTCTTTCTTATTCGTTGTTTAAAGTTTTACGTACAGTCATTATTAGTTTTGTTAATAAATATTCATAGTACTGTTTTGTTTAATTGAGAATAATAATTAATACGCCATTTACGAAATGCCACTAATATAAAGTGAAAGTAAGATGCGAATTGTGCACAACCCCTGTGATTCCCCCCCTGCCCCCGGTGAGACCGGACTTACCTGTGTTGTCACACAATGATGAACCGCTGGGAAAATTTCCTCACTGCCACATCATGATCAAATTACAAGGAAGCCACAAGAAATGCTTATGTACGGTTTGATAATGTGACAGATTGCCTGCTGAGACAATTCAATGTATCTTACCATCATATACCGTCCTATTTCCACACCATCCTCTTTCTTGTCCTATAAATACATACATTTTTGCTGATATTTTGTAATCAAGTCCAGTTGCACAGCTTTTGTAAGCATTTTTTCTCAGACCATGTGCCTTTACTATGTGCCAGCAGGCCGAAGGAATGTAGGTATACAAGATAAAGCAAAGCTGTATTGCACAGACTTTGAGAAGAGTTTGATATTTTTGTTTTGTTAATCTCTTACACAGGAACCTGCGGTACAACTTGCAGGAACCCTTGAGAGGTAAATACCGCATAGTCTTCACTCATGAAGCTCAAGGGTTTTAACTTTCATTAAAAAAGATTAATATTTTAATTTTAGATATTGGAATCATTAAGTGTCTTGTGCCAAATCACAGCGCCTGAGGAATAGAAACATGCAGTAGATAATCTAATGTTTACAACGCTATCGCATTAGGCAATTAAATATGATTTCCTTTCGAGCGAAATACAGTTAATAAATGCATGCAAAGACAATTAAAGTGAACACAATGGATCTATATTTGAAAGCTGTGATGTTTAAAATATTTAGCAAAATAAGTCGCTACTTTTATTACAGACACTATATAAAACATAATCTAAAGCATTTTCACTATGGATTTTATACATAGAATACTTGCAAGAGCAAACACATGGTATGGTTTATAAATGAATGAATTGTTCATTAAGTATTATAAATACCTTGAATACATGCATGAAAGCTTCAATGCAAATGTATGCAACTCAGCTGAATATTTCACATAATACTAAAACATTAAAACAAAAATAACTAGCATGCAGTTTTTCACTATGTGGTCAAAAATAAATGATGAATCCTATAAAAAGAAAAAGTCCTTTTATATTTTTAGGCTTATGATATGTGTTTGAATGTATATATGTAAATATGTGCTCCATATGTAAATTTCAATATGGTTTGGCACCGTGCTGAGGGGTTGAGATGTGACCAGACTTGCGTGGAATACACAGTCCAGAAGCAAAACTGGCCCTTAATGGAAAGGGAAGGCAAAAAGATCCTTGTGCACCTCACTGAGCAGATTTTGTCTAAATCCTGAAATGCAGGTGTACAGGCCTGTGCGAAACGCAGAACCTTTCTGCGGGGTTGGAACTGAAGTGTTTCACCGCTGTGCTGAATATGCAAACTCATGTCAAACTGTCAGCCAGGAGAGCTACTCGGAGCCTGGGAACTATTACAGTCTTGTTAGACTAGTATTCAATTTCTTATAAGCTCTTGAAAGAGAATGATACAAGACTGCTGAAGCACAGCCATGTGCACAGTATGCTGATGCGAAGAGAGAGAGAGAGAGAGAGAGAGAGAGAGAGAGAGAGAGAGAGAGAGACTGCAATGTTTTCTTTTCTTGTTTTTAAATGACAAATTTTCTTTATTGTCAGGTAGAGCATATCAGAGCAGGTGATACATTTGAGTAAAAACTAAAGATAATATAATTTAGCAAATCATTTAAAGACATTTTACTTGAGGTTTATGCGTGTGGACAACACATGTCCAAACTGACTTACAGTGCTCTCAAAGTATTCATTTTTATCAGTTTGTTTGTCTTTGGGTATCAAACCCACGACCTTGTTAGCACCAACTGTTGAGCTAGAGGTACACTTCAGTTAGGGCAGTAAGAGAACTGTACATAATTTTTATTGAACAGTAAGACTTTAATATTTGGCGATGTTATTCACATGATTCAAAATCACTGTATAAACTATTAAAGAAATAAATGATAAAAATGAACAAACCTTTTACCGCAACAGAAAAATGTATCATCAATAGAAGCCTAAACTCACTGTTATATGTACTGCATATAGTTGTTACCTAAACTCTCTGTAAGTCGCTTTGGATAAAAGCGTCTGCTAAATGTAAATATAGAATAATTCTTGCATTACGCTACTAAAATGAAACATTCATTGCCTCTAATATCACTTTCAGAGCTGTAAATCTTCACTTGGTACGCAAATCTGTTCAAATATGATTCAACGAATCTTGTTCTCTTATTCGCTTTTAATTATTATTAATAATTAACACTTAAAACTTTTTATTCACTCAGATTTAATCTCAGATGTGTTATGATGTCTATTAAACTTGCACTTTTACTGTTGCGTTTCTTTCGCATAGTGATGAATTGTGCCAAGAGCATAATGAAAAACATTTGTTTATGATATAAAACGAATGGACGTTAAAACTTTCTAGTGTATCTTTGTGGAAGTTTGATATTTACTTCATCTTTTTATCTACTTGTCCATTTTTATTCGGTCAGAACTGAGAGGCCCAATGTCTACGAAAACCTCAATTTCACCAGATACAGGCACTTGAAGAACCTCTTCATAGGTCAATTGGGCAGTATCTTTTCTGAGAAACACTACAGCACTACTGTAGCAGTAAGTGAATGAAGAGGTAAAGTAGCATTGTCCCAGTTCTTACTGCACACCTGCTTTTATTTTTATATCTTTTCTTAATTAACAGCCCCACACATTCTTCTGTGGAGTGGGACTCCTGGCTGCCATCCAGATCACTTTAACTGCTTGTGTTTTTTCGGTCTTTCCATCAATTTTAGTCTTGGAGAGATTGTGTGTGCGTTTAACTCCCTTCGCGTATTGTTTTCCCAGTGTTTCAGTGTGGAATTCTGTGGTGTTTCAGCCTCGGTGATACTCCACATTAATTCCAGACCCACCTTAGACACACACATAGATGCACGCACATACACCATCCTCCGTTCTTTTATTTCTTTGCTCTCTGTAAAGGTTTTTTTGCTCACTCTCTTCTCCATAGGAATGTTGGCTTGCGCTCAAAAATCCTAAATCAACCACAGCTCAGTCTCGGAGTGTCTTCTACTTGGGCCCCACTGCTTTCAGACCGTCACCCCACATGTGGACACAGACCCGGTCTGCGCTGTGGAGTGCCAGGATACAACAGACAGGCGGCCTCCCCTGACTCGCTAGGAAGCCTGTCCTGAGGTCCCCCAGAACAGCAGCATAACCTTTCCCCTATTTACCATCTCTATCTTCTTTAAACAGCCTCTGGCGGGGAGTTTTAAGTACAGTATTCTGTGTGGAGAATTCGCGATTCTGTTCAACTAGGCAGTAAATCTGATCAAAAAGCATTGCACCGGATTTAAATGATAAGCAAATATGATTATTGTCTGTTCAAAATGAGCGTCATTATTGGCAGAATATTCATAGAATTGTGTATTTGTTTACCTAGTGCAGTTAATGTTGCCCTGCTCCTTCTTTCTGAAAACGGACGATAAACAGAAAAATGTTTTTGTACGTTTTCTAGGAATCATGACAGCATTAATTCATTAAAAGCAGGCGTATGTTCAGTGCACTTTAGGAGCGCTACCAGTGGTCACAACTCATTCCCAAAACCATGCTTTTCTCTCCTTTATAAGTACACTTTACCACAACAGACTTCCTGCTCGTGATCTGCATTTCTTGTCTGGAATTTTTCTTTGTGCCTCCACATGATGGTACATCGCTTTCAATTCAACAAAGACTGGGTACAATATAGACCGGTTTAATAAAAGAATATGACGGTGGATATTTGGCAGAGGCCCAGAGTGAGGGGTTATTCTCACTTCTGGCTTCATACGTCCTCTCCTCCCACAACCAGACACGCTTAATGCTTTTCTAACTACAAGTATTGGAGAGCAAAAAGGCAAATCCAAGTGGAAAAATTAGTTACACACATGTCAACTGTAGAGAGCTCCTTTCTCAGTTCTCTTTCTTTACTTCTTTACCTCTCTGTGACCTCTTCCATCTCAATATCTTTGTTTTTTCTCATCTTTTTCTCTTGCTCTCTCTCCTTCTCTTTCGGCACTGGTCTTTACGCGGCTGTTTGGAATAATGGCACAGACTATTTTAGCTTGAATGTATTGAATTGCTTTGTTTATGCAGGCGCTCTTTGAAAAGTGCAGCGCGGCATATTGCAGGGGTAAATTGATGTGACGTATTTTCTGGCCATCAAGGCAATGGGTTTCCTTTGAGTGAGCTTTAATCCAAGTTACCCCAAAGTAACCCCTCACGTACATTTTTTGGCCATTTTATAGACCAAGGCGGAGTGCACAATGAGAGATTTTTGCCTCGATTTCATCATCCGAAACTAATTTTAGCGATCGTAAAATATTTTCTTCATTGGTAAAATGGTTTATCCTAACCTGTGCAATGTATTTATACACTGTTGATATTGTACAGCCTCGTGTGTCATGCATTAATGGTAGACGGTATTTAATACAAGAATATAAATAAAATATGTATTATTAGCCACTGGCCAGGCCGATAAACAAACACAGACCGGAAGTTAACTTCGGGCCAGGTGCGTGTGTTCGATGAAACATCTGTAGAAATGCAGGTTTAGCGTAGTTTAGCACTAACCAAGCATATCATACAGCCATTAGGCAGCTTATCTTATAGACTGCTGTGTACTAAGCTTGTTTAGGTACTCCTTCATACTCTAACATTGAAATCCGAGTTCTGTTTTTGTCAATTGCTTTAAGTTGGGATCTTCATATCTTGGGTCAGCTATGTTCAGATCGACTAAATTCAAAATTAAACTTTCACCCAATGCATTGTCTCACTTTTAAATGTTAAAATAAATTTACAAAATTGCAAGAAATGCAGGCAAAAAGTTATGGGAAGCCTAGTGTATGATATACACAGATGGTTACAGATGGTTTTTATGGCCTTGAAGAAATTCTCCACGTAAGCATCAGATGTTCAATGCTCCTTTGAAGACTGGACATCAGTTAGACTACAGAGACACGACATGTCATGTTGCATATACATTTTGCAATGATGCAAAACATTTTGTGATGTTTGAAATTCACAGATTGCAGATGGCTTACACTTGGCAAAAATCATATGCTACAATAGTTCGGAAATATGTATTTTAAGCAGATTCTGTAATACTCAGGCATTCAGTCTGTCAGGATTGATAAATGCCAGATCTGTAATGTAATGCTGCTGTTAAATAGTCTTTATGCTGTTCCTCTGATGTTTCTGTGGGTTGAGTTTTAAATACTCGGGTCACATCAACAAGCAGAATGAGGTGAGAAAATCGGGCATTGCAACATGGACTGTGGCCCAATATAAATCAGACTGCTTGCATTTAGTATTTATGCAGTTTATCATAAATCACCGTTATTTCCGAGCGCTTGTGCCCTTTCTGCGTCGGGCGAGCCATTGCATCAGCCTCCCACAAAATGCGTTTCAGATGGATTTACTTTGATGTGATGAATTACTATCACCATAAATTGGCCTTTGCTATTTTTTACTTACCTTTTAATGCTTGGTATGTTGAATGTAGGTCATTCGATAGTCCATCCCAGTCCTGTGCCTCTGCAAGCTTTAAATTAAGATTTGGTCATGCTTTCCTTTTCTTTTCGGGCAAGGTTTGGGTAACGCATAATGCCTTTTTAATGTTTCTTCTCATTCGTTGATCAAATAGAATTAGATTCGGAACAATGATTACTGATGTTATGGTCGGGTTGAGGGCGATCTTGTTTTTCTGATTGAATTTAACGCTCTGTATTAAATGCTGAGAGAATATAAAGAATGGATGTATAAGGATTGAATGTAGAATATATGTTCCTTTCGGAGCTGAAACATTTTGAGTCCCATATAAGAAGATAACATGATGTCATTTTAATATAAAATTATTTGTTTGTGTTCAACTGAAGATAATTTACATCTGGGACGGCAAGAGGGTGAAGAAAGAATTTTCATATTTGGGTGAACTGTTTCTTTAATATTTACCAAACAGAAGAAAGCCTGGGGGTGTAGCTCTATTAAGAAAGGCAGGAATTATGACTGATAACGACTTCAAAAAGAAAACTACTGGTAACCAGATTCGCTTTGTGCAATTTTGATTGGAGCTAAACAATATCAAAGAATATATTTTAATATAGTATATTGCATTTAATTTATTGCATTATTTTGCAAGTTATCACATTTGTTTCTATATCGATGCACAATGAGCCTAACAGATCCTGTCCCAAATAGCACTCACAGTCCTCCACTTCATACTGTAGATACACTGTGCCTCTTTTTTGTGAATAGCTGCATAGTGAAGTCTGCAAAAGGTCTGTTATGCTGTGTTAGCTGATAATAATATGTGGTCTCAAGAATCAGGAATTACTACAGTGGAGACATTGAAAAATGTTCTTTTTAGGGTCCTCTTAGGGATTTTAATGATGCAGTAAGTGGAGAGCAGCATCCCACAATTTCCTCAGTCATCTACTGCGGTGAAAGACTATATCAATTTTAACTGCGTCTCACTCTGACAGCAGTTCTTGCATCGAGGATTGTGTGAGATGTGGTTTACAAAGCTGAGAAAAAAGAAAAGGCAACATTGTGCCGCATTTTCAGATCCAGTGTTTAAAGAAGTCAACTAACTCATGAGAGCAACTAGGTGTACGTGGTCTCTAACAGTGAAATGCTTATGAAATAAACTCTCAGAGTAGCTCTGGAGATGGAGTTCATGTGTTCATGTCCTCATACAGTGACACGCAGACACATGCACGAGTGTCACACACGTGTAGTAATACTTTAAACTGTGCAGCTCATTCACATTCATGCAAAACAAGCAGATGATATATTTAAAAAAACGGATTGCGCCTCCACTATTCCCTCCGTTTCCACATCGTGGAAATCACAGGGCTCTAAATATGAACTCGGTGCAGCAGAAAAACAAGCTGTAAATGCAAAAACAACTAAAATAGTGGCGCACCATTGATTTACATCACACAGAAACAAGCACTGCGACATACACACCTCACACAAACAACGGCTCTGTCTAAATCGTTTTTTTTTGTGGCTGTTAAATTTTTGCATGAATATGTAAATGAGTTAAATGAATGATTTTTTTAATTGTAAAATGTTGTGTCAACTTTATTCCTTGCCCGTAGTACTGCCCCTGAGCTTCAAGAAATGCTCAACCAAGCCTTCTAAGAATTTTTGTTTTGCCAGGGCAATGAAATCTGTCATGGCTTGACTATCCACCCTGCTGGCCCCCTAGATCTTATTTGTCCGAACAGACCCGTGTTCTTCATTCAGCTGTCTTATCAATTATATTCTGCTTTGCGGCACGCACACACTGTGATTATGTTTGGGCAAACTGTCAAGCGTGACTCATCGCTACTATTTCGTGCTGCGTTTCCTGTTACTTTGTCTGATGTCAGCGTTTGAGGATCTGGCAACCTAAATTGATGGAAAAATTTGACGTAGTGGTGTTGGCAGCGTCTTTAAACCGGTTCCAGTTCTCTCCGCTGTTGTTGTGGTTCTCCTGCATGGGGGAAGGAGTTGACTTCAGATGTGGGGAACGAGGTTGGCTCACCGAAATATAGCCATAATGAAGCCACATATGTACAAGTCACAGTATTTGCTTTATTTATTATGAATCTCCACTCATTTGGCTCATCTCCTGTCAGGTTTCACGAGTCCCAGTTTGTGTGTGCTTCAATAGGACTCTTGTATTAGCTTGAAAGCCTTTTACCCTACCCATTTGGTCTTGCTTTACTGTCGGACAATCTGGCTTTTGTTTGTGACATTTAACATCCTCTCAGACATCATTCTATAGGTGGTATCTGTTGCTCTGGAGGACGGCCGGTCCGGTTCATGTGAGGACGGATCAGGTACTTTTCCATTCGAGATGTCATGTGTCATTAACACAAGTAGATCATGTACAGTTACGGTTTTTGTACATTAAGAGACACAGAACTCCAGACTCTTTCTTTCTCACACTGTAGGATGGGGGTCCCGAGAGAGAGTGAGAAAGAGAGATCAGACTGGGCTGGGGTTAATGGAGAGGTGAAGTAAAGAGGTGTATTTCAGGGTCTCTGAAACTCTGAGGTGCCCTGTGAAGGAGATGTTTTCTTACTGTTGGGTATAAGGGTTAAAAACGACTAGGGATGTCCTAAATACAGACCCTTTTTGAAGAGGCAGTTGTTCATTTTCCGAATGAATGACCCTTATGAGCTGGTTCTGGTACTAAAATAATCATTAAAACCCAACCATCCATTCTCCAAATTGAACCAGGAAACTTCTCGCTGTGAGGTAACATCGCTACCCGCAGAGTCATCGTGCCGTCCTGGGATCGGAACCAGAATCGTTCATTTACGTACGCTTCTCATTCCTGGTGTGAGGTACATCACGCTTCAGTTTGAAGGCTAACCAGGCCGGCCTGTCATGTACGGTGAGTTCAGAGAGCTCTGGCGAGTTATTGGCTCATGGGACCTGTAAAGCAACACTTTTGCAGTCTTATGGCCCTCATAACTACATTCATATGTTAGCTTTTCTTCACTCCCTCGCCATCATTTTTAAACCGCCTTGCCATGTTTTTTTCCGTCACACATCTCGCCGAAGTGGCTTTAACCTCGCACACAAGAACAAAGAAGGTTTTGTGACCGTGTTCCATAAGGGCCGTCACTGTTTTTTCGTGTACACTCATTAGTGTCGACTCTGCTCAGGACAAAAGCTTTTCGCTTGAGTGTCACGGCACACGAGCCACCGCTTGGGTAGATTTCACTAAACTGTCACACAGCTCTGTTCCATTTGCAATATTTTTTTCAATCGGACACTAAATATTACTTGCAAATAAATAACGCTATCAGTGGTTGCAACTTACATTAAGGGTTTCCACCCCACTTTGTGTTACTTGGCCAATGCAGGAAACACCCTTTTAATACCCTGATATCATTTTTTACTTGACTGTATAGTACACTGTGTACACGCTGAAGCCTGATCTGTGTAAAACACTCGGGTGTGTGTCTATGTCGTAAACCCCCTAAGTCTCTTAATCTCTCATTTTAGGGCAATATACATGCTATTATTCCATGCCAGCCTAATGGGGATATTAATCATGTTACATATCAGATCTTTCTGCAACTAAGCCTTTTATTGAACACACAAAGAGAAAGTTTATCTTTGAAACGGTGACAGCATCACAGAACACTGCGTTTCTATCTGTAAGCTAAGATGGACTTGGCCAGGGCTAAAGAACCTTCTGGTCTCTTACATTTCAGTGTTTTTTATAATAAATAATGTTTTTTAGATTTAATATCACTAGGGTTAATATTAATAACTACTAATCGGAGTGCACTGTTTTTAAGTTGCGTCGGTATTAGGAAGCGATTCTATCCCTAACTCAAAGCTGACAGTGTGTACTTACCACCTTTTTGTCATTCCCTCCCTCGCTGTCTTTCACACATTCTTGTGCTGCATGTGACTGCTCCATCACATGGACCTGCGGAGAGCAGCCGCACAAACTTATATGTATATATATATATATATATATATATATATAGTGTGATGTACTCGCTCGCACGCACACACAAAGACACACTTTTAGAGATGAATTTATGGAAGGGTAACAAGCGTGTTAAGATGTTGGTGTAGGCATGCGAGTGGTGTAAAACAAAGTATAAAAATAAAGCTCTGTCAGCTACATTTTTAGGCAGTTTGGTGTCATAACAGCGTGTTCCTGACGGGTTTCTGAGGGTTTGGACTGTACGTATTGAAGGGAACGTGCTGTGATAGGAATATAGTTTTCTCTGACCTTACTCATTAACTTCTTATTTTAATTTCTAATCTTTTCTGTCACCGTGCAGTCAATACCAAATACACGTGTCTTTCTTCGTCTACTGTCACATTACAGCATAGGAATGCAAACAGTGGGATGTGAATGTCATCCAGCACTGGCCACAGTATTTTCTACTGAACCTACACGTCGACACAAACCGCCATCTGTAGTCTCATGTCCATGTATGAAAAGAAAACAGTCAATAGAAACTCTGCCGGTTTGAAGGAGAACTAATGCACATAGTGTGTGTGTTTGTTTGTGTTTGGGGTCTGTACCAATCGAATTTAAATCAATGTCAGAATGTGCCAGTAACACTGTGACCTGTTGTGAAGCTATATATATGCTAGAGATGCACCGATACATCGCCCAGTAATCTGCATCGGCCGTTAAATTTTTTCACGTTATCACAGTCAATGATCAGGGCCGATATATATCCTGTCAATCAAAAGAGAACAGGAAAATGCAATGAATTTGTACTCTGTGTCTAAAAACTGTTAAGAAACATCACCACTTTGTTGTACAATATTAATAATCATTATATGAATTAATAGCATTTAGTTAGGAAATATTAATAAAATAGAATTAATATAAGTAATATTTTTTTATTATGGCTTAATCAAAACAAACCAACTGCAGTTTGATTGATATTAATTGGAATGGACAATTATAAAACATGATTTTTTTAAAATTATTTTGTTTTGGAAATATACTCTTCATACACACATATATATATATATATATATATAGTTTTACAGTAAAAAGATTGTAAACCTTTATATACTGGAGAAGCAAAATTGTGTATGCAAAAAGTTTTTTTGTTTTATCGGCAAATATTTATTAATAACAAAACAAGAAAATAACATTTGCCGGTGGGTAAGGAAAAAACTTAATTTAGCGAATGTTCTCTAAAACAACTTGCAGTTTTGCTTCTCAAGTAATGTATCTTGTTTTAGATATTTTTACTGCTAAAATGAGAGAAAAAAAGTACTCATTATTAAAAAAACACTTTTGCTATGAAAATGGCCAGATATATCTGAAATGAAGCAGACCCAGGATGAAATAAGACTCGTACCGGTGGCTTCAGGCCCTCAAGGATCTGAAATTGGCTTTAATGACTGTTGTAATTATATAACAGTGTAACAGCCTTTATCTGCTGGTATTCCCCTCCTGCAGGCTTTGGTGTCTTTTTTCCTCTCTTTCATGCTGACTGTGCCGCTTGCCTTTCATTAACTATCCTGGTCCATCATGTTAATCCCTCTGTAAAGCTCAGCTTGTCTCTCCAACCTCACCTTCCTTTATTAATAATTCCTTGCTCTTCCTCATTCTGTCTATGTGAGATGATGCTGACATTCCACTCCACATAGTGCCTCCGTAATGACCGCTGTTCCCCGTTCGTTGATGCAGATGTGTGAAACAGCATGGATTTTTATTGGCCGCTGTGACAGGCTGCTTCCCAGAGGCGAGTCGTGAAAGCACACCATCTAATATGGTGACCTAGTCGAGCAGAGTTAATGCTTCAGAGTGACGGTGATGGATGTGAGAGTTTTTTTTTCTCTCTTTGACATAGGGCAGGCTACCAGCTTTCAAGCAGATGATTCGGGGCCTCTCAGTCAGGGACGTCCCGGTCCGTACCGGTGATATGTATTGGGTTGTTTGTAGATGTGTTTGTCCCCATCACGCCGGCTGAGAGATGATTGGACTTGACACGTAGAGTTGAGGGAGAAACAAGTCACCCGAGGGGCTGCAGGCGTCTCGAGGGACAGAGGTTAAAGCGTCTGGACGAGAAGGACAAGCATTCCCTGGTTGCGACTGTCCTCATCAAAGATGATCATGACAACTGAGGGAGGGAGAGGCTTGAATGTGATTTACCCACAGACTTTCTGCAGAACACATAAGAAGAAATTTTGAAGTATGTTGTTCACTGGCACCCACTGAGTTGCGTTGGTTTTGTGTCGATGCAATAGAAGTGAATGGGTTATGCTGCTCAATTACCAACATTCTTCAAAACATCTTTTTGTGTTTTGCAGAAGAATAAAAGTCTTATCACTTTAGGTTTTATTAACATAGAAACCTCATATTGAAACAGAATGTGTGAGTAGAGCGGAACTACAGAAAATTCCCCTTCTCCGCTTAATGGTTTTCGAATCCATGCCACTCAACCTGTTTTTCTCAGTGTCATGCTCGTAAGAGAGAAACCGTTCAAATAGATCCTTGGGAGAGAGAACAAGTCCACTTCTTGCTCGCATAACTTCGCTTTATACTATGAAATGCCATGAATGCAAACAAACAGACTTGTACAAACACTAAAGCATCTCATTGCTAAATATCAAGGCTTTTGGAATGCTGTCTAGCCAGTTAAATTAGATGGCTTGAAGTAACTCTTGGATACAAGACCATATACTATAGTTGTCACACAAGCACGCATCCAAACTTAGTCTACAAGAAAAAAAACACAGGGATTAGTGTGCTAAGTAACAACCTGGTGTGGGCCCTGCTCAAAAGGGTATATTGGTCACTGTAAACAGATTTATTACCAGTGGTTTCTTTTACATACAGTTACATCAAATAGGGATTCTCTGTGAGTTTTTCTGTCAGTAACAATAAAATGTCGCACTTTTTTGTGACCCTGCGTAAATTGTCATCTTGACGCAAAATTACTTTGTCTACTTTTGTGTCTACTTTTAACTACCATCAGCGGGAGCAAAAATTTGCGCATGCAGGCTGTCAGCGCGCGTCTTTTTAGGCTTATTGCTTATGGTCAAATAGACACATAATTACACCTAAATGTCCATCTTAGCAAGTATTTATATAAACACAATCGGCTATGTATTAAGTGCAGAGCCCTTTAGATGGGCAGGTGGGTGCTAAACACGTATTTTTGATCATGCGCCCATTCGCGTCTGTTTCGTCAGGCCAAGCTCGCATTCTGACCGGTTTTGAGCTCCTTTCCGGGGGTTCCACCTCTATCCGTTCACGAAAAGTGCACTTTGGGCAAAAAGGCTGGTGCTCAAGCCCCCTTCTGCACATGCCTATATAAAGTGAACAAACATTATGAGGGGAAACTGTTAGGGAAGTATGTCACTGGATCGGCGCATTGCTGCAAATCCTAAAATGACAGGACCCTACTGTTGGTTTACTTCATAAAAAAACTTTTTTTGTATAATAATGTTGTATTATTTATAGTTATTACGTATTTGTATTTATATAAATAGTTTTACCTATTTATTTACAGTTATTAAAAAATCGCAAATTTTGTACAATTAACGCTGCAAAAGCAGCAATTTTGATCGTTTTTAGGTCTACATAAATTTAAGTACTGTTTTAATGAAGTAATATAAACAAGTGCTATTTTTTTATTTTACTAGCATTTACTTAAATTTACTAAAGTAAATAATAAACTCAGTGGTCAAATAAAAAAAAATCAGGGGGGTTGGTGTGATACAACCAATGCAGTTCAGGCTTCAATGCAGTTCATGTGTTTTGTGATACGCGGATGCTGAAAGCTCCACGAGCATCACGCGTGCAGTACACGCAATTGCGCCACTCTTTCACTTATAGACATGCAAAACAATCAGATGACATATTAAAAACATATCTGAATAACGTTAAGAAATAATGGTTTTCTGGTTAAGAAATAATACCTTTGCCAGATTCCATGCTATTTTGTGTTATACAGCAAATTCCATTTTTATGCCTGGATTTCGTGATTCCATCCGTGTTTTCCACATTGCGGAAATCATAGGGCTCTACTTTACCATATTACTTTAGGTAGCAGGTTCAATTTTTACAGTACATATTTAAAGCATATTTCTATTTATTCATTTATTTTAATTTATATACATTTTTGTATATTTGAAAAACTAAAAGAAGAAGAGAAACGTTTGTAAACTGACACATATAATGTAAAAAAAAAAGGAGCGAGCTTAAGTGACTAAATAAAAATCAATCTAAAATCAAACAAAAGTAAAAAATATTATTACATTTTTTGTTATTAAAATATTTTGCTTTTTGCTGGTTTTTATTTTCTTTCTTTCTTGCTCTGTTTACACACAAGTAGTTTTATCTCGCGCCAACGCAGCAGAGGATCTAGCGAGTGGTCCGACCACACAAACGTCCCCTATTTTCTCTCTCTCTCTCTCTCTCTCTCTCTCTCTCTCTCTTCTGGCTGTAATGAGCACAATCGCCACATTTACACACAAACGCCTGTGTGCTTTCTTCTCTCTCCCATCCCCCTGTAACACAACTGTTAGCCACTTGGCCAAAATGCTGCTCACTGGCCATAAATTAGAATTTTGACAAGCCTGGCTGCATTGTTTTCCTCCGCCCAGCTCTAACCCTGAGCTAACCTACTCATAGCTCTGAGCTGCCCAGCTGTGGTTTGCTACTCAACGTGGCCTTGTCTGCTTCTTCCACACAAACGTGGCCTCTCTCGCTCTCTTATGCCATCTCTCTTGCTTTTTCTCATTCTCTAGCTTCTTCTTAGATTGCTGCTCATTATGCATCTGTTCCTCCTCTGAATCGACTCTTTCAGTCGAGCTTAACATGTGCCCTTGGCATGACACTGTGACCGAGTTTCAATGCTTTGGCATATAAACGTGCCCAATGAAGTAAACCAATGATTTATTTATCGTCCGTTGATCAATGTGTGTATACATACTGTACACATAAAGCATACATGACATTGACAGTCCTGCAATCTAGTGTTTATGGCGTGTTTGTGGATATTTGTCCTTTGTACAGAGGCATCATGGAGGGCTTTAGTGGTGGCTGGTGTCACTGTGGAAAAGGTCAGTGTGATGTGGAAAGTACCATAGGTGAAGGGGTGATTCAAATGGTAGGCAGATGGGAATATCACAGGGTTAAATGTAACAGGGGGCATTGACTTCTGCAAGACCTCCCTGTTTTCCTGATATTGCCCTGCCCTCCAGACTGCAGTAAACCTTGTAGATAACCATGTTTTTTACACCCCAGCATTAATCATTAAACTATCTACAGGGTTACAATATTAGAATGTATGTATCAAAATAGCCTTGACTTGACCTATGATCTACAGTATGCAATGCTGAAAACGTGGGAGTCGTGGAATCTAGGCATGAAAATTGAATTTCTGTATTTCTTAATGGGGACAAGAATATATGAACTGCATTTCATTTGTGAAAAGCTACAGTCAAACAGTGAGAAGGATTTTGGGGCGACCTGTCAAAATTAAAGTCTGGTTAACTTGAACAAATGATGACACACTTACATAAAAATCTTTAGTATAATATATTAGGTACTTATTAAATGAATGTAAATTAAATTAATTTAAAGACTTTATAGGGCCCTACATTGCTGGATTACACAATTGTGGTAATGTGATTAGGACCCTCTTTTAGATCTTCCATAGCACTTCCAAGGTTCCCCAAAAATCTCTTCTTATTACATTAAAGGTGAAGAGTGACCACAGTTGACAAGCATGACTTTCAGATTTTCCATTGAAAAGCAACTTAACTTGTAGTCTTTTACTCACATAAAGTCACAAATCTTTTGGCTTTGGATAGCTTTGAATATTATGCATGAATTGTATGTGTATTCATAGCCCCTGGTCCCCATCCACTATTATTGTAGAAGAGAGCAGCAGCATTCCTGGAAACATCTCCATCAGTCTTCCACGGAAGAAAGCCAAATGTGTCTGTGTGCTTTTTCATATCCAGCTTCTAGACCAAACAAACCAGATTTTTTGAAAGAGTCATCTACAGGATGTGTGCCGTGCGCTGGCGTCCCAGAGGAGCATCCGTGTTTGTGTTTAAACGATCTGAAGTGCTTGTGGCCCCTGGCCGTGGGAGCTTTGGATGGACCCAAAAAGAGAGCAAAGTGGAGGGCTCTGATCCAGAACAAGAGAAGCCTGTTGCTCTTTGTCTTTCTATTATATATCTACGCATCCCGTTGGAGGTCGCGCATCAGTTATTCTCCCATTGGACCGGGTTCTGACGGGCATCCTATGGAGCTGCGGGGGCCACGTGCTTTAGATCAAAACTCTGCGATGATCCTCAAACTGCATTCTTAAACTATACATGAGCAATACCTAGTGCTAGTTAAGTTTAATTCACAAAACCAATGATGAGGTTTTTGGGAAATGTAACGTCGGCGTGGCATTGGCGCGGAAGTCATTTCGCCACGGCCGTGACCAGATGCTCCACATTAGGAAATGGGAGTCTGTGTGCTTCCAGTCTGACTGTAGCCAGTTTCTGCTTGTAAATACTGGAGTGCTCGACTTGGCACAATTTTTTGTTTTACAATTCTTATGTAATGCTTTGAGGGTTCTGGATTCACAATATGTCTGACATGAATAAAGCAAAAGCTGCCACGGAAGATTGAAATCCTGCCCATAACTGTATGTTTTTTTGTCACACATATGTGTGAAAGCTCAATGGTGCGTGGACGGGAATGTTTTTACGTGGAGGCGTGCATGTGCGGCGTGTGTAATTAAAAGTGCAGATCAAAATGAATAAAGCAGCCAAAGGACTTGGAAAGGGACAGACAGATTGCATTTATATGGGGTATTTTACAATTGCTGACTGCACATGACGTCTGATTGGTTGTCAGGTAGGGAATGTCTGGTTCTAGACTCAATGTTTGTGTTTATGTGAAAGCTGTTTGCAGCCATGTTTTAGGAAGTATGTTACCTTTGAAGTTGCTTTGTAGGTTTATTATGTAGCTTTGTACATTTATGGTATATGAGTTTATATCCGTTCAACCAAATTGCTTTTGCAGTGGGTAGTTTCAATAGATGACCTTCAGACAACATACATAAAGAAGTTTGTGGTACAAATGTTGTAGATCATTAGTTATGATGGTTATCATCGCTGTCTTTCTGAAATCTCAGATGTCCAAATTCACTGTTTTTCAGGAAATGGAGAAAACACATTTTAAATGATTAAATACTGTATTGTCAAAGTTGACAAGCACTTTTTAATTCTTTTAAATGGTTAGATATTTCGGTTAGACTACATTTCGTTGCCTTGTACTTGTACATGTACATGTGTAATGACAATAAAGTTGAATCTAATCTAATCTAATGTAATATTTGCAAAACCCAATGACAAACAAAGGGTGACCAATAGCAAAAAATCTAAATGACAAAATACAAGGTTTCAGAAGGATAGCCGCAATATGTTTTATGTGATTTAATTTTGTATTTGTTTAGGCAACATACATCTTTTATGCATGTATGTAACATCCTGCTGCTTTTGTTTTGTTGCAGCTGTCTCCAAGAAGAGAGAATGCATACGTTTGCGTTCTGAAGTATGCATACTTTATATAAAACATGTACAGGCAAAAAGCGGGACAGGACATGCAGATATGTACACAGGCTAAAAAAAGCAACATGCATTAGTTAGCATGTGTACATAAACACCACATACATCCACACTTGACAAAGTGACAATGAATTTTTGTATTTTATTTTGTTTAGTCTAACTTGTCTATGTGTGTATGCACTGGGCAAACCAAACCAAATAACTGGCAAACCAAATAAACATTAAACTCACAAACTATTAAGTTACTATTGAGTCATATTAAGTTGACTTTTAACCAAGTTCTCCCTAGATAATTTCAAGCTTTCTATCAAAAACTCCAGAAAAACGAACAAAAGTTTTAGCCACAGTGGCTTATATTGAGTCCCTGTCAGATCTGTTCCCTTTACGTGGTGGGACAGAGAAACCAGATGAATTTGAATGTCAGATAAATATACACCCAAACCCCCTGATGGAGTCACAGCATGTGGATTTATTTCAGCGATCAGAGAGCTAATACTGCTGGCTTTCAACTCAGTGGCTTTAGATCTGTTATCTATATCTAGTGAGAAGCCATGCCAGAGCTGTAATTAAAACAGGGACTCTATTGGCAATTTGAGACCGGGGCCTTTTAAAGAAAGAGCCCTTGCGTTTTCCCTCTTGCTTTCCCCAGAGGAAGCTAAACCTTCTCAAGATCTGCCATACTAGACTGCACGGTTAAACAGACAAAGTGCCACACTTCTGTCATTTTTTTTTTTTTTTTACGTTAAAAGCATCTTTCAGCAGCAGCAGCTAAATATGTCCAAACTCATACATTTGTTCAATTTCAGCAATTCATCGATTTGTTGTTTCATTAAATGTACCGGGCGTTTTTTCGTGTTTTCTTTATACACAAAGGCATCCATTGATGCAACTGCTTTATAGAAATCTTTGAATTGTTTCACACCAAATTAAAGAAAAAATGAAACTCGTCACTAGTTTAAGCTCACATTATCTACTTGAACGTTCACACCGCGGAACTTTGCAAAGAGGGGAAGAATGTGTGTACATCAAATTTGAGATAATATGAGGTTTTCCAGATGTTTTAATCGTGGCACAAGCGCATAGAAACCAAGGCTAATACACAGACTGTGTGTTGTCAAAAACTTGACTTACACATCTAATGTAAGGTGAAAGTGATACTTCTTAAAATATCAGGCTGAGCAAAAGAATCTTCTTGCCTTTTAATATGCACTTTTTTGTATTTGTAGCTATTTACTGTAGTTCCTACAAAGAATATCTCATTTTGCAGTAAACTCAGAGTTGTAACTTTTTATGCCCAAACAGCAACATTACAGACCGACTAATGTTGCAAAAGTTTACAAGAAACCGTTTTCAACCAATTGGCTGTGGGGGGGGGTGAATTAAACTCTGTAATGCACGTATAGGATTATATACAATTTTTATCCTTTTAAAACAGGGGTTCTCAACAGGGGGGATGGGGCCCTTATGGGGTCCCCAGCTGACTTCTTAAAAACCAATATATTTGTTATTATTTGATCATTTTTATAATAAATAATGTTTTTCTAGTTAATGACGAGCTCTAAAATATTTTATTGGGTAAAAAATATGAGTTTTTGTGAGTGGGAATATTGTTGAATACAGTGGGGGGCCTTGGAGTCAAAAATGTCGAGAACCCCAATTTTAAACATACCACCATGGTAAAATCATGGCATTAACTTTTTGGTAAAACCCCCCCAGAAAATACTGTGCCACTTTTGGTGTAGTGTTGTAAATAAAAGCATGGTAAATAAAAAAAGTAATTTGAACAACACGCAGTAGTTTGTTGTTACTAGGCCAGAAGACTTACAGTATCTGTGCTTATTCTGTAACATTTCTGATATCTGTGTTTGCTACTGTATGCACTGTGTACACCAGCATTTTGTTTCTGTAGGTCTAAACACGTTCAGCAGCAGCCGTCGTCACGCGTCTCTCCCAGCGAGGGAGTTTGTAATAACTCCTTTGAGCAAACAGATGGACTGATCTCTGACCTCAGCTAATCAGGCACAAATTCGGCATGTCGAAAGCCTGTCCTCAGTCTTGCATCTCCGCTGCTATTTACACACTCCCCAAGCTCTGATTTTCCTTTTTTTGGCTCGGCCTGTGTGTGGCATCTGGGGTCATCCTTCGTCTTTCAACTCGAAGCATTATGACATCATTAGTCCCCCCATTCCAATCCTCCTTTCCTCCAACAAAGAACTTCTTAAAATCTAATTACATAACAAGATTAACCCCAAAAGTTCAGATCTGCCGATTAGCTCCGCTAGTTCACCCAACCATGTAGGAATGTGTTTTTGAGTTGATGGTTTTTTTGGCTGTAACTAAACTGTGCCTGGTTCCTTTTGCTCCAGGGTTGTTAGCGTTGCCTTATAATTCTGAGACGACAATGATGCATTGATTTGAGACATTTCTGGAATGTACATGTTATTACCTGTTGCAGCCACTGGAATTCGGCAAGATGACAGGAGAAGAAGAAAATATCCCACCCCGCACTTAAAAAGGAGAACACCGTGTTTTTAAAAAAGGGTGCAGCCGTGCTTATCAGACAGTTTTCCGATTCGCTGCGGGGTTGGTATTGAGGCATGGGAGATTCGCTTTCCATCAGGACCGAGGGAAGAGAATCAGTGCAGGCAGGGGTTTGCGAGGAGGAGAATGGCTTTTGGAGAGGGCCTTCATTAGCCTTTGTGCCTGTTTGTTTTCCTAATGCTGTTCTTTCCCCCTCCTGCATCTGATTGATCTTCTGTTTATTTCTCGCAGGGTGGCGGCCTACAGTTCCAGAGATCCCAAGCCTGGGGAAATCATTAACCAGAGACAACACACAACAGGACACTGGTAGGTTCTGTGGTTCTTCTCTCCTGAACTTGGCTTGGTTCACATCCTTCTATTCACACACAGTTTGGATAGTTTTATAACCCAAGTGATTACATTTTCAGGAGTCAGATTTTGGGAGTAAGTTGGGTTTGATGTAAGAAAAGCGAAAAGTGTTGTAGTTACAGATCTGAAAAGATAAATGATCAATTCTTTCATTATTTACTCACTCTTGTGTCATTTCAAGCTTGTATTGACTTCTTCAGTACACAAAAGATGACATTTTTGAAGAACATTGGTAACCAACCAACATTGGCCCCCATTGACTTACATTGTATCGACACAAAACCACTGCGACTTTTTTCAAAGTATCTATATTTTGACATGAGGGTTAAATGATGACAGAATTTTTATTTTTAGGTGAACTATCCCTTTAAGAATCACACCTAACATAGCGCTCCCATCCACTCCCATCCAACTTTTTTTGGCTTTGAAAGCAAATATACCCAAATAGGGTCTAATGCACTTGGTCTTTGGTTTGGGAAAAATGTCCTCTTCAAGTAGGACACTGATTTAAATGACATCTAGTCTAACCATTCTTGAGAAGGAAATAGGAGACAAACATTCCCGGAATTCCAGCTTACTGTACGTCGGGCTGAAAACTTGCCCCTTCCCATGAACGTGAGTTTACACTGCCTCCAAATGGAATTCAACACCCTTATAGTCTAGACTTGCGAACGTTGCTTCGTATTAATTTAGTTAATTTGATACATCTACGCAGCGGGATATCACAGCATGACAGATGTCCTATGAAAGAGTCTCACGCTGAAACAAATTGCTGTTTCATAGGGTTAGGATGTGTATTTTCTGCACCTGTCTGCATCTAGATTCGCCTGTGCTATGTCGAAAGTGGGCTTCCCTGTTTTCTCTTTCAAACTCACGACGGCCGCTATCGAAACGTAGCGTAATTGTAGTATAATCCTTGCCTCTCTCCGAAGGCTTTAGAAAAAAACAAACCATCAGACCAGATAATACCAGCCATGCAGGCAGAGCGTGGCACAGATGTTTGAGAGAGGAATTTTAGTTCAGTCAGCAGCATGAACCACATGTCTCCAGAAAAAGTAGAACCAAATAATCCATGTGACCAGTTTTGACCAGTTTGTTCTAGTCCTGGGTGATTTCTTCTGTTTGGTGTTCCATTGGCAAACCACAAAACTTGTGGTGAAGCTGGTCAACCAGCATGATCTTTGTGGTGAAGCTCTTAAACCAATAAAGTTTTATTGGATAACACAGAAACTTTGTACCACACAACTGCTCAACAGCTTTACAGGTCTGGGTAGCTGTAAGTTTGCTTTCTTTTTTCTTTGGAATTCTGAAATTGGTGTTGCAGAAGAGAAACCAGAGCCAAATGTGAAATGTATTTTACATGGGGGACTTTACAGGGTAAGAGGCCCTCTACCTGTGTTATGGGTCTTCACGCTTCGAGGTTAGAGGGGTAGTAGGGGAGCTGGAGTTTACAGTGTATTTTTCAGTTTCAGCCCAACATTCTTGACACCTCATAAATTACACCTGCTGTGACGCCACCAAGGCCCGATGAACTTTAAGCATGCTGAGGGGAAGTGAAGTATGCGGGGAGATCTGTGCGGGATATTGCTTTTCCGTGACTTCCCCCTACTCGCTTTCCCTGAGGCACCCCTGAAATGAGAGTGTCTTAAGATTGGATAAAGATCACTCTCAAGAAAATGCCTAGCTGCTTGCCCTTGTACTTGGAATCTGTGAAATAAAAAAGGAAACATTTCAGCACTTGAGATGACCACAATTTATTCTCAGTGTTGAAGAGCCTGTTTTAAAGATTTTAGTATGTTTTTATTATTTTTTAGCTTAATAATAACACTTTTTATAATTTAAACATTTAATAATTTAATTTTTTTTTTTTAAACATTCAATATTTTATTGTTTTTTTTATTTAGGTTTAATTGAAATACATGACATTCAATATTTAATTTGATTATTTATGTATTGTATATTATGTATTTTTTTAATATTTATATAGAGAGTTTTATATATTTATATGTATATATATTTTTAATATTTTTAATTTAATTTACAATAGTATGATTCGTATTACAGTAACATTTGTATTTTATTTATTATTTTTTTTGTCCAGAAATCTCCATGAACTATTCTATTTTCTCCATTTAGCTCTCACAAAATTCCAGCAACCAAAGTGCACAATACACATGTGTACAATACTAAAAGTTATAAAGCATATGGGAGGGAACAGTACAGTACGTACTGTCCTGGGGTTGTTCTCTCAGAAGTATGCAGCAGAGCAGCATACACATGTGTTAAGTGTTTCTGTCTCCAAGGTTTGTATGCTCAGTGTCTACAAGACCTTCAACACATCATTGATTTTTGTAGTCTCCGCAATATGCTGATCCTGAATCAGTGAATGGTTTCCTGGAATAAAAAATAGTCCATAGAGCGTCTGTATACAGCACGCATGCCGTTGCTCTGTTTTTCTTGCTCTCCTTCACTGCAAAGCTGCTCAGGTTTTCCTACAGGCCTAACGTTAATACAGGAAATTGGGTAAATAGAGCATGAGGAAAAGTGGGTGTCCCGTTCCTTAACACTTCCCTCCAACGTTGCCAGCATTATTAAAAGTTTGTGCAGGAGGTTTAAGACAGAGAGGCTCAAGTTTACCTTCCACAAAAGGTCTACAAAGAGCTCACTTTATCCTCCTGGAGAGGGCTAAAGCGCTATTTTTGCACAGCTGTTTCATTTTAAATGTTCTATTTATGGATATTTATGAAGTGATACAGATTAAACAAATTATTAAGTATTCGACTAGTTTTGCAATCTTGTTTTAATAGAATCTGTGTTAAAAGCTCCAGTAGTAAAAATGCTTGGGAGGTGCAAAGTTCAGTTTATTTTTGTGTCAACTGTTTCATTGTGATATTAAAATAATAAGCTAAAAATCATGTAATATTATATAAACATTTCATATAATAGAAATATTATATCATTTATATGATTATAAGGATTATTCTTATTAATAATTAATAATTTTGTATAGCTATATTGGGCCTCCCTAGTAGGGTTGTCACGATACCAAGTAGCATCATGATGCTGTGCCATGCAAATTCAAATCTACAAAATAACCCACAATTTCCTAAATACACAAATCTAGATGAAAACATTTTGTATTTACTATAGTAAACGGTATTACACTGTATTACCACATTTAATGTACACTACAATATTTTGTAGTATTAAAAAAAATGTAACAGATACTGTAGTATATTTTAAATGTACTATGGTAAGACTCAAAAACATTAGTGTCTAGGATTTTTAGTATTTAACATTTTTCACGTGGAAACAAATTCAAATGTGCTTGCTTTTAAATGTGAAACTAAAACGGCCAGTAGGCGGCGGCAATGTTTTACTGAGTCAGTGAATCATTCAACCGATTCATTCAAAATGTCTGATTTATTTAAGAACTAAGCAAGTGTTTTGATGAATGACTCACTGAATCATTATCTCGTCCGAGTTATTCAAAACATAGATGATATGTAAGTGTTTAAGTAAACGTTAATGCACATATGCACATTACTTACGGTACTATTGTTTAAAAAAATAGAGCGACATCAGCAGTGTTTGAAGCTTTAGCATTGCGATGCTAAGGTAGCACCGGTACACTGAGCAACCCAAGTCCCTAGTATTATATATGATGTAATTAGTAATGGGCGATATAAACGATATGCGATATAAACTATACAAAATTGGCCTACGATAGAGATTTTAATTCTATTGCACTATCGCGATAATGCATGTTGATGACAAATCTACCCGTGAAATTTAGAGCCACCAGCTGCAACGCATCATCATATTCGTCATCTTAAATAAACATGGCTGAAAGCATCAGCGAAACAGAGGAGCTCGTGAAAAAGACCGGTGCAACATCTATTAATTGGACTTGGTTGGGTTTAAAGCAGTCCGACAAGCAGCAGAAAAATATACTCTGTAGAGTGTGTGGGGCAAAACTAAACATGTCGTTCGTTGAATACCAGCATTGCCAGGCAATGCAGCCAACCGCAAGATCCAGTACGAAGAACGCAGGAACTGAACTGAACTGATCCAAACCTCAATCCAACAGTCATTTCAAAAGGTACTCCTATATTAGGAAGAGCCCGCGATGGATTGAAATTACCAGGGCCATAACTGTTTACTTGTGTAAGGACATGGTCCCTTTTCAAACGGCAGCGAGAGACGCGGCTTTTATTTATTTTATTAATTAATTAATTAATTTAATGTATTTATTTTGTGCTTTCATTTATCACTTTATAATGTTTTAATTTGAAGTATGTGCACTACACTTGGAAGAATTTTCTTTATTTAAAATAGCCATGCCTAATACTGGAAGTATATCCCTAATTCACAGTGTCCGTTCCTTTATTAACAAGACACCAGTTTTAATTTCATTAGGAGAACAAAATGTTTAAAACCAAATGCGTTACCTAGGCAATTACACACTGAGTCCGAAATTCGCATCCGAAACTTTCGCACGTTAAAAAATAAATACGACCTCACACTGTGTCAATCACATTTACACACTGCCTCCGAAATTTTCATCCGTCATAAAAATAATCGGACCGGGTTCAATTTTCTGCGTTTTTCGCATCCGTAGCAAGCATTTTGATGGGTGTTTTGAGAATTCAGAGCCACCATACAAGCGAGGATGACGAATACGAAAAAACGTATACGAAAATTTCGGACTCTCCGTGCAATGGCCTAGGCTGCAGGTTTGAAATATGTTTTTATTTAAAGTATCTGTGCATTACACAAAATAATTTTCTTTGCCTAATTAATACTAGAAGTATTTTCAGTACAGTGTATGTTCCTTAACTAAAAAGACACCAGTTTTTCTGTTCTCTGCAATTTGGGTGGCATTTAAGAACCAAGGACTTAAACAAACTAAGTGCCTTTTAGAAGGAAAGACTTTTCTTTTCTTTATCTGTTGTATAATTACAGTTATGCTTTTGCACAATAAATGTTCTCAAAACGACATACAACGTTTCTTTATTTCTTTAAAAAAAAAACATTTAGCAGTTTGGCTTTCCTAAGGGTCTATGTAACCTGTTCTGAAATGGTTCTATATAATTTATATATCGCAATATATATCGTTATTGCAAGAGGCTGCAATGTATATCGCAATATGGATTTTAGGCCATATCGCCCATCCCTAGATGTAATGTTACATAAACATTTTATACAATAAAAGTAGTATATCATTTATGTTATTATGATTATTATTTAATATATATGCTATATTGGCCATCCCTTGTATGTGCATGTTTTTCTATGCTCGTGATTTATTGTCGTTGTGGCTGTCCGGTTGATGGCGACTCTGTCAACTCTGAGCTATTCGTGTCATGGAAAGGTTGTGGAAAGCAAAGATTTCATGCTGGTTTGCTATCCGAGTTGTGGTGTTGATATGAATTGCTCACTCAAAATTTTAACTGGCCCTGTGATTATAATCCCCCAGACACATATTTTAAATGTCACACGCTTCATTTACAGGCCTCACGCGTTGCCTCCCAGTATAGCTACAGTGTGAATAGCTCTTGTGATTTTCTTCACTCTCATCTTATCAGCTTCACTATGAAAAGAACGTTCACTCTAAAAAACATATTATTTTTCAAGGACATGAGTGCGGTCAAGATGTGACCACCCTTACACGTTTGCATATAGTTGCAGAAAAAAAGTGTGTGGATTTGGCTGGATTTTCATGAATTCATTCACAAGCCTCATACACAAATCAATCTTAAAAACAATTAAAATGTTAACATGCTTTTGTCTGCAACTGTATATGTCCGGTGTGTGTGTAATCTTATGTAGCCTGTGGGTTTGTGTGTGTATTTAAGTGGTTGTGTGTGTGTGTGTGGGAAACGTACTGTCTGTAAGTTTATAACTGGATTAGACATGGATGTGGAGACTTCCTGGGGAGCTCCCAGCATGAGGCTCACAGACGGAAGACTAATGATGTTTGTTTGCTGAATTTTGGTGTTTCACTACGTTAATGGATCTGTTGCTGTCTTTGTTTTAGAGCGGGTGGAAAATCAAGGGATCATGCTTACAGTGGTCATTATCTGTAAAAAATATCTCATTGACCTGTTTTCGAGCATTTAAGAGTATGAACTATTTAATATTTTAAAGGAGAATTTGATCTTTTGTCCTTTTAAAAGGTTTCTTCCAGCATTGGATTTAGACAGACAATGTAAAGGTAAAAGATTTACAGTAAATCATGTAAAATCAAAAGCACTTGAGTGAAGCACAAATGACTCAAAATAATATTAATAGTAATGATGAACAATTACTCAAATAGTTTATATCCCTGCCCACAACACTTACAGGAAACCAGTGGATATGTTTGAACATTAAAGACGTTTCTCAACAGACGGAAATCATTTTGTGTGTGCTGTGTTTTGTAGTGTAATGAATTAGTTTTTTGTCCCGCGGGGGTTGATTTCGTAGTTCGTGACATCTGTTCTTCATTTAAAAATAATCCAAAAGGATTTACCAATTTTGCTTGTTGAATTCACGTAGAACACACTGCCAACAATGTCAAATAACATCACGTTTTCATGTAGTGACGTTCTAAGATATTTTGATTTAAATCGACCAGGAAAGTTGATCTGAATCTTGTTTAGTTACCGCTCATAAAAGTGTTGCAGTAGGTCTTGTACTTGCATTATTTAATTATGATAAAAATGATCAAATGAGTGTCTGGTTTTTTTTGCAGTCTCTGTTGGCGGTGATGATACTGTAGGGTAGCATAATGAGCCAGATTGGCACAAAGGGCCTTCTGTGTTTCTGAAACACATTAGAGTTTGTATTGTTTAATTAGTTTGATTATGGATCCGTAACAGTGATACTGGATGATGCACCTGCTCCACCACACCTGCATCTGAGCACGGATGTGAGCACGGACTTATTTTGTTACTAATTTAACTTAATAAAATGGTTTACTGTATATAGTCATGAAAATAATGCATACACTGCATAAAATGAAGTTCTTGGTATTGTTGTGTAGGATTCTAGCATAAAAATGTGATCTACTTTGTGAAAACCAGGCCAAGTCTCAAAGCTAATGTTGGATTTTTCACAGATTATTCTTTACATTATGTAAAATGATTTTATGTAGAAAGTAAATCACAAATAATGACTTTAGCTGGGTTTTCACAGACTGTTCACATATTTATATATTATAAAATCAAAATACATTTACTTGAGAAGTAAGACCTTGAGACGTTAAGTTAAAAAAATAATTAAAGTAAAAATGAAGTACTTAATTAAAATTTGGCAGATAGTTTTTCCACGTTTGTTTCTATAGACAAGGCTTAATATCTTTAAGAATGTTGACAACAAAAAAGAAATACTTGTGGGGGTATCAGAAGTACGCTCAACTATAACAAGGAACAATAGGATTGTACAGAAATGCAAAATAATATACATAACTATGTTTTCAGAGGTGTGTAAAAACCTTAAATTATGAACTGTTATGTTTTTATAATATTTGAATGAGCTATTTTTATCTACATACACCGCGGGCCGCCTCGCATGGAATTCACCATGTTGTTTCTACAGTAGCCCTGAATGGACAAACGGCTCTACAGAGTGCATTTTGTAAATATGTTATCTGCTTTGGCAAAGAAGTTAAAACGTGACAACATCTTTGTCCTGTGACAGCCACCGTAGTGCTTTAAAATGGAGGGGTGAGCGGTGGAGTGAGCCATTTGTTGCACAACCTCACCGCTAGAGGCCTTTAAAATCTCCACATTGTTCCTTTATGTACAGCAAGTAAAAATAAACTGTCCTAACTCGTAAAAGTTGCGTCAGCCAATCAGATAAGTACTTAGATGAAAAAGGTGGCCTCTAAGGCTAACTGGCAAGCTGACTGATAACCGTGAATATAAGTCTGCCAGAAGTTTGACACATTTGTACTGTTTTACAGTCATATCACCAAGCCCACTCTTTCTCAATGCTTCAACTTCTTAATCTTCAAAACCTGCCTGCAAAAGACTATGACTAAACATTCTTACCTGTACAGGTGTAGCCACACTCCCAGCTATCCCCTCCCCCACATTAAAGGGTTACAGTTCCTGTAGGAGGGATTAGGATCATTAGATAGGAACAAAGCTGAAATTCCAACCACTACATGATAGCTTTCAACTTTAACCTAGATGAAATACCAATAGCAAGAAGACAAGCAAACCAGTCAGTAGTAGCTCACCCTGCTTCCATTCCCTTACATGGCCTTGAGCGAGTCTATTTGGATTCCCGTCCGTCAAATACATGTCTTTCATTTCTGTTTCTTAAAAAAAGCACATCATTCTTTTTCATATTGTACAGTTTGCAAATGCATAATTACCATAAACATTCCCATAAGAATAATTCAGCCCGGCAAACTAAAGCTACGCAGCCTGCATTCCTTCGAGAGTTAATATGTTAATTCTGTTTTTCTGAACTGGACCTTATCCCTTGGTAATGTCAATGTCTTGCTTAATTAATCAAAACATTAATGGATTTCACAATGGAATGTGGGATCTAATATAAGCTAGATCGGTTACAAAAGATTTTTAGAAGTTTCTAGAGGATGTAGTCACAGGTAGAGTGACATTCTGAGAAACGTTGTTTTCATAGTAAATAGTAATGAATAACAGATATAATAGAAGTGACATACCTGTACATAATAGACAGTGACAGTTTTATTTGGCATTTACACTGCAGGCCACAGTGATCAGGTATTTAATAATTTGCTTCTGTCTAAATTTAGACAAATCATAAGACAATTTTTACAGTTTTGCTGATTCATGTTTTCACTGTTATGTGGAAGGAGGTGCTGTTACACATCTTCTAAAAAGAGTACAGCATATACTCACCGGCCACTTTATTAGGTACAGCTTTTTAATTGCTTGTTTACACAAATTGCTAATCAGCCAATCACATGGCAGCAACCTGGGCATCTAGATGTTTTGAAGACATCTTGCTGAAGTTCAAACCGAGCATCAGAATGGAGATTTAAGTGACTTTGAACGTGGCTTTCAAAAATGATTTTATTTCAAAAATGGCTGATCTACTGGGATTTTCACGCACAACCATGTCTAGGGTTTAAAGGAGCAATGTTGAGATTTTAGCAGCATCTAGCGGTGAGGTTGTGAGTTGCAATATACGGCTCACTCCACCACACCCCTCTTTTGAAGCACTACGGCGGCTGACACAGGACAAAGATGTCATCACGTTTTCGCTTCTTTGCCAAAGGAGATAACATATTTATATGCGCAGTTTGTCTGTTTAGGGATAGTGTAGAAACAGAGGAGGAACTGCGGTGTATGTAGATTCAAGTAGCTAATTCTAAGGTAATAAAAACATACACCTCTGAAGATATAGTTATGTATATTATATTGCATTTCTGTCAGTAGATCCTTCTAAATATTATGCATTGCACCTTTAAAGGGAATGGTCTGAAAAAGAGAAAATATCCAGTAAGCGGCAGTTGTGTGGACGAAAATGCTTTGTTGAACAGAATTTTATCATTATAGTACTGACTTCATAGCGAGCCTCAGTCTTGGCAGCTCTCTCCTGCAAGTGATGAAGATCCCTGGCTCCGTGCTTGCCTTTGGACAGTTGTGGCTTTTTAAAAGTATTCTGGTGCCGCACGCTACCTCTTTCAAAGATCAAAAGCAAAACCAAACCTTCTGTTGCTGTGACAACAAAGCAGGATATGAAACCACCACGCCGCAGGAAAGCGAGGACTTCCTTTGTGCGCACATGTAAATGCTTTAATGGGGATGTTTCTAATCAACCTATTTTAACTAGGTGCGCACCAGCTGCATTGTAATTTGGAACTATAAGGTGTGCTTCATTACAGTTACCAATGGGAACTTGAGCAGTTAACGGCAGAGTTTATGCATCATCGTTCTTTGACTTCGGAAGAGAAACTTGTTTTTTAATAAATTATTATTGTGCACATTCATAACTGTCACAACCTGGAGTTTTTCTTTTATCAGATTGCAGAAGTAAGAGCTACTATTGTTTCTAACTGTCTTTTATTGTCTTTTATATATTCAAAGTAACTTCCATATTTGTAGATCTATGGTATGTTTAATGTCATATTCCAGAGGTGTGTATTATATGTGACGTTGGCTGTAGTTTTTGGACATAGAGGTTCCGTTCAAGTTGGCATCCTTGGAGTAATGTGCTGCTATGATGTGCTCCTTCACCGGTGTGGCCCAGGCTGGCACAGACGGCGAGCGGCGTGTTTGCTGCCAGGAGGAGTGGTGTTTGTCTGGGCAGAACACGCCAGAGAGAAGCTGGCTGGGCTCCCAAAGGAGAAGCACTTTGCTAATCAGATCCTCTTCAGCGCAGGCTTTGCATCGCAGCACAATGGGGCTTTCTCCCGGGTAAGTATTTCCTGCTCTGGGCCAGCTTTGTCCAGATTAGAGGAAATTGATTTAATGGTTCTGACTCAGTAGCTCAGAAGGTGACATCTATAGTAAAGGATTTCTATTCAACAAAAAAATATGTTATTAATAAATATTTATTTTTGTGAAAAAAAAAGTTGACCTGTATAAAATTCTTTATTCATTTATTTAGCCTCATCTTAATACAAACTTGTGTGACTTTATTTCTTCTGCAGGACACAAAAGAAGATATTTTGACGAATGTTGGTAACCGAACAACATTAAACCCCATTGACTTCTACTGTATGGACACAATACCACAGAGAATATATGAGAATATCAAAATATCTTAATTTGTGTTTCACAGAAGAAAGAGTCATATAGAGGTTGTGAACAATATTAGGATTAAACAAAATTTTTGGGTGAACTATCCCTTTTAAAGCTATGGGTAGTTGTTTATTAATTATTAATATTTATATTTAGAACATAAAATAGAGAGAGATTTATCTTCTGTGTTATTTATTACGGTATATTTGTCAACTACCCAGATATGATTGTCAGAAGCCACTTTTTTGTAATGCGTGTTTAATAATTGATTTTACTCAAACCCAATGATTTACTTCTCCGATAATGTTAAAATGATCATTTTAAAATTATCTGATTTATCTGTAAATGATTCATTACAATATTAAATCGACTGCCATACAAATAATACAGCTTTTTGTATGTACAGCTTGGCAACTTGACTTTGTTGAACTTTTTTGGCCTCATCATAATAGAGCTCTTTCAGTACGCAAACATACTATGAGCTCACAGCAATGCGTGCGTGTGTGTGGCGAGACAATGAGAAACAAAGATAATGAAATGAGAATTCAGTAAGTATAGTATAATGTTCTAAAGAAGATAAAGAAGCTATAGATGAAGTGAAGAGTGATAAGCACATCTTTGGCAGAGCGCGGAGCACGAGCTGCGGCTGTCCGGGGTCCAGTCCGCAGGCTCAGTGCCATCATTTAATTTTCCTCTCAATGAGTTTTCATTAAATCCACAATACCCAATTAAGTGAAAATGTGCCTGTACGTTCCTCTTCTTGGGTCGCTGACCCGATCAGGGAACCTCCGGGAAGCAGTGCCTGGTGTGGCGATGGGCAACAGCGCAGAATCGGGGGTGGGTTAAATTAATAAGGCAAATATGTGTGTAACTCCGGAGCAAACGCTATGGATGTTAGTTAATCCCTAATGACCCCTGGGATTTGGTTAATGAGGTACATAATTACATATTCAGCACAATGTGATTAGCCCCTCGCACGGGTCAGGATCGAGGGAGTGAGCAAGTGTGGTGCAACAAGGTTTTGTGGATGCACTAACAGGTGGTTGGGGTGTTTTCAAGTGGGTTTGTTGGTTGGTGTTGGTGATGATAATACTAATATGCTCACCATATACCTATTGGGTTATGCAGCATCAATCACCATGACAACAGGCCAGGGAGGTTGTATGTAGGAGGAATAGAGGTCAGGGTATTCTAGGTTATTAAGGCTTTATGAGGACACCACAGCTTCTTTGGTCCACTTAAATTGTTACAAAAATGTCCCGCCTGCAGTTCTGTAAATCGAAACGCTAAAATTGCTATATGGAGTTATGCTGTTCTTTTTTTCCTATTGATGTGTCCTCATATTCTTTAATATAAATCATCCCCTTCCAAACAACTTGTGTTTTCTTCCAACGTGTTTTCTTCTCTGTCACGGTGTGGGGGGCGGGACTCTATTGACTGTCCAATTGGCCATGCTTATCACAATCTATTTAGTTCCTGACGGATGAAATCAAGTCCCGCCCTACATTTTTCTTATTCCAGAGAAAAGAAAATATATATCAATATTGACTTTAAAAATAAAAGTAAAAACAAAAAATAATAATAATTATGTCCTTACTTAGTTTTATGACAAAAACTATAAGAAGGGTGGCCAACTCCGCAGTTTTTCTGCGAATTTTGGCTACTTTTAAACTGATTCTGTGGATGTTTTTTATACTGCAGGTTGAAATTTGAAATTGTAGTCGACCAAAATGCATATATTGAACTAATTTACTCGACCATATGTATATTCTAACAATAATAAAGCTGAATCCGATAATAAATCTGTAAATAGTTTATTTAAATAGTTCTCCAAAATGTAAATGTCAATGATTACTACTACACAAATATTTTCATTGATTGATTTGTCTAATGCATACCAGTGGCTGTAAAATATATATGTTACAGTATGAGAGTGGAATATTTTGAGGGGTGGTGTATTTTTTGGCCAAGTTTTGATTGGCTCTCACCTGGCAACCATGGCAATAAGCAGTCAGGCTCCAAATGAAGATAAACACTTGACCTTTGCATTTCTTCTAACATGGTTATTTCTTCTTTATTTCAGCTTGCAAGCAATTAGTCTCTTTTTCAGGCTCCGAAAAAACATAATTAAAACCACATGAAATAAGTCCATCTGACTTTAACTGCTTTTCTAACGGCAATACAGATATTTCTGACTAATGAGGTGTGAAGAATGTAGTTGTTGACAATTTTATTCTAAACTATTAAGCAATGCATGTTAGAGGGTTTTATGACTCTTGCTGCTCTCCTGCAAAACATTAATCTGCAACAACAAAGACACTGTTGTCATAAGAGATAAAACAGCGCATACAGTATGATTAATGACCTTCTGTTAATACAATCCATTAATACCTGACTGCTAATCAACTAGCAAATATATCCAGATTATCCAGCTGTTGTGCTAACAAAAGCTCCTTCCTTTGAAAAGAAGAGAACGTTTTAAGTAAAAAATGAGGAAATAGTAGAATACATGTTAATTAACAGCAGTCTCTACAGAAGTACATCTATAGTTTCTCAATACCGCTGAGAGAGACAATATTTTTCGTATATCTTTGATGAGAGCTGAAAATGTGCTTTGTTACAATTTGCTTATGAAAACATTGATGCTTTCATTCATTAGGAAGTTGGCATATTTATTCTTTTGTAACGTGTGCTTTGTGGCAGTATGCTGTCTGGTGAATAACTCTGAGGCACTGAGCTAATTATATAGTATTTGCCTTCTTTTATGTACATTTTGTTGCCTGTTATTATTATATTGTTTGTTTTATTGTTTAGTTGTACATGCAACTTTCAACGCTTAAGGCTGGAATACACTTTTAGAATCTGAACAGATTTTTTTAAAACTAGACATTACACACTGCGGAGAAAACAATACATGATAAAATCTGCAGACTGGCGCAGACTTTATTCAACAACTCCAGACTGAAAATCTGGGAAAAAATCTGAGCGAAACTCTTGTATATTCGTGTATTCCAGCCTTTAGGGTTACCACAGTAAAGCCCCATTTACACAAAAAACAGCTGTTGCAAATGATTAATTTGACAAATTTGCCACATCAAACCAAACATAATGTTATAGAAGAATAATATTGATTACTTTCATGGTGATTTTTCCGTTACATGAACAATAAAACAATGGACAATCTAAATTTATTCACAAACATGTTAGCATAGATGCTAATATGAATACCTCTATATTTACTTTAATCGTCCTTGTGTAAATGACCCTTAAGACTCTTTTTAAAGGAACAGTCCGCACTAAAATGAAAATTCTGTCATACTTTACTTACCCTCAAGTTGTTCCAAACCTGTATACATGTCTTTAATCTGCTGAATACAAAGATGGAAGAATTTAGTAACCAAACAGTTCTTTGACCCCAATTGACTACCATAGTAGGAAAAATTGCTTTATAAATTCCTTTGTTCTGTTGAACACAAAAGAAGATATTTTGAAGAAAGTAAGAAAGAAAACAGTTCTGGAGCACTTTTGACTACCATTGTCATTTTTCCTACTATGGTAGTCAATGGTGGCCAAGAACAGTTTGGTTACAAGCATTCTTCCAAATATCTTTCTGTGTGTTCATCAGAACAAAGAAATTTATAACGAATTGTAACAACTCGAGGGTGAGTAAATGCTAACCAAGTTTTTCTTTTGGGTGAACTGTCCCTTTAAACTCTTTTAAAACATGCCACAATGCTTTACATTCAGTTTTTATGAGTAGTCACCCGACTTCATGCAAATCCATCACACCCACACATTTATGTACATAAAGCATTAAAGAGCACACTGGAAAATGGCGCGTGTTTTCGTTTATAGGGACGATCACACACTCAACTAAACTCATTTTTGTTAGTTTAGTTTAATGCGGGTTGAACATGGCCTGTTTTGTGTTGCTTATAGATATACATTAAGATATAATATAAGGCACCACCCATTATGTGCACAACATTAGTATTATGCCTCTGCTTGTTATGGACTTATGTGACCCAGTGGGGTGTTTCTTGTTTTTGTTTTTTTAATTTTACTACTAGTTTGTTAATTTTTTGTTCTTAGTCATTAGAAGCAGTCAGATATTTTGCTGTTTGCATTCAACATATTTAAATAATGCCAGAACACATAGTTTCAGATGCAATTACCTGTAAACTAACCAATAAACACATTTATTGCAGGCGTTTTAAAGACACAGCCGTGGAAGATTCCACATGAACTCATTTCTTATGTATTCAGCTGAATCCGGATCTGTGGGTGACACAACTGTCTCAGTACAGTCAAGTTTATTCTCCCACTTTAAAGCTTGTGCAAGTCACTGAAAGAAATGAATCAACTGCATTTACTTCTTTTTGCTCCTTTAGTAACCAAAGCAGCATAAAGTTGATACAGGACAGTTAGTTTTTTTTTAACTAACATCCGAATCAAACTGGTATTTAAAGTGTCAGTCACAAAACTGCATATAGATTCATTCATTATACGATTAATAAAAAAACACTGGTGTCTCTGGTGTTACCCTAAACCTAACCCCAATATCAGAGGGAATGGGGTTTAAAAACTAGAGAGATGAAAAGCAGCGTGCAGTGATGTATGAGCAGGCAAGTGTAACCTCAGCTTGTAAGACGTGTGGGGCATCAAAGCACTGCTCACTGGGAACTGAGTGTCCTTCCTCTGAGCTCAGATGTTTTATTCAACACGTATGATCCTTTTATTGCAGCACTGGAGGCCCTTAAACACATACAAACAGCTACTGAAATGAATACAGCTTTTCTAATAGTTCCAAGGTTTTATTCTTCATTTATCTTTAATCTATCATTTTTATTTTTATTAAATGATCTTTGTATATGCATATATGCATGTTTTGTTGCAGGGATATTTAGTAATGAATAATTTATCAGCATCTGTTTATCCTGTTTGTCCTCACCAAACCTGGCCAGAACTGATTCAAATGACAGGGTCACCAACATTTGCATTGATGGCCAGTGCTAATGGTGCATTACGAACATCATGCAAAGAGATGGCTTGACGTGAGGCTGTCCGCATCTCCCAGTTCCTTTCTGTGGCTTGATTTTAAAACATTGTTTAGAGGGCCAAAGACTTAGATTAGATTAATAGATACACATAGACAGCATGATGTACTGTATGCTGCATATACCGTAGTAAACACACATATGCAAAGCAGATTGTTTAGTTTTCTAGTTTAGCTTTTGTTGCCATTTCAATTTACACAACCTCATGTGTGATGTTCTCTACGCATCATTTTTGTTACCACTAGGCCTAGTGAATGTGAGGAAAATATATATTTTACTGTTTTTTAAGCTTTTTGTTGTATTTGATAAAAAGCTCAACATTTGTTTAGTATTTGTTATGAAACGGCTAAAAAGTGTATGTGATTTTTTTTGTGGAACCATTATTCTGTCTATCTATGTAGATTTATAATGCAAGGAGTTAAATACTATAAGACAATGAAAGATATTTGATCACTTTCATTTAAAAGAGTATTTCACCCCAAAATGGTTTTATTCTTGCTATGAAAAGTCAGAGGGGACCATTTTTGGGTGAACTGTTTTTTTTAATCTACCAATATTAGATTAGATTCAACTTTATTGTCATTACACATGTACAAGTACAAGTACAAGGCAACGAAATGCAGTTTAGGTCTAACCAGAAGTGCAATAGCAGCAAGTGCAGGATATACAGCGGTTGCATAAGTTACATAAATAAGTCATTTACAGATCAATAAGTAATTTACAGATGAGTAAATATGCAATATGGGTCAATATGTGACCCAATCTGTAAAACCCCAGCTAAAGTCTTTTTTTCTATCAGATGAAGTAAGTCCATGTCAAAGATTGAAATCAATTGAAGCCAACATCTGATATTTTTGTGTAATACATAGCATCAGTATTTGTCATATATACATAACTCTCTGCTACCAAAGTTTTTATGGTAGGCAGTATTTATACATCTGTTTTAATTGTCATCACATCATACAAATGTATGACATTATAAAAAAAACACATTAAATTCAGATAGACACAGTAAATATATCAGATTTTGACTAACCAGAGGACAGCTGTGGTTTATTTTCGAAAGTGTTAATCATGTGATGAGCAATAATTCATTCATTTATGAAATGCTCATCACTCTGAACAGCTGTTGTGTAGAGGAGATGAGAGAAAGGTGAAAGATGATAAGAGAATATCTCATGTCTGTTGCATTTATAAGGTAGTTTAGACATAAACACAGCTGACATCACATCCCCCCCACATGCAGATTGTGACACTGTTGTATCATTCAAGGATTAGCATAAACAAAACTGTGGTGATGATAATATCAAGAGATTCCCAAAAATGAAAGACCTGTCATTATGGTGATCATGAGGATAAATAAACCACATCATTTTCATGTGTTTAAACTATTCTTTTAAGTCTTTATGATTGTATGATCTGACCACATTGAGATGTTGTGTAAGTGACAGTGACACCTGCAGTCTTTTAAGGTATGTCAGACTGTACGATATCTTAGCAGTGACTTTGGTAGAGGGATTGAGAGTGTGGACTGGGTACTTTACATCATTTTCACATTTACATTGTTTCGGTTACCAACATTCTTCAAAATATTTTCTTTTGTGTTCTGCAGAAGAAAGAAAGTCATACAGGTTTGAAATGACAAGAGGGCGAATGATAACAGAATTTTTATTTTAGGGTGAACAATCATTATATTAAACCTCCAAAATGAATATATTGGGAACCCATTTGCCAAGTGCAGCCCCAAACTATTATACACACTTTACAGAAAGCCAATGCCACTGTGGCTTTGTGTCTGTCTGTGTGTGTGTCAGAGTAGATGGGTTTGACTCTATAAGCAACATTCCTCTTGTGAAACCAGAGTCATACAGAGCTCTGGAGAAGAATGGTACCTATTCAGCTGTAGCACTTAATCAAAGTCCCTCAGCGTCTCTCACCTCCTGCTGTCTCTCTCTCTCTCTCTCTCTCTCTCTCTCTCTCTCTCTCTCTCTCTCTCTCTCTCTCTCTCTCTCTCTCTCTCTCTCCCTCTCTCTCTCTCTCTCTCTCTCTCTCTCTCTCTCTCCTCTCTCTCTCTCTCTCTCCCTCTCTCTCCCTCTCTCTCTCTCTCTCTCTCCCTCTCTCTCTCTCTCTCTCTCTCTCTCTCTCTCTCTCTCTCTCTCTCCCTCTCCCTCTCTCCTTCCCTCTTTCTTTCTCTGAGATCTCAGGTGCATTGCTTCTACTTTTTCTCTCTTCTTTTAGATTTTTGTCTCTCTTCCAATCTGTCAGTCTTTTTCTCCCCTTACGCTCTGTCGCTTAAAAGGGTTTCAGCAGCCAATTTGTCTTTTCGCTTCCAGTGTTTTGAAGCGACACATGGATTAAGAAAGTACACTCAGCTAAATGAATTCAGAATGTGCTGATGTAAAAGCATCTGCTGAGGTTTCACTGCAGAAATCATTTTTTATTCTATTTGTACTAGAAACATTACAATCTTAAACAAGCAAGTCAGGGTTGTAAAATTAAAAATGACTTTTGCTCAGAGAATATATCTTGACTCCCTATGGGCACAATTCTTGTTAATTATTTGAAGCATAAACTTTTGTTACATATGCTCAAAACAAACAGGCCATTTGCCAAAGGGGTAAACAAGCTTTGCATTTTAAGGAAATGTGTCTTGTTATAAAAATGTTTTAATTTTTTATTGTTTTTTTTTAAATTGGTATTAAGACTGATAAAAAAACTAATAAAGAAAATATTGTGGAAGAGTTAATACAGATTTGATCACCCTTTTTTGTGTGAAAGTAAAGTTTGCTCACACTCTCACACAGAGCATTAAAGCAGGAGATATCACAACTCTTTCTCGTTCTGTCTCTTTATCTCTCACATTCTTTCTTCACGCTCTTGGTTAACCCGTGGCATCTGAGCTGTGACTTTTAGTGTTAGGATGTGATAAGCTAAAATAATATGGCTGTTGGTTGTTTGTAAGTTTAATATTTTTAAAGGGAGAGACATTTTCATTCTAGAGAACATTTGATTGGTTGTATCTGTGTAGTGCATGATGAGTCACCAATATTTCTGCTCCATTTTCCTGACTGTATATTTTTCCAAAATCCTAAAAAATCTCATTTATGTCCAAGGTGGCCTGAAGAAAAGCAGGAAATTAAACATGTCTGAATAAATCCAGACTCCAATTTGTCAAGCATTTCTTTTTTAATGTCAATCATGTTTTATGCTAGTTTTACATTTGTTCATTGAACTGAATTCAAGCGTTCAAAGATCAGCTACTGTATAGCGTTACAGGAGATTACAGAAGACAGTTTACCTGAAAGAAACCTGAGTATTATTGAATCAGTATGTATGTCAGAGTGCGAACACTTTCTTACAGTGTAACTTGTTTCCCTCTCACTCCATTCTCTCTCACTTTCCCCACCTCTAATGTACAGAACAGTGGTGTCTTTCTCCCTCAGCCCGAAGTGTCAGTTTCATCATTGTCATCTTAAGACGCTGTTTCTGCCAACATTCTGACTCTCTTCTAATCCTGCCCATGATGCACTGCCGCAGTCCCAGTAGGAACAAAGAGAACAGAATGTACCTTGATACCACATGTTCTTCGCCAAAACGGCTATTTGACCCCAGGAAGATAAAAACTTTGGGGTGGGGGAAATTACTGAAATTTCAGACGATATTTTGCTGTTTGATTTGGTTACATTAGTGACATGAATACTTTTGGTGAAAAAGAGGAGAGGCCACCATTTAAAGCATAACATACTAAATAATTAATTTGGTTAAAAATGTACACAAATTCCACTGTAAAAACAATACTTGTAAAAACGTTACTATTCCAGTAGCCGGGGTGCCAGAAAAAACATTGTAAAGCAAAATGTTGTTTTTCATGTTATTTGTCAACCAACTTTTAAATTTGCAGTTTATTTCTATAAACTATTATGTTTAGTGTGTTCAGTGTAGTAATGCTATTTACAATGTAGTCTCCTTACCCCGATTAGAAGAGGTAGGTTATAGTAATGATTTATAAATGATTGTATATTGTGTTACTGGAAAAACACATTGCATTGAATACGGCATGTTGTTTCTACAGTATCCCTAAACAGACAAACTGCTCTACAGAGCGTTTGTAAATACGTTAAAAATGTGACGACATGTTTGTCCTGTGTCAGCCATCATAGTGCTTCAAAAGGGAGGGTTGAGTGGTGAAGTGAGCCATTGGTTGCAATTCACAACCTCACCACTAGATGCTTAAATCTCCACATTGCTTCTTTAAGGAAAACACACAATAAATTATTCACATTCTCTAAATTCCAATGTCACTACCATTATAATTGCTCAAAGCACTAAAGCTTACGAAAAACAAGTAAGAACAAGTAAAAATCACTCTTTACGCAACCATATTGAGTGTGATTTATATTTATCATATTATCTGTATAATATCTGTGTATCACTGAGTATTCCCTCCTAATGAAAACACATCTGCTCATGTGTAATGTGTCACATCTAAGCATTAATCTAGACCTCTTACTGTAATCTTAAAGTAAATCTAAGCAAGAGTAATAAATATAGTGCATATGTTTTTGACTCGTCGTATAGTAGGATTTTCCAGAGAGCCATCTGGTCACTTAAAGACTCTTTCAAACTCTATATGGAGTGAACATTCTGTTGGAGAACCTCTTGTTTTTCAGACTCTGAAGGAGATTAGATGGTGTTTCTCTCCTCTCGTCCTCTTCCGCTGGGTTTTATTATCTCGGCAGCCCCCCGTGTGCTTGTGATCAATGTTTATGCTCCATAATGTTTCCTGTCTCTCGCGAGGCATCTGCATGAAGGAGAGATTGACCTGCCCCATGCTATGTCAGCAGGCCAAGTTGAACTCCTGTCCCGTTGATAAAGTACCGATGGCCGGCTCTTCGCATTATGCACCGAGCATGTGCGAGCTCACCGCAGGCGTTTTGGGAATCTGAGTCCATTTCCTCTCTGTGCCACACCACCGCGGAAAGAAAGAAACGCACTGGTATCAGATAAGAAAGGAGCCGGTTGTACTTTGGGCCCTCAGGGCCAGCTGTGTGGCTTTGGTGCGTATGGCTTGTATAATGTATGCAGCATGCCTAGACCGAGAAAGAAAAAAGCAGGACCCCATTACCCACAATCCACAAGCAGAGGAAGCGTTGTGTTTACCTAAAAATAAATCGACAGAGCGATCCTCAGAGACTTGCATTTATACATACACATTTATAAAACACAGACACAGGAGTATAGTGGCAGCACAGCTACGCGTTTCACCCGAAAGCAAACATATATGCTCGAATAACCCGATTAAGATACACAGACATATACAAACACTCTCCTCGCGGCCTCAGACGTATACAGTGTACAGGAAAAATGATAAATTTGCTGCTTAAAGCCATCCGACACCTAGTTTTTCATTTTGTACCTTCTCTTGTTCTCCCTCTCCGGAATGTTCTAGAAAGCGTTCTTGGCTCTGGGTAAGGACGTGAAATAAATACAGGAGAAGCGAGGAACGTAAAAAAAATGATGAAGTAACTGTTTCATTTTATGCCTTGGGGCAATTTGCTACAATCCCTCAATCTCCTGGCCTCACTTTTTCAATGCATCAGTCTCTTGTTTGCCTCTGTGGAGCTGTTTTACAGAAATATCAGCTTCACGTTCCTGAACCTGTCGCATCACTCTTTGTCTGTACAGAAAACAGGGCTAAACAGTCCTGAGAGAGGCATTTAGGGTGTGTAAAACTACAAATCCTTAAAACCGACAAAGGGGTCATCGATCTTAAGGAGCAGTTCACCCAAAAGACAAGGAAATATTTATGTTAGAATATTATTTTTCAGTGCCTTAAAAATGCAACATCCAGGGTGGGGTGCTCAATAAATGCAATAGAGAGAGATAAAATGACATGAGTTTGTATATGTTGCATAAATTTAAAAACGCAGAAGGAATTCCATGAAAATGTCAACCTTAAGATGAAAAAGGTTTTCACTATACTGGTCAGATGTCAATATTTGGTGGTTTAAAGCATTTTTTGTTGTTTTGTTTCTTTGAACACACACACATCCATAACAGTCTATATTCCTCATAAATGGGCACATGAAAATGTAATTTAAAAAGTGTTTTCTGCCATCCCTTTTCAGTTTGTTGGGTATTATTGCGAAATCCTACAAAGTATGTTGTCTCTCAAAAATGTGTGTCCTTTTTTGTCACACCACATTATTCAAGAGCTGCTGCTACAACCATATAAAATATTATAAACCAATTGCTACATATGCGACCAGGTTCTGATTTTGAGAGGTTTTTGCCCAGGGGATGTGGAATGGGTGCATGTTTAAGTCAGTGCTACGAGAAATTTCCCCACAGCTTCTACATACATGTATATAGATCTTTTATGTACAATATGTATGTGTACTAGTGGTGCTAATAAGATCCAGGACCACACAGGCGTGGGAGGACGGGTCCCGACTACGGCACCGGGCCAAAAAAATCACCTCTCTCCCACAGGCGCCGTCATCCCGGTGAGCGCCGCCACGTTCTCGGCTTTCAAGGCTGCACAGCATCCGGGAGAGGGCCCCCTCTCACCCACCCCGGTCCAGCTACCCACCCGCCGGCTCCTTTAGTCTCAGGGGTGCGTGCGAGCTCCTTCGGTCTCCCATATGCCATAGCGGCCGACATTTATAGCTCATTACCGAGGTGACTGAGATGAGGAGGTGATGGGTGGAGGTGACAGGTGGGGTGCTGTAGGTGGGGAGGGCGAGGTGCGGCATGAGGTTTGGGGCCTAATGCGGGATAAAGGTACCGTGTGGCTGGTTCAGTGGGTGGATCACCATACGGCATACTAAAAGGGATTTGACTGATGCAGTAAAAGGCTAAACAGGGTTAAATGAAGCAAAGGGGCCATTCATGTAACAAAATATATAGGCTGATATGATTCCAGTTGCATATGAACTTTATTTAAAAAGTTAATTAATTAAAATAGCATTTAAATATTTCTCTGGTAAGAAAACATATTGTTGTGATGTCCTGGCTGAAGTCTTCATAGAGTCTCGCTTTTTCCTCTTTATAAATGTGGCCTTGTTTATTTCCTTAGTTTTATTTGCGCTGGTGTTTATGCCTTTGGCCGGCAGCCGGTGTGTTTTATTTGTGCTGTGCTGATGCTTGGCCTGACGCCGCGTGTGTACTTTCACACTACACGGCAACAATTGGCCGTGTTGTTTTGTATTTTATAAGGACTTGCTGGACACAGATGCAACTGCTGACAATAATGGTCAGTCTTCCCACAAAACTACAAGCAAGTCACATTTACATTTATTCAGATGTACAGCAAAGAGAAGCAATTTTTCGTGTCATTTTGTACATTTTTGTACATGGAAGGTGATTTATTCTGGCACTCAATAAAAAGAACAACAAAGTGGCATAAAATGTAATAAATACAATGTAAGACTTGAAAGTAGTTTCTTTTATTTACCAAAATAAACTGGGTGCAAATTTAGAGCAAACTTGGAAAACCTGGATTGGAGCTGGAACGGAGCACAGACCTGGTGTTACTGACATACTTTGCTGTTGTAGATGTTTCCAGGTTCTGAGTAACCTGGAAACTAACTAGATAAAAAAAAAGTGCAAAAGAGTAGTAGTGATGGATGAAGAGAGAAAAGTAGGTGATGCCTGCGGGTTGAGATTGCCCAGACCATTGGCTTCGTTGGCGAGTGAGTGTTTTGTTCTGTACAGAGACTGGAACTGAAAGAAGGGCGTTCGGCCAAGACACCACACCTCTCAATCTGCTTTATCTCTCGGCGTAACCTACCGGGTGCCACTGAGCCACAGGGTTGTCCCAGCCTGTGCCAATACACACAAAACGTAGGAATTCCCATTGTTTCCACTTGGCTTGGCTTCGCCTCCATTCATAAAAATACTATACCTGTTTACCTGACCGACTGCCAAGCCTCACCTGCTGTGTGTATTTGGAAAAGTGTGCTGAAGCATTACGGCTCTGTCGGATATCTCACGGCCGATAGTTTATAGCGTGATATCTCACTTCTGCACTGCTGCCAGAAAAATCACAGACCTTCACACACCACGCAAGGAATGTGTCAAACTACAGATTTAAAATACTATGTGACATTATGCTTGTATCATACGTAAGTGTGTGTGATGTTCATTGTGTTTGATGACAGTGCAACATTTTTTTTAAGTGAAGTAAACTATAGGTTAACCGTTTACAGGTGTGCCCTGCTTAGTGTAAAAAATTCTGGCATCATTTATTCACCATCACGTCATTCAAAACGTGCATAATTTTCTTCTATGGAACACAAAAGATGATATGTTGAGAAATGTCCCAGTGGTTTTGTGTCCATACAATGACAGTCAATGGGGATTAGTGTTGTGTTCTTCAAAATATCTACTTTTGTGTTCTACCAAAGAACAAAAGTCATACAAGTTTGGAATGAAATGAGTGTAAGTAAATTAATTTTCATTTTCCGATTAACTATCCCTGTAAAGCATATCAATGTTGTTTTGTACATTCCGAAATAAAATCGTTTGATAAGTTGTTAGACTTGAGTAATGCCTATTGGTAATGAAAAATAAATGCTTTTCAGTTTTTCTTTCCCGACTGCCTGGACTTGTGAAACATTAATACAGCATGATTAAGCTATGCACAAAGCCAGCAAACCCACAGAGAGCTCAACTCTCAGAATCTTCCTTCAAACCACCTTTTGAGAACTTCAAAGTTTGGTTTTTTGATTGATCTGTCTTAAAAACATAGCGAGATCAAGACGGAGAAAGGCTCTAATTTGTTTTTCAAACAGAGTCACATTCTTGGCAGCGTCTTAACCTGCGTTTGCCAAGGCGTGGTGGGATGAGGCCTTTGAAGGGGAGTATTTGTGGATGTGTTGGGGGGTCAGTTTCCCCCAAATGCCCTTTCTTTTTTCTTTATTGTTTCCACTAAAACATCCATCTGTACCCATGGGAGAGGTTACTTTGGTAGAGACTTCTGTGTCATCCAGCCTTCCCGTGGGCAGACTGACCTTTCGCAGGACAACCGCCTCGCTGCATAATCTCACTCTCTCATTGGATCACATCCACCCCATTCATTTTTCTTATCCCTCAGCCAGAGATGCTAAGCAGACGCGTGCCAAATTTCTCATTTCAGATAAGATGAGGATTATTCAACACAATAAATGTCTGCGATGATAAACTTTAGAAAAAGAAAAGCAGAGCGTTGGAAACACAGGCGTATTGTCTTGCCTGGAAAAGCTTTTGGTTTATTGAAACCTTTTGGCTCTGATCAGGTTTAGATTCAAAACATTGTATGGGTCATTTTCTTTTATGCCAAAAATCGTTAGGATATTAAGTAAAGATCATGTTCCATGAAGATATTTTGTAAATTTCCTGCCATGAATATATCAAAACTTATGAAACTTATTTTTGTGAGTAATATGCTATGCTAAGGACTTCATTTGGACAACTTTAAAAGCGATTTTCGCAATATTCTGATTTTTTTTTAACCATACATCAATGGAAAGCTTATATATTCAGGTTTTGTTGTCCAGGGTCACAAATGGTCTCGTGACACACACACACACGCACGCACGCACACACACACACACTCACTCACATCGTGCAGTTGCATGTAACTTTAGGATTTCCTGCCTTGTGATAAATGAGAAACCTCTGTTTACATTAACCTCCACCTCCCAACATATCTAGATATCCATTTCTTAATCCAAACCTCCATTTTCATTCTCTTCATCATAAAAAAATAAAAGCTGGATTAAGCCTTTAAGCTCAAATTGGGCCGTGAGTGTGAGTCAGGCTGTTATATAAGAGTGTCTGGGTCTCTGCACTGCTAGTTGTTTCTCGCTTTGGCTTCATTATGAAACTTTGATTTACAGATGCCGCTCTCTAACTGGCCCAATGGCACATGCACCCTGCCACCTTGAATAAATTAGAATCATCTCGTGAATCATCAGGACTCTTCAATTTATGCATTTATGATTTAATCATGCCCCCTGACTTTTTTTCTTATCATAAGAGCAGTTTTAACTGAAGTAACTGCTGAAAGGCAATGGCCAACAACTGTTTGCACGTGTACATGCATCATCAATTAAACAATAGCTTAGATTGTAAACAGATTTATATTGTTAAAGGGATAGTTCACCGAAAAAAGAAATTTTGTCATCATTTACTCACCCTCTTGTTGTTTCAAACCTGTATGACTTTCTTAGAACACAAAAGAAGATATTTTAAAGAATGTTGGTAACCAAACATGGGCAGTACCCATTGACTTGCATTGGTTTTGTGTCCATACAATAGAAGTGAATGGGTACCGCCGTTGTTCGGTTAACAACATTCTTTAAAATCTTCTTTTGTGATCTGCAGAAGAAAGAAAGTCAAACACATTTAAAATGATGAGGGTGAGTAAATGATGACAGAATTTTCATTTTTGGGTGAACTGTCCCTTTAATGTCTGTAGCCTGGTAAATGGCTTATGATGATATAAGCTGTATGAATATAAAACTAGTAATGAATATAAAACATTAATAAAATGTCATCAAATGTTTTAATTAAATGCATGTTCATATGGAGGCCTTTATTAGGAAACGTGAAATTTTGCAATTCTTTCGAATAATTTATGTTTTATGTAATTTGTTAGATTTTATTATTGATTGACAGTCCTAGTTTTCTATATTACGAAACCTGGATTAAGCCTCCAAACCCAAGTGAAAAGAGGAAGAGTAAGAAAAAGAGACAGCGAGAGAGAGAGACTCGCAGAGACTTTTCCACTTGGCAACATAGCAACTAATTATTCTTTTTCATGCCGCTTTCAAGCCAGCATTTTAAAGCATTCAATTAAGAGCAAGAGGAACGTAGAGAACACAGCACGAACGAAACATTCTTTCTTCTTGCCAATTAAAAAGTTTCAGCGCCGCATAGCAGAATGCAGAAACCGCGGGCAAACTTACAGCAAGAAAAATGAGGTTGAAAATCTTACTCAGCTGCACCTGCTGCAGTTTTCAGAACCAATGTATGCACTGTGTCAACATATATGTCAAGCGTTGCCCCTTCATGCACAAAACATACAACTCAAGCACACAAATAGGCTTGCATGCACAGGTGCGGTGTCAAAGATACGGGCATTGCTTCATTTAGAATTAATGTGGCCTGCGTGCGTTTTTGGCTTTCTTTGCACTTTTGTCTTGCTCTGTTTTACAAGCTAACACAAGCCTTTGGTACCTTGTTTAAGGTCCTATACATGTTTAAAGAAAAGGCTTCCCTAGAAATTGAAGTTTTTGTTTTTCAAAACCCATCTGACTCTTATTGTGTGGCACACAAGAGGTTATTTATAGACCACTTTGCAAGATGTAAACACTGGTCCAGAAGCACTTCCGGTGTCAGTTTGTACTTATTTATTAGTAGTATTGTTTAATCTTGCATATATAGTTAAATCTTAACAATATTTTGATTCGGTTATAAATATTTTGTTCAAACGTTTGAATAGTGTTAAAGAACTTAAACAGGAAGTATTTCTGGACCAGCATTGAACCAACGTTGTTTACGTCATCCGAAGAGGTCTATAGCAAAATGTACAAGCTGCTCTTGAATCTCTGCCACTCATCTTTGACTTCATCTGCCTTTTCTCCTTTCTTCCCCCTTCCTGCTCCTGTTCTTGCTCAGTTGCATGTTTATAAGGAACCGTGGCTTGTAAAGCTACTTTTATAGATCCCGTCTGTTTGATTATATGGAGCTTTATGACTTTGCCCTTGACCGAACAGAAGGGGGGCAGACCTCCTACAGCATGTTGGGGGCTGTGTGGCAGCGACATTTGCGTCCGTGTATACATTAGCCTTCTGGGGGGCGGGGCTTAAGGGCCATCCACCAATTAGAAAACAGAATCACTGATCAAAGTGCCAAGAAGTTTCTCTCTCGTACGCAATGATCCCCTCGTATATCATTAGGGACTAATTCTTGTAATTAGTTGATCTGCATTAATAAACTCATCGCACACACACATAGTTACGCACAATAGATTTGTGTGCACTTTAATACACACGTCAGCTGGGCGGCCAGATGAAAAGGCCTATTTAGGCTGGTAAATATGCGCACGGGCTAGTCCGATGAAAGATGATAGGACAGCCGAGCATTAAGTAATGCTGAACAAATGTCCTCCCGGCTTCATTGTCAAAGGGTTGCATCACACACTGGATCACTGCATGCCATGCCCTTGAATCGCAGAGCACCTCTGCAGTCAGAATATAAGCCAGACGCATACCGAATTATATACACCCTGTATAAAGCACTGTCTCACAGTTTCAGAGGTGCTGTTTACACCTGGTGTTAGATAGATAGATAGAAGACTTTGAATACTTTATACTATGAATAGTCTATACATCATGTGTTTAAATGCATGATAATATCAGGCTTGTTACAGTCAAGACCACCTAAACGTAGACCAAGACCAGAGTATGTCAAGACCAAGACATGAAGACTGAGGCAGGACTAGACTGATTTAACTCTGCAAAATCATTTTAAAGTGATAGTTTACTCACCCTCTTGTCATTTCAAACTTGTATGACTTTCTTCCACAGAACACAATAAATCGTAACGGGCACCTATTCACTTGCATTGGTTTTGTGTCCATACAATAGAAGCGAATGGGAGCCGGCGCTGTTTGGTTATCAACTTTCTTCAAAATATCTTCTTTTGTGCTCTGTGGTAGAAAGAAAGTCATCCAATCACATTAATATATACATATTATATTTTACAGTAGTAAAAAAATTTTTTCTTGGGATGTGTTTATTGGAGTGATCCGAATGTTTGGGCGATCTGATCGTCTGAAACCGATCTTGATGCCAGGTGCCAGCAGAGCCGTGGTGTCGCTCTCATGGCACCTCTCAGCTGTGTGATCATGCCTTCTCAAGCTTCCAGCTTAAGCTGCCGGATCCCCTTACTTTCACTTCACGCACTATAAAAAGATCCAATTCCTCTCTCTGGTTCAGAGCCACCCATTCATAGATAGATTCAGATAACCAACACGCTATGTACCAAGTCGTTTTGTGTTTGAGAAGTGCGCTTAGTAACTGTGAACAACACAATAGCACATCTAACCACATCTGTCAACGAACATTTTTATTTATTTGCCTCAATATGTCAGTTTCAAAAAAAGAAGAATATCGCCTTTGTAAAGGAGGCCAGAACACTTACTTGTAGAAAGAAATTTGGACAGTGTGTGTGATGTGAATCATGTTGTCTCACAGTATTGACCTGTGCCAGAAGACTAAATTTGGGTGTTGATGTTTTGCATTGCCCAATCCTTAGTTTGCTCATGCATGCATGCTTCCTTCCTTTATTTGTTGTGTTTAGACTGCAAATACGTAATAAATCATTTTTGCAGTTCAGTTGTTTGTGTTACGTGTATATAGAATAGAATAGAATGACCTAAACCTTGTATACGTGTATGCATTATTAATAATAATGAGATCTTTCTGTCTTGTTTTTGGCATAAATGTGTAAATATTACACGTTCTGTCAAGAAACTTTTGTTGAAATAACAAAAGCAAGATTTTCAGGCTTTGGTATGTATTCTGTGAACTTGATATCTTCAGTAGTGATGCGGTCCCTATCTCTCGAATTAGTGCTGCATACTTCCACCCAAGATTTCTCACAGCTTCAGTTCTCCCGTTCAGTGGATATTCACATGGACTCGGGATGAAATGCAGCACATATTTTCAAATCTGCCTTAAGTCTGTTTTTTTTCCAACATCAGTAACTTTGTATTGTAATTTTTATGCATAGAAAGAAGAAAATGTACGTCTTTAATGCTTCACGTGAGATCCCTGGATTGACTGGAGTCAATCACTCTTGTTAGCTTTTCTTGTACATATTAGTTTGTATTTTAAGATGAATAATTAATCAAAGTGTTATTTTGTGACATTGTGCATACATTAGCATGGATTTTAATTTAGTTTCTCGCTCTCTTTTTTCGCAGACCTCATCATATTTTGTCACATTATCGCTGTGCGTCTTGGTCGGAGAGTGAGGCGGGCTTGGTTTGCGGGCGTCGCTCCGCAGAGCCGTCCGATGACTGTCTGACTCATCACAACCCGCGAATGACAGGCGTGCATTCGAGGGTGGGGCCCGCCTCAGTCTCACATGATTGGCCGCTGGATGGAAATAAGGTGAATGGAACACATGCCCAAGGAGCAGGACTCAAACCAATCAGAGGGAGAAGAGAAACGGTGAGGCACATCCTGTGTTCAAATTTGATTTCAGAACAGGTTGAATCATCATCGGATAAATGTTGGAGGCTTTTTGTGTGTGTAAAAACATACAAAAAATCATTCTCAGTGATTTTGTCTGCTTTGTGAAGTTCTCTGCGCGTCTACGTGTGTGTTTATTCAATTTTTCAATCACGTGGTGATGCTTTGGGAGACTCAAATTTTCTGGTCAATGCACAGTCTCCTACATAATTCAGTTTTCCCGGTAACCAGTTCCATTTGCTGCCGTGTGCTTGTATAACTCGCAGTAAGTGTGGTGTTGGCTCTGTGCTGTGCATTTGAGTTTAAAGACAGGCGCTAAGAGACCGACCTTTACCTCGCCATCTAGTCCATACGCACAGACACTCGCATAGACATACACACTTTTACATAAGGCCTGGAGCCGGCAGGAAAGCCTTGGAGAATTCCAGCTACAGTCCAAATGCACGCTGCCATGTGGGCTGTTGGTTTCCACGAGACGGCACAGACTGCCCCCTTATGTTCCAAAAACAAAAACGTTTCTGCCAATTAGCATTACACATTAATGCTTATTTCTCGGTTTGTGTAAGTAATTGTTTTATGTAAGCTCTTGCTTTTCTGCTTCGCTTCAGATTCCTTGTGGAGCGTTGAGGAGAGGTGCGCTGTACTTTTCTAAGCCATTGAACTTACAACTTTAACCTGGCAGGCGATAAAACATGTGAAACAAACTGTGAAGGAAGTCACATTAAATCATGGAGACTTTGGCCCCACAGTGCCCTACAGGTCTCCTGGAGTATCATACCAACACTCTTATAAAGATGCTACAAAATGCCATGGAAGATAGAGCTATTTTTGGCTGTATGGTTCATTTATGGAACCTGTCTGTTTCACAAAACATTTTTTTGTAGTGGAAAAAGGGTCTTTAGACTATGAGAAAGAAATGGTTCTTTTTGAGACCTTTGACTGAATGGTTCTCTATAGGGGCTTTTGCACCACAGGAATGATTTCATACCTGCTTTTTGATGTGTTAGTATCGCAGGAATGGCTGGAAAACGACAGCCCTCTTTACTCGTTCCGGAACTTATCCGGTTGAAAAGCACCATATGACATTGCTTCGAAGAGCCTTTTTAGTACCTTTATTTTTAAAAGTGAATCATATAGAAATGCACTAAAAACTCTTCTGAACACCGTAGCAACCAAATTGTAATGCTCTATAATAGAACACCCTAATAACCATTTATAACTTGTGCATAGCAACATCCTTGCAACACAATAGCAACCATAGGAACCAAGTTAGTTTCTGTCAGTGGGTGCAATCCCTAACATCCCCGGAGCACATACGGTATTGGCACCTGTGAACCTGTGGTATATAAACACCAATTTATCATGGACAAGCACTCACATTTTCTTTCAAAAAAAAAATATAGCCACCAAAAAAAACCACTCCAAAATGTACAGCCGTGGAAAAAAATGTAGAGACAAATTTTCCACATTTCTAGATGTATTGATGCCACTCCAGTCCAGTGTTTGTTGAATTTTAACTAAATCAAATCTCAGGAGTGACATAAAGTTATCCAACAGAAATGTGAAAGACTGACAGAAGGACAAGACTGTGATAAAAATCCAGGATATCACATAAAAATATATTTTACATATGAAATACATGTACAAATATTACTGTTGTATTGAATATGAACTGAATATGAACTTCTTTGCAGTATTCGAGGTCTGATTCTTTAATTTTAACCTGTTTCTCTAGTTTTCATTTTCTGCAAATAAATGCAAATAGAAACAATATTTTTATTTGAAATTTGGGAGAAATATTGTTAGTTCACAGAATAAAACTAAAATGATAATTTTATCTAAACACATACTAAAAGCTGAAAATATGAAAATATGAAAAGCTTCAGGAGGTTATTTTCAGTGGCTGTATTGATTTTCAGTTTTTCGGAATGTACTATTTATAGGTATTTGTTTAAGTTAAACTATTGTTTTTCTTTTATTCAGTGAACTAGTGACAATATTTCTGCCAACTTCCAAATGAAAATATTGTTTTTTGTATTTATTTGCAGAAAACGGGACAAACTGGTCAAAATTACTAAAGCGATGCAATGTTCGCAAATCTTGAATACTGCAAAGTTCATATTCATGTTTAAACAGCACAATACTAATGTTTTTCATGTATTTTAGGATAAGTTCAAACATGAATATATGATGGAATAAGCCTGAACTTTCTCTCACAACTTTCTTTGTCACTCCTGAGGTTTTTTGTTTTTGAAAATGGCCACAATACATGCAAAAATGCTGATTAAATGCAAAACTGGAGCGGTGTCTTTATATTTTCCACGGCTGTATGAAAGCATTGTACTTTTAATGAGAATATGAATACATTTCTCCCACGAGCCACAAAAACGTATGGCTAGAAGTTCACCCAGTTTAATGAATTCTCCTCTAATTAGACGCTAAATGTAATTCAAGTTTTACGGTCATTAAATCAATGAGCCATAAGAGCAGGTTTAACCCGCTGAAGCTTTTTTTAAAGCGTAATCACCAGTTCTCTCATTTAATTACACACACGTTGTGTAAGAAGCACAGGGTCCGCTTCACAAGGTCATAGATCACGATTCGAAGAGCTGCACACCGTCGGATCAGTGTTTGCAGGTCTGCGCGTGTTTGTGTAAGTGTGTGCGGGTGCATAATGGGCAGGACCTCGAGAATGCAGGGTCACATTCTGAGCGTGCTCGCTCAAGAAGCGATTAAACAAGGGCCCTTCAGCTTCATTACACCCGCGCCACCTGTCAGCAGATTAGCTGATCGCGCGCCGCAGGATTCTGGGTAAAATCAAAGAGCACAAACTGCGTGGACCTGATTACTGGTTTCTGTTCTCCTAATTTCATCACTTCCACCCCACCCCACCCTCATCACCGCCCTCCAATCAGCACCTTTCCTGTTTCCTCTATACATTTCAAGTTAAGTCTGTAATTTTTGTGCTATTGGTGGCACTCTGCAAAAATAATGACGGTTTCAAACATCTGGCGATAAACACCGAAGTCAAACAGAGACGCATCATCAGGCTGCTCAACCAATCAGATTGCAGCAGCAGGAATTTGGTCGTATTAGTATGTGTGTTCCCTGGGAATACAACCGTGGACCTTTTTCTAGTGCTATTTCAAACTTTCTTGAACAATATAGTTTTTTCTGGGGAACGGGATGGGAACGTTGTGTTCCACAGACGTCTGGGCTTATTTTAAACTTACGAATGTGTAGAAAAGAACGAGGCGTCTTGTTGTTGCCGTTTTGTTTTTATACAAGCACAACATTAAGCCAGAGTGGTCGGAACACAACACTCGTATTTATATATATTTTATTTTGCTGCTTCACTCTGCTGACTTTGTGTTCCTGGATCTTTACCATTTGCTTTCAAAAGATTTGCATAAACTCCATTGACAGGATTGTCCTGTCTGACCCTCAGAAAGATGTTATCAAAAAATAGAAATGTAAAACAAAGTAGAAGGAAATAATGAAGTATAACAATTGGGAAAAATAATAGGGAATTTGTATTTGTACAATTGTACTATATATGTTTGAAACGAGAGACATAATAAAGTAAAAGAAGAAAAGAAAAAAGGTGTTATCAACACAAATCACACAGACAGGCAGCAGTGCAGTGAAGATCTTGAAGTTTAGTCATACCAAGGTTATGATTCAATTTTATTTTTAAAGATATAGTTCTTATAGTTCACCCAAAAATGAACATTCTGTCATCATTTACTCACTCTCTTATCATTTTAAACCTGTATCACTTTCTTTCCTCTGCAGAATACAAAAAAAGACATTTTGTAGAATGTACAGGTTTGGAATGACAAGAAAATGAGTAAATAATGACAGAATTGTCATTTTTGGGTGAACTTTCACTTTAAGTTTCAGTTGTATTTATGAGGTATATTGCCATTTTTTTATATTTACATTGCAGTTTTTTCCTTGTAGATTAGGGAATTTGTTGAGGTATCACCATAATTATTAATAAATGAATCTAAAATAAGATTTGAATTTAAGATGAGCAAACCTGCGTGGGGAAAGGCACGCTTATAAAGCAAAAAGCAATTGTAATTGGATTCTGGGGCACTTCAAGCTTTATTTACATCATCCATCAATGCGAGCAGTCACTATGCATGTCTCTCTTACCTCTGCCGTTGTCTTGCAAAATCGTATTTCCCTGTCAAATGAGCCATTTGAATCGATTGGAGGCCAACAAGATGAGATTTGATTGGATTCTGCATGACAGTGTTTGTACTTCCTGTGCAAAAAAAATCATGGTACATATTCACTATTTGTGACACAAGCTGTAAGTCTCAATCAACAAAACAACAAAAACAACTAGTTTTGGTTTCTAGGAAGGTGTGTTTCATCAAGTTTTTTGTTAATATTTAATATCCAACACAGTGTTGATTGAACAGAGTTTGAAAACAGCGCCACCAGCGCTCCAGCTAGAGTCATGTGACCTGCAGACTGTTCACATCATCTGCTCTCTCGCTCTGTCATGTCATCCCTCCAAAACAAACATATGCATGCACACACACGTGCACATTTAAACACATTAAACACAAAATCCTTTGATCTTTTTTCAATTTCTCTGCGCTTCTCTTTCCGCCGCTGTTTTTCTGAGAGAGCACGTGGCTTTTGTTCTGACATTAGCTGGGAACTGCCAGATCACATTTAGACGGGGTCTAAAATAAGCTCTCATAAAGCTGGCAGAGAGAAGAGAGAGAGTTCGAGAGACACAGAGGGAGGGAAAGCAGCACAACACACAATGAGGGATTTAGAAGGAAGGAAATGCTGGATGGAGCGGCTCCAAAACTTCTCTTTGCATAAGAGAGAGCCGTCTGACAGCTCCTAAGACTCTCAGCTGCCTGCCACTCAAGTTGCGGCGATTCTTCGCTGACGATTCTTAAAGTGATAGTTCATCCAAAAATAGCAATTCTGTATTTGTTCTGTATGCGTTTCTTGCTTTTGTGGAGGACTAAAGATGATATTGTTGGCGATTACCCTGCTTGCTCTTTTCCAAGCTCAATTAAAATAAATGTTTTATATATTATTTAGTTGTAGCAAGAATTTCATATTTAGGTAAGCTATTTGTTTTAAACATAAATCTTAAGCAAAGTCCGTATTGTAGCACATATGCATGTCGTCATTACCTCATAGTCAATTTAACATAATTGGAATTTCTTTTATTTGACCCTAACTAGGATTGCAAACACATGTACCAAGGTTCAGGGTGTAGCAATCCTTTTTTGCTTTTTTAACATTAAGAAACATGATAAATTGAGTCTCTCAAACTCCCTGCATAACTTTATTTATTTATTTAATTCACCTGAGTTATCCCCAAAACTGTATTGTACTTGTTCTGTCTTTGCCTTTGGAAGAAAAAAGTATCTTGATAAAAATAACACATTCGGGCAAATAAAGGTTAAAGGAGGTGACAGAACCGGTCGGCTTGTTTATGGACGCTGGCACACCTCATGCGCCGTCTCTTCTGCTTTATCATGCCAGTCGTCCAATCTATCCATCTCTCACTCTTAACCCCGGATTACCACCCGCAAGAAGGATCACGGCACCCAATCGCAGGCCACCGGAGGGATTAAGAGAGAGAGAGTCAGCGAGTCTCTCACAAGGGATTCTTAGAAAAATTTGCAAAGAGGAGTCAGGTGAAATTCTGTTGTGGAGTCAGAGAATATCTTGCTGTGTTGCAAGCAGAGGGAGTGTTGCAGAACGAGAGAGAGAGAGAGATAGAGAGACAGAGAGAGAGTGCACTTATGCAAGAGAATATCAAAGTGAATCCCGTCATACTCATGTAGCTCTCTGGTAGTTCATGCAGCAAACTCTGTTAATGTTGTGAAGAGCAGAAATCTAGAGAACGGTTCGCCTTCACCATGCACATCCTCCAATCTCATTGTGTCATCAGGTAAGACTCTTCTCTTCACACCTGTATCATCTTGTGAATTTGCCTCCTGCAGTTACTTGTTTGTGGAGAAGCGATAGTGGGTGCTCACTTTTCGGTGATTTAAAATTTTTGTTACGTCTAAATCGTGTACGCTGCTCTTGCTTGTGAATTTAATGAAGATCGGACAGATTGTGGAGCGCTTGCTTGTATGCCGCTTTGTATGCAAAATGATATCTGCTTATTCCCGGCTCATGTCGCTGTGTTACTGCAACAGCTTTTCTCGCTTAATGGGAAAGTTGTGTAGCACATCCATTTGGATGCGGAATAATTGATGTCTTCTGTGGCGAGCAAGTGCCAACTTGGCTTTTATTTATTTATTTGTTTGATATCTTTTCTCTCTCATCCCACTTCTAAGTAGCTAGCATCCTCTAATGTTTATTTATAGTGTTAGAGTGAAATTTGCCTTCATCTGCCTTTGTGAACGTGTTTTAATGCTGAATTTTACAGCAAATATGCTTAATGACCCGACAGTATGTATTTCATGTAAAAGGCATATTTTATCCTAAATAATTTCAGTGAAACCGTATTGGCATACATATTATTATTATATTGGATATAAATGACATTACACTAGCAAACAAAAGTTTTGGGACACTTACTCACTTATGTGTTCATATTTTTTTCCACATTTTAGAATAATAATAAGGGAACTATGGGAATTATGTTGTAATTTTAAAAACTAAAAATGTTGTACGTTATATTTCATCGTCTTCAGTGTAATCACCTTTCGACTATAGAATTTGCAGAAATGTTTTCATGTAATTTTATCAATCAGCTTCTTGAGATCTCACCCTGAGATGCTTTTTAAACAATATTAAAAGAGTTTTTATCTATTCTGTGCTCTTATTGGCTGTTCTTTCTTCATTATTATCAATTTAAAAAAACTATTTTTCACAATCAATTTTTTTTACATAAAATTATAGTTTTTTTATGAAAAAACATGTATGTTTGAAAAATTACTAAACTAATTTGAGCTATTTAAGCAACACCTCAGATAAAAATGTTTTTTAAATAATGACAAAAAATTCGCTCAAGTGTCCCAAAACGTTTGACCGCTAGTGTAGTCGTTTTGTTTACATTTATGCATTTGGCAGACGCTTTTGTCCAAAGCGACTTACATGATACTATACATTTGTTTCTGAGTATGTGCAATCCTGGGATCGAACCCATGACCTTGGCATTGCTAGCGCCATGCTCTAAAAAATGAGCTACAGGAAATTCTGTTTAATGTGATTGTGACTTTTTCGCATTGATGTTGACACTTCAAATACGCAAACGTAATTGTTTTACATTTTAAGGTTTAATAATAAAAATGATATTTCATCATATCCCACAGTCCATCTGTCTTTCTTTCTATTTCATTATGTATCTTGTGTCCCTAAAGAAATGGGCAGGATTTTTAGATTCTTCATTGTATTTGCTGTGATGAAGTTAAATGAATCTTGTTTCAGTATTGATCTTCCAGGATCAAAAGCATTGTGGAGGTCAGGTTGCCCTCTGTCCTGCCTGTTTAATATGTTAGTTGTGTCAATGAATGAAAACTGATCAAAAGAAATAAGATGTAGTTGCAGAGGTTTGATTTTCTTTAGTTTGCGTTTGTTTGTTTGTGTGAAACTTTGGTCTGTGACAGGAGCCGATCCGTATGATTGACAGTTATATCTGTAAATCCATCAATGACAGTAACTGTGATGAAGACAGCAGGGCTTTAGAGTGACATTTTCGTCTGCCTGAGAGCACATGAGAATGAGAAAGACTTGTCTAGAGACTCCCGTGTCCTGGCAGAACCTCAGTCAGACATATTAAATGACATTCAGAAATGACGTTCCGCCACAGCTGCAGAATCAATATGGCGAATGACAAAAACAACGTGACGGGCGGAAGAAGCCACTAGCAGTCGCCAGCGTTAGCCTTTAAACCTTTTTTATAATGTTGCCCCCATGGTTTTTGAACAAAGATGGCCTTTGTGTGTTTGGTGTGACATAGCAATAGCTTCAGGGCCACATCACATGAACCTTGTTTTGTGTTCTCCTGGCAGTTACCAGAAGATTCGATCAAATGAGAATAGCACCGTGTTAGCCAAAGAAAGATATGTGGAGATCAGGCAGAAAAGGCAGTTTAATGAGAAAATAAATACCTGTTTATATGCTTGCTATATTATTAGTACAGTTATCTTTATTATTAATGTAGGAATACACCATTGTATGAATATATATTGATATTGGCTGATGTTTGATCAATTTAAAACGGTTAAATTGTATTAAATAAACAATTTGTTGAATGGTTCATGGTAACCCAAAGTAATACTGGTTAGACATACTTTTAACTTGCTATCTAATGTCATTTACTTGTTATTTCTTTTGCTTGTTATCAGAAATAATCTGCAGGGACTCTATTCTTTGTGGATGTGTACCGGATCGGTTCGATGTTTTTCAGGAAATGGAAAAAACACGGTACTTTTTAAACGATTAAATACTGTGTCGTCAAACTTGACAAGCATTTTTTAATACTCTTTTGTGGTTAGATATATGCAAAACCCAGTGACAAAGATAAAGTGATTATTAATAATAATCTATCAATAATCACGAATTATGGAGATAATGGACAAGGTTTCAGAAAAAGAGCAGCGATTTGATACTTATTCAGTACCGTGGTGTAAATGACATTATTGGACTACTACATGATACCTTCGTAAGTAAGTCTTTTTTGTAAGGTGCTGTAATAGGTTGTTATGCAATCGGAAAGGTGTTCCACTATTTTTTTTCCTAGTTTTTTTATTTTTGCATTCTATTCAATCCTATGATCCTGGCATATACACTTGCATTAATTTATCTTGCTATTTTATGCCAAGCTTAAAATCAGCTCTCTGCACAGAAATAATGCTCTTCTTGATGTATATTTTAAGACTCTAGCATTAGCAGGAGTTAAGACTTCAAAAGCTCTGCCTGCATTATATTGGGGCATTCTGTTACATAATTTTGCTCCATCTCTCCTAGTACCAGCTAACCCTTTAATCACAGCCAGGCTTGATGTTCTCCCAGAGCACTTCTGTCACTGTCTACTACTCTATCTTATGTGTGTAATACTTAAAATATCATATACAAGATGAACACTTAACAACGCATGAATCTGCATTTCAAGTGGCCACAATATCTGACACATTTTTCTGCATTTTATATTAAAAACAAATAAATAAATCCCTGTATTTGAGCAGATTTACCTCGTTTGAATAATACAATCACTCACAATAACAATAAATTGTTGTTTTCTTGTATACGTGTTACTAGAGTATCTCATGGGATACTGATGCAACGCAACTTAACGTACATTTCTGATTTAGTTTTTGTGATCTCACTCCTGGAAATCAAGATGACAGGGTTGTCGTGTTGGTGCAACACTCGGAGTTAAATGTGCAATAGTTAAATTCTAAAATGGTACTACAGGGAATTAAAGACATCTCATGTGCTATCTTTGCTAAAGGATAAATCTCTTTGCCGTATACTAATACAGTCCTCTTTCTCTCTCTCTTCATCATCTCTAGGTGGCTCGATGGCCCGAAAAGGAAGAGAAAGAACAGCCAGTGTTCGATGAAGAACATGTCGGGTAAGAATCCTCGTACAACACCTCACAAAAGACATCGCTGCTGTTGCTTAGATCTGCAGCAGTATGCCCCCCAACCCCCCTGTACTCTCATAACCCATCTTTTATTGCACGTTTCTGAGAAACATACAGGAAACCCAGAGGGAGAAAAGGGTTTTTAGTTACCCCATGATGCTCCTCACATCAACCCCAGCTTTGATATTTAGCTGCAAAGACTTGTTATGGGTTGTCAGTAGATATATTTAATATATGTCATGCGAGAACGTTGTCACAAGGTCTATACAATATCTCAGTCAGGTTTTGGGTTTCAAAGTACAATGTGTTTTCTTTAGCAGCGGATTTGAACGTCCCATAAAGTGGAATATACAGTATTTGTGAATTTTGTCTTCCAAACTAAAAATCCAATCCAAAAATGAAAAGAAATCAGGTTTTTGCTATAGATGTTGGGTAAAAAAGTGAACGCAATACAGTCATTTTTTTTCTAATACAGTTTTTTTACCACTGTTAGGTCAGGACACACTGTTTTTATAAGGGCCAATGTGACTGTCTTGTGTTTCTGATGTTATAAATTATGCAATTTATAAATTATCTTATTTACTGGCTAAAACAATGGTTTGATTTTTAATACTTTTTCCCCAGACCTTAGAGTAGGCTGTCCTTACTGTATGTAGAAGTTTTACTCAGAAGAGCCAACCCATCCATCCAGGACTCTGAAAAAACAATCTAGTTCAGAAAGAAACCATAGAGAAATAATTTTTGAAACCCTTCAAGACAAAAAGTTTAATATCCAAATTCCTGGTAAAAAAAATTAACTATTCATAAGCTTTAATCGATGCCTTATAGTCAAAAGTAATGTTAATCACAATGCACCATTGGATGCTCCCGAAATGTAACCTGTGCGACCTCAAAATATATTTAGGAGCATTTGTGCGAGTGCCCATGTTGTTCGTATTGCAACCTCTTTTCATTACTATACGGAGCGGCGCTGTGTTACTTCACACAGTATGTGCGCTCCGGACGTCACCGGTCCGGCCATTCACAGAGAACGTGGCGCAACTTTTCCACGCGTCTAGCCTGTTCGCGTCGCGTTGGGAGCAAACTGCGCGGCTGAACAGCATCTGGCTGTACAAGTGTGGCAAATGCAAGTTCGCATTACAAAATACATTCACGAGCAAACCTCTTCAAATAGCGATCATGTTTTCCTCACATATGTTCAATGTAAGAATATATCATAGTGTTTATGTTGTTTTAACTTTCTCTGTATGCTATGATGAGAATTGAAGGTTCAGTCAGTGATGAAAGGATGATTGACAGCGTGATACGATCACTTTCCTCTCACATATCTAATTTAAACGTATAACATGCTGGGTGTTTGTTTTTTTAATATTAAAAATGTGATTGCAGGAAAATCATAGTCATGGTATGTAAAACACAGCAGACATCACATGCGTGTTTTAATGGTAAAATTGTTACTTATTTTGTGTTCTAGTATTCAGACAGACCATGGTATTCTTCATTTTTGGGTGGATGCTCCTAAGTTTTTGTTGGTGCTCCTAACTATTTGAAGTTGGGGCACCAGTGCTACGAAGTAAAAAAGTTCATTTTGAGCCCTGAGATAGCATACCTATATTTTATGATTACTTTTTGCTTTTGCTTGTCAGAATAAAAATGTTAAATGTTTTATGTCAAAGTGAGTATGGATTGAACTGATGATACAGAAATGTACTACTGCTGCTGTGTTGTCAGCTTTGTATTTAGTGTTGGTCGATAGACAGTTATTGCTGTGTGAAAGCCATAACGGTTTGTTTCTCAATGCCTTACAAACGGACAGAGAAGCTCAGGCAAGTGGGTTGGAGACAAAAGTCTTTCCTTTTAGAAACACTGACAGATCTTTATTGCTGTCAAGTGATGCTTTCAAAGTCAATGGCTTTCTTAGAAGCCTTTGAAGTAACTGCCTCTCTTTCATTCTACAGTACAATACAGTCTTCTCTGAATAGGTTATTAAAAGTGAAATATTGCAAAAATGACAGGTTTCCAGAACACATCTACCATTGGTCAGCCAAATACATAGCCACACCCCAACTGTGCATTATTAGTTGAGCCAATGTTGTTCTTTTTAGTGCAGGTATGCTTATGTCTGTACCTGTTACTTAGTCTTAAGTGTCAATACGAACATATACATTTGAGTTTTCTGTGTTGTAGGGTATATCCCCAGCTACCTGGAGAAGGATGAGCCATGTGTCGTGTGTGGAGACAAAGCTACTGGCTATCACTACCGCTGTATCACCTGTGAAGGCTGCAAGGTATGACATATCCGCTATTGCATGTATACAGCAACATCTGTTAGCAGATACATCTGCCTCACACAAATAAGGATATATACACAGACCAGACGTCCACCTTATGTTGGGGTCTGATCTGTTCAGCAGTACATTGTGTTCTTGACTACACGGCTTAGAGAACCTTAAGGCCTTAAGTCTGTCAAACCAAAAGCACTCCATCATAACATCATCATCCATCTTATTCACTGTGTGTGTCTGTTTGTGAGCGGAGTGAAATTTATTCATCTGAAAAGCAAACTTGGAGAACGAACAAAAAAATAAGAAAACAAAAATTGTGTATACGTCATTTAAAACCTGTGTTTCTTTTTTTCTGTGGAACACAAAAGAAAGTATTTTAAGAAATGTCTTAGTGGTTTTGTCTCCATACAATGGAAGTCAATGGAGGCCAATGGTGTTTGGTTACCAACATTCTTCATAATATCGTAATTTGTGTTCTGCAGAGGAAAGAAAGTCATATGGGTTTAAAAGACATGAAAGTGAATAAATGATGATGAACACATTTTTTGAAACCTCTTTAAAACCAGCAAACCATCCTGACCATGCAGAGAGACTAATTTTAGCTGATCTTATGCTTTTATGAATCTTGTTTTAAGGATCACAGATTATGTTAGATACAGCCACAGAAACCACTCCAACTTTGTATTTCAAACCAGTATTTCTAGATGTATTGTGGTCATTCAGTCCAGTGTCTGTTAAATTTTCACAAAATCAAACCTCAGGAGTGACAAAAAGTCATTTGCTAAAACAAATAACTTCAAGTAATTTCAATCAAACTGCAGTTGGGTTGTTTTGAATAAGTAATAATAACTCAAAAAAATAAAACACATTAAAAAAACATGATGATTTTTTAAATAAACTCTAAATTCAAGAAGGAAAATGAGGCAAACCATTCATTATAAATAAATCTACATTTCAAAAAATACTATAAAATTTCAATGAAAAATTGTTCAGTGTCACATCACAATACAGATGTCTAGGTTTTGGAACAGATCTCATCTCTCTGTCTTTCTCTTTCAGGGATTTTTCAGGCGTACCATTCAGAAGAACCTCCACCCATCTTACTCCTGTAAATACGATGGCTGCTGCATCATTGACAAGATCACCCGCAATCAGTGCCAGCTGTGTCGCTTTAAGAAATGCATCGCCGTGGGCATGGCAATGGATCGTGAGTTACCCCACACAAACTCATGCAAATAACATACAAAGTCACTAAACATGCAAACACACACACAGAACCAAATACATGGAGTCTGAACATGTGTTGAGGTCAGAGGTTCAGTTTCAAACATGGGCGTGACCTTGTAGGCTGAGGTTACAGAGCACATCACTGTTTTTTTACGTCATAAATGCATTTATCCTACCAAATTCAATAGACACAGAAGTGCATGCGGAAGAATGCGTACTTACAGGCCCTACGTGAGCATTCAGCGTTCATAATCGAACCAAACAAAATCCATTCAGGCCAAGTACACATACTTACGTAACAGGTTAGTGGCTCACAAATGCAGCCCTGCTCTTGCATACACAAATTCATGCTGACAGCCAATGTAAATGAATCTTATGCAAACTGAAAGGCTCTGTCTGGGCTTCCCCCTCCATATGATCATGCACCACACACATATGTAGAGCACATGTTCAGCTCAGACCACAGTCCTGTTTTTACTAAACCTCTTTCTCTGTCTTTGACCCGCTGTAATGCTTTATGTCTCTTGATCAGAGTTAGGGAGTCACTAAAAACAGTAAAGAGTACACACTGTCTTAAGCTTTCTTGTCTCTCATAAGCGTTTGTTAAATGAAAGGAACCGATACATGGTTTAAAGATACAAAATTCGTGTTTGTTTATATCTAATGCCTGTTTTAACTTTAAAAGATCTTGACAAGCTAAATATAATTTGAAAGCTCATTCAATATGGGCGCGCGCTGAGCACCGAAATAAAGCCATCAGCTGCTCGTGTTTTCAAAAATCGCAGCGCTTCCATTGAAAACAATTGAAAAACACGCCAACTGCCGGCATAAACGCCTTGGTGGGCACAGGCCCTAAATCTCAAAGTTTACATTTTTATATAATAATATGTGTAAATATTTAAAAACTGTGTACTTTTAAATATGTTACGTTCGGGCTTGTGGTCCGAAAAAGGGGTGGAGCTTTAACATTAAAAATAAAAAATGAATCCCCACACCTCTCTTAAAATGATAGTTTACCCCAATGAAAATCCTGTCATTTTTTACTCACCGTCATGCAATTTCAAACCCGTATGACTTATTCTTATGCAGAACACAAAAGATATGTTGGTAACAGAAAACTATTGGTCCCCGTTGACTTGCATTGGTTTTCTGTCCATACAATAGAAGTCAATGACGACCAACGTTTTTTGGTTAATAACAAACTTTTGTGTGCTACAGATGAAAGAAAGTCATACAGGTTTAAAATGACAAGAGGGTGAGTAAATGATGACAGAATTTTCATTTTGGGGTGAACTATTTCTTTAATGCAATGTTTTCATTCATCTCATCTTTAACCATTTTGTGTTTCTATCATATAAACATCAAATAAATCTCTCTCTCTCTCTTTCTTTGGAATAGTGGTTCTGGACGATTCCAAACGAGTTGCAAAGAGACGTCTGATTGAGGAGAACCGTGAGAAGAGGAAGAAGGAGGAGATGGTCAAGACTTTGCAGAATCGTCCAGAACCCAGCAGCTCAGAGTGGGAGCTGATTCGCATGGTGACAGAAGCTCACCGTCATACCAATGCACAGGGCTCTCACTGGAAACAGAAACGCAAGTTCCTGGTAAGGAGCACAGCATGCATGACGGTATGACCAGTCAGGTCAGTTTTTTGTTGAAAAGGAAAGCTAAAAAGAGTCACACTCAAATTTAAGGAATAGTTCACCCAAAAATAACAATTTGGTCATCATTTACTTGCATGTCATTACAAACCTGACTTGACTTGCATTGGTTTTGTGTCATACAATAGAAGTGAACTGGTACCGCCATTGTCCGGTTACCAATGCTCTTTAAAATATCTTCTTTTGTGTTCTGCAGAAGAAATAAAGGTTTGAAATGACATGAGGAACAATCAACTGGCATTTATCCAATCAAATCACGACTTTGAACGTGCTGTCGTGTTTTTAGAAAAGATGTTCTAGGCTGAGACTAAGCAGAACCTAAAAATATAAATAACATAGGCTAAGAATAGCAATAATTAAAATTAAAATTTAAAAATATGTCTCCCTAGATTGCAACCTTAAAGCATTCAATTCTACATACAGTATAAGAATGTTAAAAGCAAATGTGCTTAGGTGTCCGAATGTGATCTGTGATGTTCGATTTTTCCTTTGTGGACGATGCAAAAGAAGCAAAAACTAGATATGCTGCTTTCAGCTCAGCTTTCAAAAAACAGCTTTTCATTCTCTGCAATATCATCCTATTGAGAAACATAAGCAAACAGATACATAAACTAGAATGACATTGAATATATCAGTGAGTCTGAGAGCAGAAAGCAGGATATATTTACAGTACATGTTCTTTAGTAAGAACACACTTCATAAACTGGGAAATCCGGTTTCCTTATTGTTTACATATTACAGTATCTCTGTCGGCCTCATACAATGTCTTTTGTCATATGTCCGTTGCTCTCTCTCTTTCTACGCATACTATGTTTTTTTTTTTTTTTTACCTGGTCCTGTCTGTCAGTCTGCTCACGGCGGTTAATTTGAGCTTAGCGCATCGCTGTGACCGAGTCTGTCAACATGGATTAGCATTTGTTTACACAGCTTGCTGATCAAAGTAATGAGTGACAATACGAGCCTTCACAACACAAGACACGGCTTTCTGTTGTGACTGGGCTACTGCGAGCGTGCAGGTGTGTGTTACTGACAGGTATTACAGAAATGCAGTGTTGTCAGACAGGGCCTTTGTGGATATGTCTCTATTTATGAAGAGGAAAGAGAGTTTGGACAGTAATAATCTCGGAGCGGTGATGGCAGCAGGACAATATACCACCCGCTGCCTGACAGGAAACAGGAAGATAGAAGAAGAATTGAGTGAACACACAGGTTTAAAATATAGGGAGCGTTTTTGGGTATTCGGGGCGGAGCAGTGTTCAGACATGACTGTGTTGCCCAAAAATGTGAGTGTAATCTTTAATCATCTTTGAGAACTTGTTTCTTCTGTTGAAAACAGACACAAAAAAAATGTTTTTTAAACATTTTTTTTTTTTTTTATATCTTCTTTTGTGTTGCAGAAGAAATAAAGTATATAAGTTTGTAATCATATGAGCGTGAGTTAATGATGAATAGTTATTCTTCAGTATAAAATGACTAAAATTCATAAGATGGCCAAGCGAACCTCAGTCCACTGAATACTAACCACCTTCTCAACCATTACAAGCGCTATCAAAGCCCAGAAACCCACCAATCAAAACACTCGACTCATGTTAGCCGTGACTATCGGCCACATGGGACAGAGAAACCACTTCCTCATCCCAGGAGAACTTCTATAAAATGGGCCATAAACAATCCAGCCTGTATAACCTTTACTACCCAGATATTCCTCCAATAACACGGCGAGGCCGGGACCCCGCATGACCCCGAAAACCTCCCGTGTCTCTCTCTCCATGGAAACATGCTCCCTGTGCAACAGGGGCCGTCTTTAGATCTCTTTGGCGAGAAGGTGTCATGCCAAGTTGGGACGTCTGTGTAACCCCACTACCTCCTGGAGCAGGAGAGACAGAGGAATCGCTTTGGTTCATCCTTGTAAAAATGTGTGCAACTACACCAGTGCGGTGTAGTTAAAACAGTCCCGTCAGCCCGGGACAGCGAGATGTAAACACAAACACACAAATCTTAAACATGAGCAGAAGTACCTCAGAGGCACATTCTGAAACGCAGAGCAGATACTTTTCTGTTTTATTTACAGTCCTGTTATTACCTCTCTGTGCGGTCTGTGCTGTAAATTTGGATCGCTATATTTCCTACCAATGCTTTCCATCAGCTTTAGTGCTAATAAATGGTAATATTAATGAGTAATTGTCCTAACAACCGGTTTCTCCGAGGTAGAACGTCGCAAGTGAAAGTCGAGCCTTGCGCTATGTCTCAGCCTCTCAAGATTGAATCGCGGTCAGATATAAACAATACATTGGCTAAAGGCCCGGGCTGCACTTTTATCTGTGCATTTTTGCCTTCATTTCAGTGTTTTTGTTTGTTTGTTTGTTTGATCAGAAACAAAGATATCGATGTGATTGCAATGTTTGAAACTTTGGGACCTGTCACACATGTAGCAGGGATGTTTTCTCAGATGTGGTACTGCCTCCTCAAAGAAAAGAAAATCAGAAGAGAACTGGTTATAAAGAAATGTGATAAATATGGTATAAACATACACAAACTTCATGGTATTTAAAAGGGAAATGAACATGCGTTATGGAAGTGACAAATAAGGATACGGTTTTTGAGAGACTACATATACTTTGTAGAATTTTTGTGAATTAAATTCTTCATTAAACATAAAATCTTATTATATTTTAATTTCCATGTGCCATTTAATTCTGAAATCTGCAAACCTTTAGTAAAAACTTTTTTCATGGTAAGGTTGACATTTGCATGGAATTGCTCAAATGTTTTTCATGATCTAGAAAACTTTTGATCTCAAGGCATATGTCTGAATGTTTGAAACAAGGTTATTATAGTTTTGTTTTTAGTTTTTATGTTAATTTTAGTTACATTTTTAGAATTTTTGTTATATGCTTTTGTCATATGTTGCTTTATAAAATACATTTATTTTAGTTTCATTTTTTTATTAATGCCTTAAACTTATTTCAGTTTATTTCTGAGTTAACATTTACATTTTTCGTTTAGTTAAGTTCTTCCAATAATTTTAAGGCCAATAGTTTATTAGATTTCAACAAACAGACATGTCATGAGGTTTTAATTTTAGTAAACTAAAATAGCCTTGGTTTGAAATTAGTTATGTGGAAAAAATATGCCATATTATTATTTTAAATTACTTGCTCCAAATATTGAAGAATAATAAGACAATAAGATCGCAAAATAGATCTCCTACAATACTGGATAATAAAATGTCAATAATACATTTATGCAAAAGGTTATTTCAAAGGTAAAGCATAGTTTTGATTGTAAAAGAATATAAATAACATTTAAAACGTAATCTTGCTTTTTCACTACCCCTTCAATTGCTAAGAGTTTACACTATTCAGTTGTTATTTCCATATGTTAAGAAGGTGTGAATGTGGCGTTGGCTGTAGAAACAGATATGCCACCCCTGAGTCACAGCCGTGCCTTGCAATTCAAATGATATAAGCGATGGCCAGCTGTTATAAACCCTTTTTAAATCGCTGTAATTGCACATCTGCCCTCGAGTAATTACGTCTATTTTGACTCAGTCATGTAAACCGCCTCTTACTACATACATAGTTGAACGTTGCTCTAAATTCAGAAGCCAACTTGGCTGTTTGTCCAGAGTTTTCAGATCACTGACCTCTAATCCACCCTGAGGCTCGCATGCGCCGAGGTATTCTGAGGCTTACATAACTCAGGAGTCAGAGCCGCGTGACTATCTCTGCCGGATTTGCTTTTTGTTCTGTGTATCTGTACCTTTATTTCATATTTTCCTTTAATTGAAAAAAATGCTGTTTGCTGAATCCACGATGGAGTTATAGACGGTCATGGTCACGGGCGATGTTAGATGTTGGACTGAAGCCCTGAGTGTTTTTCCCCACAAACTTTTAGTACCTGGTAATTTATGTCACTAATAAAACCATTCAGAGCTTCAGCACTGCTCTTTAATTCAGATGTAGTCATGCAAGCCAGACATTTGACTATTGGCATGAAGTCTAACCATGTTGTGCTTTATTCTGCGTGTAAGCACATGGCTCAGTGCTCTTTTTGCAGACAACCTTAAAGAAAAAGGCAGATCTGTTATTTCAATGCTTTGGTCAGAGTTTCCCTTCATCCAGATGTAATAATCACCAAATAAGAACAAAGCAGAATACAGCTTTGCTTAAGGAATGTGCAGACTTGATACTCGCTTGGATGTTTGCGGTTTTGGCATATCAGCTTTTCTTATGTCATGCAACTTGTAAATACAGTCTTGGCAAATCAAAACTTTTTTTCTCATAAGCCTGCAAACTTCTAAACAGCATCTATCACGACTATAGAAATAGTTTTTTTAATGCTGTTTATGATATGTGTGGTATAAAGACAGGATTTTTTTGTCTGATGGTAGCCTTTTAGTCTGAATAAAAATGACTTTCAACAGATGTAATGTTTAACCGTATATTTTAAAAGGACATATTCCACTGGTCCACAGACCCAAGAATAGGATACTGCAGTGAGTTAGTTAGCAATTTAGCACGTGAGTTAGCATTTTAGCACCGTTTCCATTGTCCTAAAGTCAATGGGTTTTTTAAATGTGGTTTTGGTTAAATGCATAAAATAAGGTCTGTGGTTAACTTTCTAAATATTTTCAAGTTTTATTCTGTGACATAAACACACCAGTTATGACCCGCTCATGATTTTTAAAGCTGTGTCGTGTCTTAAAATCGTCTATTGCTAACAGGTTGCTAAAAGCGACAACATTCTTTGGCGGGGGTGTTAAACGTCATCACCCATAAAAATCTCACAAATAGCGCAATATAGACACAAATCTCTAAAAACATGGATAGAGATTACAGAGTAAATACTTACCAGGGAAACTTCAAAAAAACTAAATATGGTGTTTATTGTTTAAAGATTATCTTGATAGACAAAATATAAGTATCATAAACCTTTGTTAATCACAGATATTATTTTTTGTGATCTTTCAAAAGAAAAATGCATAGACTTTTGGTCGAGGGCTCCTAACACGCTTTGCAGTGTCTTCGCCAGGTTGATCCTGGTTAAAGGCTATTTTAACCCTCAGTGAATCTGTCTGTCCACAGCCGGAGGACATTGGACAATCTCCAGTTGCCCCCACATCAGACGGGGACAAAGTAGATCTGGAAGCCTTCAGCGAGTTTACCAAGATCATCACACCGGCCATCACACGCGTTGTCGACTTTGCCAAAAAACTGCCCATGTTTTCAGAGGTGAGTGCGGTGTGCAGTTTAGTATTTGTTTTTGTATCATATTTTTTTGTTCGTTTTCAAAGCGACTTGAATTTATTTGTGTTTGGAAGTAAATACCTTGTTGAGGTAAAGCTTCCTCTCTTGTAATTCCAGTAGACCTTAACCTCTGTCTGATATTCTGCTTTCCTGCCAACATTATTGAGCTGATAAAACAGCAATGCATAGTTTGGGAATGTGTCAGTGTGTGTGTTTGCGTGGGCGGGTTTGCATATGTGCGTTATCTCTCGCGTTGGGAAGATTTGTGCAGATGTGTGGCTTTGGTGAACGTGTGTGTAAACTTGCAGGCGACATTGCGTCAGTCTAAGCTATGTGACATTCTCTCTATATTTAAAATTCACAAACTCTCCTCAAACCGCAAATGTGAACATGCTCGCACAGTAGACTACACAACGTTATTGTCTATCATAAATTTACAATCTCTGGATCTTATGCGCAGTGTGTTTTGTATGTTAATTTACTGTATATATTTTCCACATTTTGTAAAACACATTACCACACACTGCAAAACAATACAATTTTAATTATAGGAAGTGAGGGACGGTTTGTATTGTGCGTGTTGCTTTTGTAAATGACGTGAAGCGTTTTATATATCAGTGTAAACATTATTTCAGTCTGCTGCCAGATTCCCTCCATTTATTTCCTCTGTTCTCTTCACTGTTTGAGTTTCAGGCTTGACTGGTATATAACAATATTTGAAATGCGTTTCAGAAGCCACAGGCTTTATTGACAAAAGAAAATTGTTTTTCAAGGACTTACTGTAGCCCTCAGGGCCGATTATGGGCCATAATGGGGTATAAAAGCGCAATATTGTTCACTGCTTCAGAATGAATGCGTTAACATGCAATTGATTTAATTGTTTATCCGTGTTATTATTTTTACAAAACTGTTTGAACCCAACTACAGTGCTGGTACACACGTTTTTCATTAAAGGATTGAGAAAGTCTTTGTTTACAAATTATTTGTATGCAAATCAAACCCAGACAGAATGTTTAAGAAGAGTAAAGCCATTCGCGTTTCAGTATATTGAATTTTAATTATCATCAAAGCTGAAGAAGTAAAATATCCACAAGTGTGCACTATAGTTTATGGAAATGTTTATGCTAAAACGGCAGAGGACTGTATATTTATACGTTTGATTACGTTCATTATACGTTTGATTAAAGCGTTAAAACATTTATTCGGGTTTGCATTCTGACGGTTAAATAATAAAAGCTTAATAATAACACATTAATTTATTTTACAAGTACAGTTATTTTTGTAAACTCAGTTATTATTCTGTGCTGTGGACTGTAAACATCTGTTATGTTCAGGGCAGTACTAAATTAAAAACAAACTGCTCTTTGTATGATTTCTCCTATTTCTATTTCTGTTCCTCTTATATTAACATTTTGCAGATTCTGAAGAGGGTATTTTTTTCTTAAAAGGACCTAATAAAGTCAAAGTCATTTTCACACTGTATTTGATTGACAGCCTTGTTTATGATGTGATTTCTCATTTGTGTAGCTGCCTTGTGAGGATCAGATCATTTTGCTGAAGGGCTGCTGTATGGAGATCATGTCCTTGCGTGCTGCGGTCCGGTATGACCCTGAAAGCGAGACCCTGACACTCAGCGGAGAGATGGCCGTCAAGCGAGAGCAGCTGAAGAACGGAGGCCTGGGCGTAGTGTCTGATGCCATTTTTGACCTGGGTAAGAGCCTGGCGCAGTTCAACCTGGACGACACCGAAGTGGCCCTGCTTCAGGCTGTACTGCTCATGAGCTCAGGTGAGGGGATGCCAGGAGAATCGTTCTCATTTCTTGAAACTATTCTGTTTTTTATTGCAATAATAAAGAGTTTAGTAATACAAAGTTTCATTAAAGTAATCATGTTCAACCAAACAAAGAAATGTATACATATTTGGAACAACTAGAGAGTGAGTAATTCATGACAGAATTTTCATTTTTGGGTGAACTATCCCTTTAAAATGTACTTTCACATATTTTTAGTGAGCTTGTCCCAATGCATTGTGGAATACATGAATCAAAGTTTGGATAAATGAAGTATCTTATAAAGCAGCGTAAATTTGCATTTGTTTTCTCAACTTGGCACCAGTGTGATGTTTGCTGAATTCTGTGGTGGTTGAGAAACTTACACGTTACTTTCATACTTCTTATGTAGCTTCAACACAAATGATGTCGAACTAACATTTCTGACAGCTCAACTTATACATTTTTAATATACTCTTATCATTGTGGTTTTTAACAATGTACTTTCTTTGTAACTTATTTTTTATTTATTTTTACCATAAAAGTGACAGATTGCAGCTTTAACTCGATGAAATAAGGCTAGCATTGGAGTAGTTGTGGGACAATAATGGTCACATGGTATTGTCTTTGTTCCAGATCGCACAGGCCTGACATGCATAGAGAAGATCGAGAAGTGCCAGGAGCTGTACCTCCTGGCGTTTGAACACTACATCAACTATCGCAAGCACAACATTCCCCATTTCTGGCCGAAGCTGCTGATGAAAGTGACGGACCTGCGCATGATCGGAGCCTGCCACGCCAGTCGCTTCCTGCACATGAAGGTGGAATGCCCCACCGAACTCTTCCCCCCACTTTTCCTGGAGGTCTTCGAGGATCAGGAGGTGTGAGGCGAGCCGTGGCAGGAGAATCAGGAACTTTTTTGAAACCGTGTTTCTCACCCCTTCTCACGCACCAAACTCACCAGCAGCAGCTGCATTGGCAGGGGTCCTAACCAGAAAGGCTTTCAAACGGGGTTTCAGCCGACAGCTTTTTTTTAACAGAATGCTCAGCCCTGTCTACCAAACTCTGTGCGCTTGGCCCTTCTGTCTGTGTATAATGTCTTATATCAACACCGTAGACACACCACATACAGATTTATACACACACTCACACTCAAGTCAAGCGTACAGACGCAGTACCGACTAATAACCTCCAGGGAGGTTATATACATCACGTACAGACACTGCTGTCATGTCTTCTCTGTAATTCAGAGCTTGGAGGAGCATGTCAGCGCCATCTGCTAAGACTGGACGATGAGGGCATCGCTGGCATGCGCCGCGTCGCCGCTGGCATAGATTCCGCTCACCAGTCCGTGAAGTGGTCAGTTAATTTCAGTCGTGTGAATCTCAGCGTCTCGAGGTTCCAGTATATATTCACCGTTATCGTCGATACTTCGAGATCCGCCCTAAGGCGGAGCTTTCTGAACGGACCTCATTATTCTCTTGCTTGTTCAATTGAGCCTGTGTGTTGAGCGGGAGGAGATTTCTGAACCAAATCAGGTGCTATATTTAACTCGAGCTTCTCAAAATGATTTGGGACCTTAAGAGAACACGCCCTCCCTCTGGCTTTTCAGTGCACGCTCGGGGGTGCCTCTCAAAAATGCCGCGTGTGCGCCGTTGTCCGGCCTTTTCGCTCCATCACGCTGGCCCGTTCGGAATGATAAATGAGCTCTTGTGTCTTTCACGAAAGTCACGCTGAGAGAGAAAGAACCCCCGAGATTTGTTGACACGCATCTGAATGGCACTGATTTGTATGTTTTACAGGTGTTGGGAGGGAGTCAGTATTAAAATCCTCTCGATCCCAGCACACACATACTCAAACACACCTCAAAACTCGAATGCCTCATTTTTACTGTATGCACTGCGGCGCTGTTGTTTCGGACCCCCATGCGGGGCTTTGGCGGTCCGGTCCAGCCCCTCTGTGCGCCGCTCAGATGCTACTGTTGCCCAGTCCGTGTGAACACACACACACTCCCGATGGGCCCCGTGGACTGGCTGTTGTTGTTTTTTTGTTTGTTTGTTTTACCTCAAATGTGGGCACACCTCCAGCTGGCTGTGGATCTAAGACTGCCTCTGTGCTGACAGGTTCTACCTCACCTCTGAACACAGGGCAGCTACACACCCCCAGCATCCTCATGTACACACACATACACACATTCATCCGCAGTTACACCCAGCTTCCTCACACACTGACAGCCATAAAATATCACAACAGGTGGAAAGAAACACTCTCAGCTGTCACACAGTTGTAATACCACTGAAGACAGGAGGGCCCGCCATTCCTTTACGTAGCCTGTCAGACTCCTTCAAGGTTTCTTCACTCTGGGCTGAGAGAAAAAATTCTGTCTTTCGTTTCTTCGCTCGTGGGACCAAAAGTGTCACTTTGAAAATTCCGTCAAAACGTGAGCTCATTTCGGCTGACAGAGAACTCGACCGTACAAGCCGCTGACAATAAAGAGGAGCTGCGGATAGAAAACGTGTGAGAAGATGAAGGACCCAAGGTGGCCAGGCCTAAACCGAATGGGTCTATCGCTGTTTTTTTATTTCTGTTTATCAGTACTGGTTTCTTCAGGGTGGCAGAGGAGAAAAACGAGGAGGGGCAGGGGAGGTGGGACAACTAAGAGCACTTAGCTTTGAAAGAGGCTTCACAGACAATTCCAGAGGCACCTTCTGAAGCCCATCTCCCTCCAAGGGGTTTTTGCACTAAGGCATGATGGGAAATCCACCCCCTCCCCCTCGCTCTTCCAAACACACAGCGGTCGATTGGCGTGTAAGGCGTGCACTCTTTCCAAAGGACACTCCCCCATCCTCTCTGTCAAACAGAGGCCACACCTCCAGGTGCTCTTGGGCACACCCCCAGAGTCAGTATTAAGTCAATTTTCATTTTTTTTCTCAGCAACAAACGGCGTAACGGTCTAACACCCACACCCTGTGTCCTCGCCCCTTTGAAGCCAGCTGGCAACCGAAACAGACCTTTCTCTTGTGTGACAAGGGAGCAGCCGTAGCCATGCAAAGAATGGCAGCGCCGCATGAATGTGAACGAGGAGCAGAATGAAAGAGGATCCTCGCTCTATAATGGGAGGTTGCGAAGCAAAGGAGACAGCCAATCGTGGGCTGCCGACGACATCGCAATGAATGGGGATAAAACCAGGATCAATCCAGGACAGTTGCGTGTCAACATGAAATGACTGCGATGCTCTTCGTCATCCGGAGGGGGAAGCAGCATTTGGAAAATGCCGGTATGGAATACGAATGGCGACGGAGGTTCTGATTGGCTGATAGCGGAGGGTCGAAGCTGCTTTACCTTTGAATTTTATTGGAGAGATAAAAAAGATAATACAAATCATTACAAACCCAAAAAAACAAATAAAAAGATGACTCCAGAACAAAGTTAAAATGGAGCTGCATCAGCTGTTGGTTTTGTTCAGTTTCTTTTTTTGTTTTTACTAAAATAATGTGTTTGTTCGTTTTTGATGCTTATCTGCTCTATGTAAGAGAGAAAACAACAGCCGTAGTCACTTTTTGACCATGCGTGCAGTGTAAACTAGACGAAATTTCACCTCACTATAGTTTGTATTGATAAGTCAACTGCTCTGTTTGTCTGTGTATCTGTCCTTTGTGCGTCTTTTTATCAAGAGGAATTTACAACAAGAAAACAGGAATATTTTCTTTTTTATATTTTGTTTTCTTTTTTTATGAAACAAGACTAGAAAAATGAGAAATAATGCAACAGAACTGAAAATACAAAAAAAGGAAAAAACTGAAACACAATCTACTCATACCTCACACAACACAATGCTTAAATGAACTTGGAAAGAGTTGTTCTCTGTATGGCACCAATGTGTTGAACCGTACGACGGGGTGCACGCACGCGCGCGCACATTCACGAGATTGCAGAAACGCGCGGCTCCCTCTTCAGCCTTTAAACCCAAGAGCATATTTTGTTTCAGATTTATGTTGGTTTAAACGGGCGCTGATAAATTCAGACAGGAATCAGGATGGCATGAAGGCTGAAGATGAAGTTGTGTGTTTCTGTGACAGCAGAGGGTGCTTCATGGTATTGAATGTAGCTGACAGAACCGGGCCGGAACCGAGCCCGGGAACTAGAACCTCACTTCAGGTCACCAGCAGAGTGGACAGTACTGTCAAAATGATGTTACACAAACAACTTACTAAGCATATATTGCCCGCCTTCGAGGTGCAATACTTTGTTCAGTTTTGTTTTGTTGATTTGCTTTGCTTTTTTGTACTTATACAATGTTTTGGCCATAACCAAGGATGTAAATACTAAACGAAGATATTGAAATATTACATCACTCTATGTTAACCATATGCAACGTCACATACTGGATGTTGAGGGCCAGAGCCGAGCCACACCGGCTGATCCCGATAGTCTGTAAAGTTAAATGAAAACCGCTTACGTAGCTCTGTAAATGCTTGACACATGTGTACGTGTGCTTTTATGTGCACTCGCAAGCACGCATGTTAGATACCAATATGAAGAAGTGCCCCGTGAAATTAACAATCCGACCCCGTGCCTCAGCTTCCCCCCCTCCGCCCTGCACTTCTTAAACCAGCTGACCGCTTTTTTCCAACAGGGTCATGATGGTTGATCGGTAGCTTAGATGGTGGAGATGTACATAAAGAGAAACATTAGAGTGAGGAAGAGCTTTATACCCCAAAAAACAATGTCTGGTACCCAGAAGCACTTATATAGCTGGCCTACCCACTGCCAATTAGATTTCTCAGGCTCCTAGAGCCTGCGCGCCACGCATCCATACACATTTGCACATGCGCTTAACAGAAATGAGGAGAACAGTAGATACTGGTTTTGTTTTCTGTTTGCTTTGGTGGTGGTTTTTTGTTTTGTTTCTTACCCTGTCCCATTTTTGTGTTCTCTTTTTGCTTAAAGAGAAGGAAAAAAACTGCCCAATAGCAAGAATGTCTATGCAATGCCCTACCCTCTCATAGCATGCTGGCCGTTTCATTAAGCCCCGGTAAATGGGCGTGTCTAACATGCCCACCTCAAAAGCCCCACCCACTGCAACTGCATGAGCCTCAGTGAGTTTGTCTGTTCATCAGTCAGTCGATCTCATAGACATGGGAAGAAAGAGCGTACAAAAGCCAGAGACCTCACAAACACAGGCGGTAGCTCAACTCTCCACTGATCTTCATCCGCTGTTGGGGGACTGCCCTGAAGTGTGCATTTGTGTTTGTATGAATGTGTTTGTGTAAAACGCTCTCTTGGTTTGGTGGATTGGTACTACCTTTGAGAAACTCCAAAAATGTCAACATTGTCACCCACTTCAGACAGCATTAGCTGGATTTAATACCAGATTAAAGTTGGTGAATGAAACATCTTCAATGAGCTAAAGTGATCAATAAATGCAATTACTGTTCTTTTATTAACCAGTAATTTATTTTTCCCTCTCCGAGAAAATATACTTAGCTGTGGTACTTGAATTTACCAATGTTAAAGCTGAAGTGTTTAATTTTGTTCAAATGTATTATATAGTAAATGTATGAAATGTATTAATATGCAGAGAAAGATAACACGCAAAGTTGACAACCAATGGCGTGTGATTTGGGCAGAACCATATTTGGCGGACCAATTGCAAATGGTGAAATTATTTGGCGAAACCTTATAAAATAACAGTTAAGTTTCAATTCTGTTCAGTTATTCTATTAAAAATGACACACTTTAGCTTTAACATACTTTACATAAGTCATGCGGAGAGTACGCAATTCAACAACTGGATTTCAACAACAAGTGCACAAACGCTGTCGAGTTTGATTGGCCGCTATCGACACTGTGATGTCACAGTCCTCAATTTCGGTGTATTTACTCCTAAGTTGAATGTAAGTGTCTTAAACTGATTCGATTTGTGTTCGTGAATATGTTGAAGTGTGTCGAAAATGCACCCAGCCATGAGAGTGTGCGCAGAGAGCGGGGATGATGTCCAAACCATCTGTTTCAAATGAGACTGGAAAAGGAAAGCTATTGAAGGATTCTCTCAGGTATCAACAAAATAAAAAAGACGAAAAAAAGAAATATAACAAACTTTTTCTAAATAAATGTTGAAAAATTCCAGCCACACCCTTTTGTTAGCTCATCATTCTTTGCTCTCTGAGTTTATGATGTGCTTTTGCTGTTTGTGTCCTGTGGTCTTTTTTCATTTATTGTTCATCATATTTGTCTCTCACCACACTACACACATTTCTCCTGCACTCCATCTTGAGTCTGGTTCAAAGGAGCTTGTAACAGGCTGTCATATAAAGTTTGATGTTTCAGCAGTGAAAACCCATCTCTGCTCATGTCAACATTAAAGCTGTGAGCCTTGGTATTTCTGCGAAACTGTTCTTGATACGAGAGCATGAAGCAAAAGGTCAAATTAAACCGGTTTTATATGAAAAACTGTCAGCCAGATTTAGACAACACTGGTTAAAATATGTGAACAACTTGTAGGTGCACAATACATTCAAATCATGCTGTCACATGCAATATTGTCACCTGTTTCCTTATCTAAAGGCAAAAGGTTAAATGTTCATATGCATGGAAAGGAATCATTTAAAGACCTCATGAATTCGCTTTGACAGTTGCAGTTTTCGGTTTTACGTTGACATATTAGCATTAGCCATGAACTTGCTAGTCAGTTGCATGTGGGATTATTTTTGGTCTGGGGGGATACACATGTGCTAAAGTATGTATAGTTCAATTTATCAATGCGTTTGGTCCATTTTCCCTGAAGAGAAAAGAAAAATGTGTGCATTTTGTCAGTGTTTGAGAGTACACTAGCGTATAGCTAATATGCTAACAGAAAAAGATTTTCATGGGGTCTTTAATCATCCAATGATCATAGAAATATGCATCATTTTTGTGCTGTTTCGACGATGTGTGCATGCTTCTGTGCAGTGAATACGTGTCAGCTGGTGGGTGTGAGCGTGTTTGTGCGTCTCTGTTTTGTAGCGATGCTGTGAATTTGCTGACTGGTTCTTTTGTTGTTCGACCTTCGAGCATGTTTTGAGGCAATACAGAAACAAATACTATTTAAAACCGAGAGTGTTTCTTTGAGGAATACACACTGAGGGTGTTACATGTTGGTGAAGGATAGCAGTTTTGCTCTATCACACGTGAACAGCAGATTCATTGGTTGAGGCGGTTGCTGTTTCCCTTGTGTTTTGGTGGGATATCGTAAACTTGTGGAGCCGAGGGCTTCTTGTTTTGAGGAAAGTTAGCGTATTTGAAGGTACAGCAATAATTTGCACTTGGGCTCCAGAGAGAATATCATCCAATGTAATTAAATGCAAATTGGACTGATTCTTCCTTATTAAAAAAGAGAAACAAGTTTCATTTGTTTACTTGGAAAGGAGATGACTTTATTTTGGCAGCGTAGCCTAAAAACTCTTCTCAGCTAGTTTGGAGATGGCGGTTGCGGTTTAGTGCACAAGGAGATGTTTCATTCTCGTCTTTCATTGGGTTTTAGTTTGTTTTTTTTCGAGTGGTGCTAGTAGTTCTTAATATCAATTCTGAGATACAAGCTATCATCCCCCTCAACCAAATTTCTTGTTAGCGTTTTGCACCGGAGTGACAGTTTGGTTGGTGTGTGAATGTTTTGCATTCAGCCGGATTATACGGGCTGTTGGGATTGTCTAGTTCTTTCAAACCAGAAGAGGAAAGAAAACTTTATGCATAAACAGAGAGGAATGTGCAAATGTGTTTAGCCAATCACACAAGAACCTGTTTTTAATGGCCAATATTTGTGATGGTAATATTATGCAAAAAAAGCTACGTCTTGTAAATTCTTATGCAATGTTTGTCAGGTTTTTTAAACAGCTGCTTTCGGATCGGCTTGCTCAGGTTTATTTTCAGGACGTTTAAAAAATGACATTCATAGAAATGTATTTTACAATACAGGTCCAAACAGAAAGGTCCATATATCAAAGCTGTTTCTTTCTAGTTATTTGTGTACACCTGATTTTTATGGATTACAACGTACACACGTACATCTGCTTTGTTTTTGTTGTAGGGTTGTTTCTGCTGCTGGTTATTTGCCAAATTTTTGTCAAATCTGTTGCCTGATGAGACTAAAGCTCTAGTTTATAAAGTTCAATCTTCATATGTTTGCGTTGTAAGTAACATTTCACTTTTGGTCCCCAATACACTAGTCATTTTGACTATAATAATCTATTCACTGCCTACATTTGTGTGATTAGATTTTGCTCAATTTACTGTATTTATCTTTTACATATGCCCAAGAATGTAAATATTTAAATAATGAATATTAAAAGTATAAAAATACATTTAATTCACTGTTTTGTGAATGCAACCCATAACAAGTTTTCCACCATGTTGTGTATATGTACAGTAAATGCATCACACATATATTATTAATGTTTTGTGCACAAACGTATATGTTAGGAACAGATACACAAAGCAATAACAAACCCAACGCTCAAAATAAGGTGGATTAAACATCTGTAAATGCTTTTAAAAATGTTAGTTAACAGGTTATGATCTAAATACCTCCCAAACCCTCTCAAAAGTTATAAACACATGAAATAAGTTTATCCTTCCCCAAGGTGTTTTATCATTTTTTGCTGCCAATTTTCCCTTTTTGCTTTTTGTCTTCTCCACAGTCCAGTATAGTCTGGCTTCTTGTCAATAAAAACTATTTTTTTCTTATTTGATAGTTAAAGATGAACAAAGGCACAGGCTTTTACACCCTCTGTAAATAGGCTACACTTAAAATAATGGAGTATTGGCTTGGTCTTTACCATTTCTGTATGAGGCTATAGACCATTCTGTTTTAGTTTTTTACAGTACACAAAATTGAACAAAAATAAAATTTAGACTTGAATCAGCAAATTAAACAACATCTTTAAGACTTAATTACACAATTTATGTGAACATTAAATGAAAACTAAAATATTGAAACTTTGTCTAAATCTGATACTAATACATCAATGGCTTTAAATGAAGTTGTGACATGCATGTATTGTGTGCATGCTTTGTGCTGTTTGCTTCTGCTTGGTTTTTTGTTTGTTTTTTAGGCCTAATGCTGAGCAACCGTTTTGTCATCCTGCCTTTTTTGCACCTTTTGAGGCCTGATTCCAAAAACCTCACTGTATATAGGAAACGTCTGCAAATAGATATTCTCTCCACATAGTATGACTAGACATTCAGTGTATGTTTTTAGGTGCAAGGATGAAAAGATGGAAATAATTCGATTTTGTGGTGCAGTTGTATGATTTGTTAATGAATCTCAATGAAGTGTTTTAGGAGTTTTACTTGGTTGCTTTGTTCAACACAAAGCCCCTTTCAAAGCATTTTTAGTGAAGTAGATGCTGGAGGTCTCCAGAGACAATATCAGGTGTCCATGTGGCAATTCAGCCAGTGCAAAAGTAGATCTATCCTCCAATCAAATCTTTCCCCAGGGCTTGACCTATTGTTTAAAACGGTTAGAGGAGGCCGAAGTGATACGCCACTTAATTTCTAAGAAATAACTTTACCCCGCTAGTACATTTTGCTTTTCGGTTGGATATTGAGTCGGATTAAATGTGCTGCCAGTGTTATGCTTCGATTACCTTTGTGCATAATGTTTGTGGAGTCTTTTCTCCAAAATATTTTCCGAAAGGTTATTCTTGGACAGCGAGGAATGTACATGTACTAATAAATGAATTATGCCAAACATGAGGTTATAAAAACCACATAAGAATCGGTGGGGATAGAAATATTATGCAATACAACACAGCTGCAGTATACTGTATATGCGCTTATGCAACGGTTGTCAGGTTTTAAGTGAGTGCGGGCTTGCTCAGGTTTGATTTTAAGGCCTCAAAAGGTGCTTCACTTGAACTTTACGTTTCTCCCGTCCTCTCGAAAGAAATTCTGCTTTTGTGACAAACTACCTTCATCCATATGAATAGCTTTAAGTATGTACGATAAATGAGACTTGCGTATAAAATGTGGTTATTCCACCACAGTGCTTCGGGATACATGCACTGTAAAAAAAGAAATGTTGATTCAACTTAAAAAAAATAAGTAACCTGGCAGCCTTAAAATGTTGAATTAATTATGCTTAAAAATATTAGTTAACATAACAAGAAATGCAATTCATTAGTTAACTAATATTTTTTTAAGTTGAATGAACTAAAAATGTTGAGGCAGCCAGGTTACTTATTTTTATATATATTTAATCTTTTTTACAGTGTGGAGATTCTGCTGGGCTACTTACACGATCCTGGTGCAAACAGAAAGGTCCATGTCTCCGAGGCACAGTAGCGCTTTAGCCAGTTTTCTGTCTCAATGTTCCACTACCACAGTTTCCATTTGTTCAGCTTTTCTTTCATGCATCTCATAAGCAAGCCCATACAAAACTTGCAGACTTTTCTACGCTGATTTTAGATTTTAGTTCGACATCTGCAAAATGGATTTAAATGTCATTGGTTTTATTAAACAGACCTTGGAGTTCTGTTTTCTTTTGGCAGCAAATTGTAAAACAATATTAACACTTATTCTGCAAAAGGCATTTCTGCACAGTTCAGTTTCGCTGCGGGTCTGCTGTTGAGGTGCCACCACTGCTATACCAAAACCAAACCGTACGTTGCTTTTTATTTAACAGAAACTGTAGTTCTGGCAAAATAATATTGACAGGAAAACAATAACAAGCAGTCAACAACGCTGCTACTACTTTGGTTTCAACTATCCTCACTAAGTTTCTAGTGTCACTGTGAAATAAAAGGCAGCTGGAAATGACACGCATCACAGTTTGAGGTCACTCAGGGGTCCTGACCAATCGGAAGCTCGGATCAGGGGTCAGCTGGCAGAGGATTGGCTGAGTTTAACCTATGCAGAGTTAGCAGGTAGACCTTGTTGTGATTGTACAGACCTTGAGGTGACATTGCTCGAGGGCTTATGGAAGCATCATGAAGATAATGAAATTCATCCTCGGATGTACAGAAGGATTTTAGTGTTAGCTCCATGCTGAGGAGTGCGGGGAGCAGATCAAGAGGTGCTTCGCGGGAGCGCTCGATACAGAGTTCAGTGGAGAATATTCGCCTCTCGCTGACTGTCCAGTTTAGGCGAAGGAGGGAACGATTCAAACCGTTTCAACACAACACATGGCATCCTCAGCTCAGTGGACCAGATGTTTAGGATGGCATAGGAAGGCTTTATGCAAGTTCGGACACGTTTAACACATGCACTCAGATCTCAAAACGTAACTACACAACAAAACCTCTGAATATCTACTGTGATCTCCTCTCGCACCCCCACACCTCCATCACGCTGACAACCCCCACCACCCGTCACCTGTAACTGTCCTGTAGTCCTTTGGGTGGTGTGATGTCAGGTCTTTTTGTGGTGGGCTGTTCTCGACCGGTCCAGACAATCAGCGTGTTTGTCAATGTCAATGTGTGATTTTCAACCTCTTTGTTTATGGTCAGGATTTTAAAGGAAGATATTTTTATGGTAATTGTCGCTGGTCTATTTTACTATATATTTATGTAATAAATATGTGACTCAATTTACATCACGGACTCCCTGGTCTGTTTTTGACATCATTCAGCTGCATTTTCTGTTTGGATGGGACTTGAGGTTTGTCAGAGGTTCAGAACGTTTGACGCTGCCCTGATGTATCAGTTATTTTCAATTCTGAATTATTGTCCTCATTACAAAGGTTTGGCAACTGTTGCGGTTTGTGACTGAGGTTGTCCGAGTGCCAGCGGCATCCAGCCCAGACAGTAAACAGCTCCCAGGCCTGAGTCTCAATGGACAACATTAAAGTCCGCTCACTTTTTTTTTTTTTTTATATATAAACGCCACTTAGCTTAACTATGCAATTTTGCCACCATGCTGTGTGTGAGATAATAATAGCAGGTAGAGTTCATTCATATGATATATTAAAGTTGAGTTGTGATGTACTGATCGATGTAATGCTCCAATGGAAAGTGCGTCTCACTCATACATACACATACAACTATTATTCTCTTGGGTCAGGGCACTCTTTGTAAAAGCTTTTTTAGTACGTACTTGAATTAGGTGCACTTTTCTCAAAGGTACAGCGCTCTTTAAGTTCTCCTTTGTAAGAGAAGTGCAGCGTCTCACACCAGGAAAACATGTTTCTAATTCAGCGTTTTCCTAACACTGTTTTTACTTCCTCAAAGTTTATTTAATTACACAAAAAGACATTAAAAACCTTTTTCTTCAACATTCTGTATCATCTTTGTTAAACAAGATGATCATATCGCTGCTGTCTTTCTGAAACCTTGTATCTCCATATTTTTATTTTTTGCCATAAATCTTTATTATTAGTCACTGGGTTTAGGAAATATCTAACCATAAAAAGTATTAAAAAGTGCTTGATTGACAACACAGTAAAAAAGTTCCTGACTGACAGCGAAGTTGGACATACAAGGTTTCAGAAGGACAGCAATAATATCAAAGAGTTAAGTTCTGTTATAATTTATGCCCTTCCTAAACATAATCGAAGACATAACATGACTTTCCAAGTTTACAGATTCATTATTCTTGGTTTATCCAAACACCTGTTGAAGCACATAAGACACCGAAAAGAGCTTTTTATTAAAAAGCTACATCTATATGTCATAAGTAGCATGGGTATATTTGTAATGATAAACAAAAATACATTGTATGGGTCAAAATTATTATTTTTTCTTTTATGCCAAAAATCATTATGATATTAAATAAAGATCATGTTCCATGAAGATATTTGTAAATGTCCTACTGTAAATATATTAAAACTTTATGTGAGTGGATGCAGCAAAATCGCAAACAAAAAATGGTCAAAAACACGTCTACAAACTTCTGCCACTCTTTGGGAATTACCCACTCAAGTTTGGTATCTATGTAAAGCTTAGAATTTCAGGTTCATCTATTCTTCACAACATCATTACAGCGGTAAACCAAAAGAGAGTGTTAAAAAGTTTTTAGAGTTTCAGAGTTTTAAATGGTTATATCTCGACCAAATATTGTCTTATCCTAACAAACCATATATCAATAGAAAGCTTATTTATTCAGATGATGTAAAACTCTCAATTTCAAGGCTGGTTTTGTTGTCCAGGGTCACATATTAGTGTCTTTATATGTATTTCTTTGTCACATTTCACAAAAGAAACCAACTTTTTAAACATCGTAGTGTGAAGGTCTTTGGGAGACCTCATTGAGAAAACTGCAGGGTCGCTGGACTCACGGCTTGATTCTCAATGTGGGTGGAAGCTGTTGTGGAGGCTGTGATCTCATAAAGGCAGCTTTCTGCAAAGCCAATCACCACCTGCCACTCTATATTTAGGCTCCTCCCTCTTATCCCACTTCTTTTGCTGTTCCTATACATTGAAGTATCCCTCGCACATACTCCTTTTCTGTTTCTCGTTCAGCTTCAGCAGGAATTTTCCACTCCCATAGAAGTCAAATATCCCAATTGGTTCTTGACAGGAATGTAGTTAAATGAATTTTGAGTCTCCTCTGTTTTTTTATTCTCTTGAGAAAATACCACAGTGATGTTCATGCGTTTTCTCTAGAGTATCAGAGGAGATCCTGTCAGGGTCTCAACATGCGTTTAGACTTGCTGAGCAATCAAAAGTTTAACATTTCTTATGGGAAGTTCTACATCAATGTTATAGTGCTATACTTTTACTGTAACTGCTGTTTTATTTGTGTCTCTTTTTATTTATCCTGAGGATTTTTATGAGAAACATCTGAGTTGAAACTTACATCTTAGATCTCCAATAACTCTTGAGAGCATTGAAAAAGCAGCTTCTGAGCTATAAAATGGACCACTGGGATCACAGTCAGCTGGAAAATAATTTCAAGTATGCTGTATGCATTTCCTCTCTCCCACTGTCTTTAACCCCTCATTTGCTTAAAGCAGAAGTATGTGATCTCTGCACAACTAGCGGCACCAAACTGAATTGGAAAATTTTAATAACTTTTAAACATGTCCCCATATCATTGTTTTTAGGGAGATAGCTCCGCCCAAAACTTGTACTATTAGTCAAGTTGTCCGGCCTCTCAAAAAAAACAGGTTATACTTATGTTTGGAGTTAAGGGGCGTTCCCATTATAAAAATTTTTTTTAAAATAGCTTAAAGAAAATAGATATCTGGAAAACAATTGGTTCAACTCTTGGAATGAATGGTGAGTATGAGATACAGTAACCAGTAAAAGTGTAACATAAAATCACCTCAGGTAGTTGACATTTTAGTGTACATATAGCCAACAGTTATAAACTATTATAGGTATATGCCAATAACAAGCCCACACGCAATGCAGTTTGTTTAAAGATGCAATGTGTAATAAAAAGGAGGATCTTGAACAAAACCAATATAATAATACTGTAAAAAAAAACATAATTTTATAGAGTTTTTCTGTTATTTTCTTTTTGTACTGTTTTTGTGGGGGGTTTTTGTTACAGATTTTTCATGTAAATTTCAAAGTAGGTAAAAAACGTAAATATTTACAAGAAAAACAGGGAAAACACGTAATTTTGCAGGGTTGTTTTACTGTTTATTTCTGGCATCCCATCTGCAGGAAAATTTGTTTGGTTTTTTTACAGTAAATTTTTGAAAATTTGGTCAAAAAAACCATACAATTCTATCTATATACACCGCGGGTCCCCTTACATGAAATTCACCATGTTGTTTCTACAGTAGCCCTAAACAGAAAAGGTGCTTTACAAACGTATTTCCTAAATACATTACCTCCTTTGGCACAGAAGCGAAAACCTGACATCTTTGTCATGTGTCAGCCACCGTAGTGCTTCAAAAGGGAGGGGTGAGCGGTGGAGTGAGCCATTAGTTGCAATTCACAACCTCACCACTAGATGCCGCAAAATTACACAAACTTGACATTTACAACTCTCTGGCCCCTTTTTTCTTGCATAATTTTATGTAAGCAATATAAACCATTTGAAAAATGATCTCATACATAGCACTCATTAGAATTGATGAAACAATAAAAACACTGAACGATGGAATTCAGAAAATAGTAAAACATACTCTTAAACAGTAAACAACAGCTGGATTATAAATCAATTTATCACAGAGTATCTGCAGCACCTATATGTGTACTTGACAGAGATTTAAACACTATTTATTGAACACATGCCATTAGTATGTCTCTTACACAGATTACTGTCCTAAATAAATCTTTCTCTGAACAGAAAATCTGTGCAGGTCTGACATGGAAACATTCAACAGCCAAAACCAGCTGGCCATGGACCTCTATCCCCCCCACCCTCCACTTTCTCTTTCAGCCCTTGATTGCATTGATTGTAAACATGTAGAAACTGTATGACACAACCCCACTCTTCTTGTCTCTCTCTCTCTCCCTGGCTGACTGTCTCTGTCGCTCACCCGCTCCCACACACACACACACACACACACGTGTTTATTACTGCACACGTATAAAGCCATTATGTAAGAGCCTCCCTCTCTCTCCCCCACATTTCCTCAGCTCCACTTCAGAGGGTCAGATGAGGACAGGCATTGAGAAGGAGAAAGTGCAGAGGGAAACAGGGCCTCCATGAACTCTTCTGTGCTGGAGCAAATCTGAAACTTTTGGCAAAATTTGTGAAAATAATACAGTAAAAACATTTTATTGTAAGTTACTTTATTATAATATATTAAGTGAACAGTTATATTAGATTAAAGAGAACAATACATGCAGTTTTACTTTAAAATTGTTTTTGGAGGTTTGACATTAATGCCATTTACCTGAACCGGTACAAAACAAGTGACTTTACTGTTAATTTGCTGTCCGGTAGCTAAAACGTGGTGCTTTGTAATTAATGTTGGAAAAAATGTAAAACCCAGACGTTTCTGACACATCGCTCCTTAAATTTTATTCAAATAGTAATGCTTACCCTTATTTTTTATATATATATAAAATACAATTTTCATTGTTATGTTTATGTAAACCACATTAGTTTAGCATTACAAACACACATGCCTAAACAAGCCCCTAAATTCTAAAATTCTGCATTTTTAAAATGACTTTCTAATAACCACAGCTTTCAGTTAATCTACAGTAAATTTGTCATCTCTGATAAGCAAAGGAAACATGATTTGCCATTTTGAGATGCAGATGAAGATGTCAGTCCGGTGGGCCTTCACTGAGGGGTAAAAAAAGTATTAGGAGGCCTATTAAAAAGGGGCTGTATTGCATTGGTAAAGTTTTGCTACACTAAGAGAGGATTTAAGCAAAAAATACAAACATTCAGATCACTATTTACTAGAATTCAAGGACACACAAAGCACATTGAATGTTGTCAGATATCTGTACTTCCTATACTGCATTAGAATTTGTGTTTACGAATGGCTGTATGGGAAGCTTAAACGCAACAGGGGGGCTGCAGGTAGACGGGAAGCAGGAGATCTTGGGACTGAGTCCTGAGGGGGACTTGGGACTTTGGGGATGCAGAGGCTGTTTATATGAGGAATGGCAGACTGTGGACTGTCAGGTTACGTCATGACTGCATGCTCCGGGTTATGCATCTTATATAATACAAAGAGAAGAAAAAAAAAAAGGGAATTTGTGCAGATAGCAGTCTCTACCTGAGTGTGAATGCACATTCTTAAATCTGCTTATGTACCTGCTACAAGCTCGCAAAGAGACACATTTGTTGTGTATTATAAAACAAATAGTTCCGGTCCAGGATGGTGACTTGTCAATAAGTGAGATTTATTTACAATAAAACAGAAATGAAGTTAGTTTGTGTATTACTGCACTAGCCATAGATGAAATTGTTGTTGTATTGTTTATTTTTAAAGGTTAGGGGAGTTATCATCTATATAGGATTTGTATGTGTTTTATTTGTACATTGAATGCTTCTGCGGTCTCTGCAGAAAGAAGTTCAAGCTCTAGTTCCAGAAGGCATGGGACAAAAATATAATTAAATAACTTTAAGCATAACTATTATTTTTACGTTTATGTTTTTATTGATCTATTTGTCATTATTATGTTATTAATATTATTGTTTAAAGACTCAAGGTTTCAAAATACAACCAGGGTCATTATGACCGCAAACATATCCCTGCTGAAAAACCCCAAAAGAAACCATTACAAAAATTCAAATGATTTTTATTAAAATATCATAATAGACCATTAGCTTTTTCCATTCAAACCATTACAAAATTCCTTTTTTGCTGTGTTTCCAAGGACTGAATGGTGTTCTATTGGTTCCCATACGCCCCAGTAGACAGCATTAAAGTTTTCATTAAACCAAAACAATTCCCATTATAACAATATTCTGTTTTGTTTTGGGGATCATTTGAGTTATAAACATTTGTATACTATTTTTACTCTTCTATAATGTGGCTTCTGGTTTCAAAAAGCTAAAGAGCACTTGCAACTATGCCATATTATGAATATAGTCATGGCTAAACAGTCTTATAAGTAGACAGTTTATGCACGTATCACCCTGAACCACCCTTTACTATTCTGGAAAGGTGCTTTCAAAAATGATATTGCATGTTAGTTACATTATTGGCGGGCAGCAAAATGTTCATATTTTCTTTACTGTAATAGATGTAGTGAACACGAGGACATACGATCATCTGAGGCTGTGTGTCACAAGTAAGAGGCTGTTTGGTTTTTCTCAGAATATTTGTTTGACATGGCTTCCATCTAGTGGTCGCTTTAAGGATTTTCTGCATATACACCAGATTGCTTGAAAAATCTTTGGGGAAGCCAGTTTCTAACGTTTAATAAATCACCTTATTGGGCAAAATGAATCTTTATGAAAATTAAATTAAAGACACAAATATGTTGCTGCGTAAGCCACAGATTTTGATGGCCATGTCATTTTATTGACAAAAATAAAATATTCTTTCATATACAAGTCAAGTATTGAATAAAAAACTAATTGAAACGCTAAAGATGAAGTAAAAAAATGTTGTGCAAACACACCAGTCAAGCGGTAGACAACTAAAGCTCGCAAATGTAAACACACTGTTCAAAATCTAAATAGTCAATGTAAGTGCTTCAAAGTATTTGAAAATGACCAGAATAAAATTAGTATCCATATTTGATAATAATGTTATTACACACATTAAAATAAAATGCTCTTTGTGAAAAGATGCAGTCACTCTTATTTTAGTTTGATCCTTAGAAATTGTTATTTGATATTTGCCCATTCCCAGATTTATTCAGTGTGCCAAGCCTGTCTTTTAACAGGCACGCCATTCCGCACATGTTCCCTGTCTCCCTCTTCGCTGCAGGGCCTTTCTGGCAAGATCACAACCTTCTGAGACACAGGTAACCTCTGTGCCGTGTCAGCAGAATGACATGTCATCGAATTCCAGGCTCTGCGTCTCTGAACACCCACGCTTCCAGAGTTTGCAGTGTTCTTTCTTCCATCCAGCGCTGAAAGTATTCTCTTACTAAATGGAAAGCTGGGACCCAAGAGGGAAGATTCTGAGTGGGTACCCCGTCGACGTGGAAAGCCTTCGAAAACACCTTGAAGAGTAGATGGACTGGAATTACATTCCAAGAAAGAGGTAGATGGGTTTTGAGCGAGTAGTGGTAGCTTTGGAGTTGGAGCGTATCCCTTGGTGCTTACTTGCTGAGGTTGTTTTCTTTGGGAAAATCTTTTCCGGACCTCCTCAAGTTGAAGCTCAAAGTTATACACTTCCTCATCCACCTGGTTGATGCGGTCGAAACCAGCCAGAAGGCTATCGACAACGAGCACCAGCCGGTCCACGTAATGGTTAAAGTCCAAAGTGTCTGAATTGACAGTGCAGTCAGAGGCCATGGAGGCAGGTGAGGCCTGGCGGGGTCCCACAGGACTGGGCATCGTGGAGAGATTGGAGGCTTGAGAGTCCTGAGAGGATCTGGAGGGAGGAGGAACCATTCCTTCAAACTTGACTCTGTGCCTGAACTATAAAAGACAAATATTTAATAATCTAAAATCAAAAATAATAGCGCTTTTTAGCATCAAACTAACCATTCAATACTATTATTCATTGTGTTTTATTACATCATTTTTATTTAATAGGCTCAATAATCCAAACCAAAATCTCCTAGTTGGAAATCACTGTTCTGAATAAATGTCAATGAGCCTGTAAAAACTTTCTAATAGCCTTTAAAGTTGACGGACGATTGAAATCATAAGTTGGAAAAATAATTTGTAATAGTCAGACATGGTATTTGTACCTCTTTGGTTTTGCTGAGCCCCATCCATAGCTTTAGACGTTTAATGAGAAACTGTACCATCTCATAGTCATGCGGCTCCATGGGCGGACTGTTTATGTCTGCCTGTACCATTCGGTATGTTTGAATCAATAAAGCAGCACATAGACGTCCAACTACCCAGAATGCAATGCCCATGGCACACAGACAGTAAAGCGGGCCCACCACCGGATGATGCTCAAAAAGTCGATGCAGGCTGTTATGGCCCCTTAACAAACATAGCAGAGAGTGACTCGCCTGACCCAATGTCCTAAAGCCATCCACCGAACTGGAAAAAAGCTGAAAGAGACAGAGATGCATAGGATCTGTTTGTGATGAGAACATACTGTATATATTGTATTCTATATCGTCTTGCTGTTTTTTTCCTTATTCAGTCAAAGTCATTCATTTCGAAGACATTTTTTATTAAATAGAATGTTTGTTTATAATGAAAAAGTTTATATTTGCACATTTATATTTTGTTTAATTTTTGAGAAACTTTAAAAATGTAAAACTTTAATATCATTATTAATATAATGGAAACTATGGAAAAAACCTTGTACCATCATGCCTGTGTGAGAGAAGAGAAGCAACAGGAGCAGCAGCAGAAGTACCACGGTACAGATCTGAGGGAACACCTGTCGAATAACTCGTCCCAACACTAACCATCTCCTGACAAACCTCAAGACCCCCACCATCTGTAAAACAGCACCTCTCAATACATTTAAAATGTAACCAAAAGTGACAATGTTATCATGCTTGCATACTGAATTATGATTGGTTCTTTTAATTGTTTTTTTTTTACAATACCGCTGTAATAATGTTAACAATATCTATGACAATAACAATATCTCATCTCCATTCTCTAGAACTATTTTATCTAATAATTCTTTGAACTTTTCTAGGTTTCTTACTAATTTGTTTTAGGACCACTACCTTTAACACCAAGATGGTTAGTAAAACAGCTGAGAGCTGACTGGATCTTCTGGCCAGTGAAGCAGCGCTCTGGAAGTCTGTAAAGGAGTCGGGCTGCGAGCGGTGTCTGGAGAGACAGGATTCTGCCGTGGACAGGGAAAACAGGCGAAGGACAGCTGCGGCTAGTGTCAGAAGGGCTAAGAGAGGCTGAAACCAGCAGCAGGTCTGTCTCAGGTAATGATGTGGCTTCTTCATCAGAGTCCATATTTCAGAACTCAAAAAACCCAGGCCAAACAATAGAAGCAGAACCTACAGTAATGAAAAGACAGCTTTTATTTGAAACTGTGATTGAGTGACTAAAACTGGGATAGGTTTCTATAGTGTTGGTTTTAGTACCGTCAATGTGACGTGTAAGTCTGCACCGGAAAACTGAGAGACGTGAAAAGGCTGAATGGAGATAAAAGCAAAGATTCGGCCTGTCTGCTTCTGATCCAGAAGAATAGAGACGGGTGCCAGGATACTCGTCTCTTTGTGATACTGAGTGAACTCGATCAACGCCGCCTGCGTCCTGTTACAGAAAACAAATCACACTTACTCCAAAACCAGGATTCAGCTGATGCGGTTTCTTATGGTGGTGAGCAAGATCACAGATTCAATAACTGACACTAGGAACTGATGACTTATTCATGGCATTATAAATGTTTGGTGGAGCACAAGACTGGACATGTAGAGAATTGCTTTGGTATGTTATTCTGTATTGATAGTTTGCGTGTAATGGTATGACATCACGCTCACCCTGTTGTTATCCAGTTTGATGTTTGGAGTTCCGACAGGATCCGACTTGCAGATTCACTGTTGTTTCCAAGGAATACTTCTTCTCTCTGATCAGATGTGAATGATATGTCCTTAGATGACCTTGTCAGAGGAGATTATATTTGATTATTTTGAGATTATTTTGGTATTAGTAAGAACTCAAAGATATTAGTAGTCCCAAAAGCTCGAAGATGGGGGGCAGAAATGGGGGTACATTTCGGAGGGGTAGAGGAATTTCATCTTTTATCCATGGAATGGGCTGCACCTTTATTACAGACTATAATTTTGAACTTAAACCTGAAATGACAAATGATTAGCTACAATGATTTAGCATCAGAACTAAAAACACTGTAAAGAAAGCTTGAAACAGATCAATAGAATAGATCTTCTCTTTATTTACACATTGACAGGCTCTGTTTCTCTCCTGTTAATCTCTCACCGAGTTAATAGAGCTGGAGTGTTCTTGCTGGGTTCTGAAGATCTCTGGTGTCCAGGGTTGGCATGGGATGAAAAGTGAGAAGCCAGCATCAAAGGATGTCGACCAGATTGGAACAGATCTCTGATGTTTTGACTGCAGACTTTGAGAAAAACAAAAAAAAAGGTTCAGCTTTTCCAAAGATTTGTGCTTTTCTGTACAAATAAAAACGCAGAGAACTCAAAACAACTTCAAAATGTATCTACATTTTAGCTTTATAGTGCATTCTGAAATGAGTCCTTACAGTCCTGAGAATATACTTTCTGAAGACGTGGCAGACCGATCAAAGAAAGAGAAGGGTTTTTATACAAATGTGATATTAATTTCTGATCTATCCACTGCTCTGCATTCATCCATCTAAAGAGAAAAAAATTATTGTGAGATTTTAGCTACGTTCTATTTTGAACTGATTTATCTGTGCAGTATTATTTTACAAGCATTACAAGACACATTTTATATTATAAATACACAAGTGAATGTATAGAAACAGGATGGATTTACCCTGATAAATTATTGAGAGCGGGCTTTTCTGGTGATGTAGACATCAGCTTGTGTTTAATAGCTGAGTGAAGCAGTCTGCTGCTGGTCTCCTGCACATTTTCCTGATAGTTCACCATCAGAACCACTAGCAGGAACATCATGTAGACTAAGCAATTCTGAGTATCAATTAAATAAAATATGTTAGTGATTCAAAAGGAAGGGGTGAGCGGTGAAGTGAGCCGTTGGTTGCAATTCACAACCTGACCACTAGATTCTGCTAAAATCTCCACATTGCTACTTTAAACTGGTACTTTAGATCTTCTTTTATGAGATGCTAAACTCATCAGTAAATCACAGAATAAATCATAAACAGCTAATTCCTTTCACGGTCCTCACATTTTGCACACATTCAAGGCATTTTTGTAACTTGAAGTGTGCTCACCCTCATTAGAGCTCTCAGCTTTCTCAGTTTCCGTGCTTCCTCTTTCGCCTGCAGGAGGCCGTATCCAGAAAGAGGGTGCACCTTATCCCCCATAACATCTTCTGTCCTTCTCACTTCTGTCTCTTGAGCCAAACGCTCCTCTGCCTCTGGGTCCACTGGTCTCACCACAACAGCAAGATATAGTGCCTGAACACATATCTGGAGACAAAAAACGTTGTTTTGATAAACCATTTATCCGATCTTTCCATAGAACTGAAACTGACTAATAACTCACTGCAAATGGTTCCAACAGCAGGGAGGACGTGAGGAAGGCGGACAGAGCTGATACAAGCCACATAAGAACCACAGAGCTGGAAAACCTGCTGCCATACAGACCCACCAGAGCCAAGCATGCTCCCAGCAGAACAGCCACAAGGAGATGAACAACACGCAGAACCCAGACTGGAAGACTCGAGGTAGGTACACCGCGAACAACACCTGAATAAACCCAGACAGAGGTTCACTTGCTACTACTGACTCATCAGAGATTTACAGTGTATGTGGTGTCTGCTCACCGATTCGTGTGTTGGACGTGGTGCTTATAGAGTCAGGTGGGAGGCTTGGAAGAAATGTGCTGGCCTCACTGAGCACTGAGAGGGTCGAGCAGGATTTGTGGAAGTCTGGGTCATATGTAGGAGTATCCAGGCTCAGATCAGACCACTCACTGCACAAGCTGTCCTGACTGGAGAAGACGAAGATGACATGCGTGACCTTCTTTCCAGTTAAAGTACTGTATAAGAGACAGTGTGAACACAGAACTCACTCTTCAGACGGGGTGCTCTCATTGGGAGTAAAATGACCGCTGTCAGCTGGCTCTGAGGAGAGAGTGTTATTGGGATCCATGTCTCCAGAAAAAGATCTAAGATCTTCCTCTGGAAGAAGAACAAATGTCCCATATTTTGTGAGATTCTGGAGATTTCTGACTATTGTGAATCTTGCTAACCAAACATTGTATTAGGTTGTTTACTCAAACCTGGAGACTTGGTTGGTTCAAAAGTATCATGGTCAGAGGTCGGAGTAGACAAATGTAGCTGTAAAAGGGCTTTTTTTCTCTTCAGAGTAGCTCCTGGCAGCTCAGACAGAGCAAAGATACTGTCACATGATGCCCAGTGATCCAATCTGTGAACGTTTAAAGTAACATTGTATCATTATGTGAATTATTTTACGAACAAAGTTTATTTAAAGAGATAGTCCAACCAAAAATAAAATCAAAAATTCTCTCGTCATAATTTATTCACCCTCATGTCATGCAAAACCTGTATATGGCTTCTGTGGAACACAAAAGAAGATATTTTGAAAAATGTCCATAAATGGAATAAATGGGGTCCAGTGTTGTTTGGTTACCCACGTTCTTCAAAATATCTTCTTTTGTGTTCCGCAGAAGAAAGTCATTAGAGGGTGAGTAAATTCATTTTGAGGTGAACTGTCCCTTTAAATACTGTAAAAATAGCGTAGACATCTTGGTACCGGTCATCGCTGTGATCTGAATCCTTCCAAAACTCTGAATCTAGATTCTTGCTCTGCAAAGAGTTCTTAAACGAGAAACACAATGTTTTTTCCATTTTAAATTACTTGGAAAGATGAATGTTTGGAACAGCATAAAAAGAGTATATTATGACAGAAATTTTACGGTGAACTATTCTTTCAAAAGTAGGTGGGGAATGACTTTCTCTTACAGTGAAAGGAGACGGTCCATCATATATGGAGGAGTCAGGGCCAGTGGGCAGTGACAGAAAAGAGGAGCAGGAGAGATTAGGGCCGTTGAGGAATACATCCATCTCCACGGTGTGAGACACTGGAGATGGAGGCAGAGACAACTCCAATGTCACCTGGAATACAATACATTGTTTATTAATATCTCATGTTGCCTCCTTGAGCCTCAATAACTGCTCATAGCTGTTTGTGATAGTTTTGGACCTGTCCATGCTTTGTCTTGAAGGGATAGATCAGCCCCCCACCCTTAAAAAAAGTGATTTAAAATCTGAACACAAAAGAAGATATTTTAAGAAATGTCGCAGTGGTTTTGTGTCCATACTATGGAAGTCAATGGAGTCCAATATTGTTTGGTTACCAACATTCTTCAAAATATCTTATTTTGTGTTTTTCAGAAGAAAGTCATAAAGGTTTGGAATGACATGAGTGTGAGTAAATGATGAAAGAATTCAAATTAAAAAATTAATCAAATTCTGTTTCTATATCTTGCAAAATAAATGTTAATATATGTTAAAGGGATAGTTCACCCCAAAATCATTTGCTCACATCACCCTCATGTCATTTCAAACCTGTATGACTTTCATTCCTCTGCAAAACACAAAAAATATTTTAAAGAATGTTGGTAACCAAATACCGCTGTCCCCTGACTTCTATTGTGTGGACACAAAACCAGTGCAAGTCAATGGGGACCGATGGTTTTCTGTTACCAAGATTCTTCAAAATATCTTCTTTTGTGTTCTGCAGATGAAAGAAAGTCATACAGGTTTGAAATTTCAAGATGGTAAGTAAATTATGACAGAACTTTCATTTTTCGGTGAACTATCCCTCTAAATTACATTATCATGGCAATACTAAATTAAAAACAAGTTATATTAATATATTTTATGATTAGAAATAGGTGGAGGTATGTAAACATTTGAGCAGAATTGTACATACCTTGCTCTTGGTTTTTTGAAACAGCAACCTGAGAACAGTTTGGAGAGGGAACATCAAAGCTGCAACCGTCATTCCAACCAGAATAGTCTCTGTATTCATCAACATATGTGTAGAGACTGGTACACTACAGTCAAAACATATGAACAACCATTTTCAGTTATCTCAAATCCCAAGAAATTCACTTCTTTCCATTCCTAAAGATTATTGTCCAATATCATCAGATTTTTTACCATAAAGCTATAACACTAGCTTGGAGAAAAAGCTAAAACTGCTTTATTCTACAAGGTGTACCTGTAGTTACAGTACCTGTGGTACCAGAGTCAGTACCAGAGCAGAGTATCTGTAAAATAAGCTCAATATGTTATCCATGCTCTTTGAAGTTCAAGTCAATTACCTGCTACCCTTTCTGCCCACTGCTCCATACCACACTGCCCCAGCTGCCAGGTACAGATGTAATAAGAGGCAGCAACATGTGACCCTCTGGGCTCGGCTAAAGCTGCTGTGGGCCGGCCGTTCCCATAATGAAATCCACAGATGATTCTCTCGAAGCCCAAACAGCAACTGGGCTTGTAGGATCCTTCTAAACTGCTGCAGCTCTTGAGGACCTACATGAAAGAAAAGAGTGTGAAATAAACAAACGTAACGTGGTACGACGCATGAATGCAATGTTCAAAATTTGATATGCAGAATTGACTACAATAAATACTTACAGGAAGCTAAAACAACTTTCTCCACCCTTCCAGAGTTCTTCTTGTTCTCCACCGATAGCCAGTCCTCCACGAGGAAGAAGAACATGTTTCCCGTCTGTATATCCCAGACTATCACATGTTGCAGGTACCAGGATGGGTCTAGACCTAAAAAACAGGAACGGACACAATTTTCTGCATATTCATCATTTGAACAATGACTTTTTAAGGAAGTTCAACCACTTACCTGTGTTGTCATGCCAGATGCGTATTTTCCAGATCTCTCCAAGATTGGCATCCATTTCAATTTGGAAGTCATCCAGGCTGTTCCTCTGGAAAGCTCCTTCTCTTTGGAGGTGTCGTGAACCACTTTTATTCAGTCCATAGAGGCTAATGCCAACATGAGCAGTGGTACCTGGAGAGGTCGGGTGTTTCATTACTTGGTAAAATCTTGTATGTTGAGTTTTAATGAGGTGTATGTATCATTTTAGAAAAAAGGATTTAGAAGTCCACTCACATGACCCTCTTTTCCAGCCTGTTTTGACCAGAATCCGGTACCGATAGCGGCCTTTTTGACCACATAGTGGGACGCAAGACAGACGCAGATTTTCCAGGTGATCCAGTTTGTGGGCGATAAGACCAACCAGCAGATGAATCAGTAGCAAGACTCCACAAACTAGTCCCACCACCACGTTTCTCACTGGCTCCTCTGACTGGTGACACAAAATTTTTTTATCATTTGTTTCATTTCAATACGCTGTCTTGGAACGAAAATGTACACATTTTCAGATGGTTTCAATTTGTAAACTAATAGTTTCCTTTTAATTTAGTGTGTAAATTTGGCACCAAACTAAATTGAAAAATACCTCCCAATGCTCCACCCCATGTCTCCCATTGCTTGGATAAACATGTAGCCCCCACCCAGTACTATCAATGGGACGACAACTAAAAATATTGTGCTGGGCATTTGGACATAAACAGGACACTATGGTCAGCCTATTCGTCCCATAGGTTATACATCAAGTCCCTGTGTTTGCAGTCTGCATGTATAATGGTGCAGAAATGACACACTTTGTCTTTAAACAGACACGTACAGGTGGCAGCAGCAGAAGTGTCTCTGGATGAACGAAGAGGCTGGCTCCAAACATGGTCAGATGCTGGGTGAGACAGCGGGCAGCGCGAGGGCTGCTGTTACTCAGGGGTCTCAGACCCTCGCTGCTCCAGCGCTTCTCATTCACATTGAAGAACTGACACAAAGTGCTGAACACGAGCGCAGAGACTGACACATCTGTGCCGATGCTGCTTGTCAGGTTCACAAACAGATCTTTAGTAGAACCATTTAAACTGTAAAATTTATAAACAAAGGTAAATAATTCATTCACACTGACACGATATTCCCGAGACAAAGGCATGTACATTAAAAACTGAAAAAACTCACAGTGGTGTAAGGAAGATGCTGTGCTCCAGTGATGAAGACTGTGATGAGAGAGAAAGGGTTATGGCCTTAGAATGAACATGCTGAGATGGATGATCTGATTGGTCAGAGACAGATATCCAGACTAGTCCAGAGGTCTTATCAGTTCCTGTTTAACAACACAAAGGACATGCTTTAGTAGTTGTTTTTTCATATGGTTAACACAATATATGTCTGCACTGCATTTTATTCTTATTCAAAAGTTCTTATGAGAGCCATTTCTTGCTTTTTAAAGTCTAAAGTACTTTTTTCCACAACAAAGAACATTTTGTGTAACAGAAAGGTTCTTTAGATGTTAAAGGTTCTTTATAGAACCATTCAGCCAAAAATGGTTCTTCTATAGGGCTTCGTGAAGCACCTCACAGAAGAACCAGTTTTGTTCTCCATTCTCTCCATTTACTTTAAGCTGGTCTTGCCTGGTTTTAGCTGGTTAAGATGGTGAAGCAGATTGGTTTTAGAGATTTTGGCCAATTGTTTAATAACATTTAGTCAATGAATAAATTTTAAAATGTTCTTTGATGCATAGAAGAACCTTATGGTTCCATAAAGAACCTTTAACATCTGATAAAAAAGTAGGAAAGAGATGGTTCTTTAAGCACCTTTATTTTTAAGAGTGTGGCCAGCTTAAAAAGTGGCCAAGCCCCTCTAAAACCAGCCTGCTTCATCAGCTTAATGAGGGTTTTAGCTGGGGGTTTTCAGTAGGATATTCAAAAAAACTGTTACATTTGGGATACATTTCATCAATCATTCACATTAGGACCATTAACACACATTAAGAAAGTAAGAACAATTTGTGTTGGCCTAAACGTAAACCTCTTGTTTAGGAAGTTATAAAGTTAGTTATTTTTCAAAATTCCCAAAGAAATATATTTCATTGAATAAATGTGCTGCCAAATCATATAAACCACAGAAACAACACATTAAAAAAGTAGATCCGAATAGACCAGCACAGTCCTAATAAATCCAATAAGAAGCATGTCTGGTGTACTTCACCTGGTATGAGACTGAAGTTAAGAAACACATAGAGGCCAGCCTGAGGGTCTGTTTTCACGGCTTTGACTGTAAAATTTACACTCCCCTTAGTTGACAGAATAAACGTTTTTCCAAGCAACCTCTCATCCTCCGGCTCTTTTCTTTTTTTGTGCAAAGTAAATTGTATCGCAGTGTCTGGTGTCAGATTTGCAATCGGGATTGGCTGACCCTGTGCTGTAGCAAACTCCATGGCTGCAAGCGTGGTAGATATAGGCAGTTCTGCATCTGGAATGAGTGGGTTTTCATCAGCCCCCATTTCCAGAAGAATCTGCAGAACTTCCTGGTTGTCTTCCTTCAGCTGAGAGCTCATAGCTGATGGGACATAAAACTGGCAGCGGCTGAAGGGATCAGCGCAAAGCAGATCTGTAGTAGGGTCACCCCGTACGCCCACCGCGCTGATCTTCGGAACGGCGAGGGAGAGAGCCTCCTCCCCACGCAGCCTTGACATCATTAATGAACGCATGAGTTCTAAAATCTGATTTAGCGCTGATGCGGCCGTCTCTGATGTATGCGATTGCTTGAGGCCAGAATGCCTTTTGTGGCTGTGATCAGCAGTCAGTGTGCTACCTGCAAGGATGGTAAAGCCGCGGTTAATTTACAACTTCAGATTGAACCTTTATTATCGCTCTGAATGCGAAATCTGCAGAAGAAACGCATTTACTTAGAACACTCAGAATGTTCCTGCCGGTGTCGGTGGGGTCGATGTCACTCTGTCCTGTTTGTTCTCTCATCACTTTGATCATCTTCTCCGTGACCTTCAGAACATCCGCCTGGCAGCTCTCGCATCGCACTTCAGAGGGAACTGCCTGCAGACAGAAAAGCAAATTTCATTTTTTCCAACTACATAAAATTTGTGCTTTTATCATCATCGGAATCGAGCAACATCACATGTGACAATAATTTGTTCTTAGGTAGCATGGATTTCTTCTATATTCCCTCTACACCTCATTATGTTCAGTCCCACTGAGTGTTTTCACAGCATGAAGTCTATATTCGGTGATGAGATCTCGACTCCAGTGTCACATCGTATGATAGCACCGTGCTGGATCTATAGAAAGCTGTTGATGTGCTTTGCGTTGTTCTGTAATTAATGCTGAAGGTGGAGGCATAGGGGGCTGCTGTGTTACATTTTGGGCCATATGTGCCGTCTCTTTCTATGAGCTCTGAAAGTAGAAGGTCTTACTGTGGATTGAGCCAGGGCTGAGCTGATCTGAGCTGCATCTTGGATGGAAGAGACCGGCAGAGATGCCAAAGCCCGAGTCACATTTCCTCGCATCTGAATCTTGTCTTCCAGCTCTTGAGCACTAATGGTTTTAAGCTGTCGAAGTGATTGATTTTGATTATATAACCCAAAAAAGAGGACTACAGAAACATAAAAAGGAACTTTATGGGTTCAGCGCAACTCAAACAACAGTGTTTGAAAAGCACAGAAACGCATGCTGTAGTTAGCTTAAAAACTGCAAATATTGTGGTTGCAACAAGGCACTTACAACTGTATTTTATTTACGTATAGTTGGGGTGTCACGATATACAATATAATGGTACTGTATATATACACCGGACAATAACTGTGACAACACCGGACAAAAAACGTTAATAGAAAAGTTAACTAAATTTTAACTTAATTTCTTCTGCAGAACAAAAAAGGAAATATTTTGAAGAATATTGGTAACCAAACAACAGCAATAGTTTTTGGATGAACTATCACTTTAAGCTCAAATTGCATTGAATATTGAAAAGAATATGCCAGTTACCTGGTTAAGTTGACTGGTCAGGGCAACAGAATACTGTATGATATCCTGCGGGTTGCCTTGTTGAAGTAAAGCCCTGAACTCTGACTGGCTTTTATTCCTAAACCACTCAGTTGAGTGACGCTCGCTCAACAGCACTGTCAGCCTCCTGCAGAACATGCCAAAATATTACTTTGAAGCTGTGATGTGAAAAGCCTTCAAGAAGGTACATGGAAGTGAAACATGTTTGTGCAGACTACTTTGACAAGCGTTGACTAACTTTCGTATTGCGATGACAGAAGCCCCCATGTTGTCCTCAACTTTCACCAGCATGTGAATAACAGATCTGTTTTCCGCTGTGCTTGCATTACCCATCGGCACCAGGGAACCAAACATGCTCTGAGTGCCTCGATAAAGGGTAAGCAAGGGACATAATGGTCCGAAATCTTCACACTGTGCCACCTGCAGTGAAAATATCAGCTGAGTTGACTCACCGTCCTCATCCATCCAACCTGCCATTGAGAAAAAAACAGCAAAGTATTTGTCGAACCAAAGAGCCGTTGCTTTGGTACAAAATAGCAATCTATAGAAACCACACTACCTGAGCAATTGTAAGAGACCACGGTTTCCAGGAAATGAAGCCAGTCATCTGGTGACAGAGTGCAAATACCCCCGTAGGGAGGGCGGTTCGGAATTAAGGTGATGCTTGCTGACCCCCAAAGCCCAGAATAGGGTTCAGACACATTGAGAGTAAAGGTGTATTCATGACTCTCCATCAACACCCCTGATCTAATGACTAGGTGTTTAGAGTGTTTTCCTGTGGAGGTGGTGACTTCATTCAGAAGCAGAGCTTCACCTCTCTGATTCTCTGTGGTCCATGTGTACTGTAAGATCAAATTATTTAAAATCACTAGTGTTCTGTGTAACATTATGGGTTTGTTTGAAATGAGGGTCACTTTCCATGTTTTCCCAAGGTACAAATTAGGGACTTAAACCCATATTCAGTATTTACACATTCAGTATATCTTTCCTTTCAAATTTGTAATATTAGATTAGTTTCTAATCTGAAAACTAAAGTATATCTGAAAATGTCTGTGTGTGTATATATATATATATATATATATATATATATACACCCATTCGGGTCGCCCGAAGACCACCAGTGATGACATCACATTTGATCTAACTTTTCTTATACTGTATATAAAACAAATAAACATTGGATATGAATACCTGCACAGTATCTTTACAGAAAGAACAATGACCAGCCAATGCAACATTCCTGCTGTGACTCACATGGAACGACAACAGAGAATAACAGGATGTGCACTGCACAGCCACAGGTAACACGGCGGTTTCATACACTGTAACCTGAAAGAATGAACACTGATTTAAGAATACTTATATAACAAATATATTTACAATGAAATGCCTAATGGCTAAAAGCACAATTTTTAAAGCTTTTAGATTTGATGGTTCAAACAAAGCAAGGTGAAATCAAATAAGCTAACACTCACTGACTGTGACGTAGAGACAGGTTGTCGCCCGTCTTTGTAAAGGGTGAGAGTGAAGTGATGCATTTTTCCTGGAAATAAAGCGCTTCTGGGAAGAACAACAATACTTCCATTTCTTTGGATGGGTTGATGAAATGTTGAAAAGATTGAAGAGGATGTTGTGGTGTTCTGAAAGTACAGAATCATTGAGTGTTTACAATGATAAACTTATAAAATGTATTTACTGTGTCTGTGACTTGCAATTCACCTCTATAGTGCTATCCCAATGAAACCAAAACAGGTCGTCATCCTCTTCTTCTGAATCTGGATCATAAGACTCGGTTGCATCCAGTATCAGGTCATTCTGACTTGACCAGATTCTGTGAGAACCACCTTTGATCAGAGGAACCAGTTGACTGTGGACCACAGTGATGTTTATGGTATTGTGGTGTTTTAGAGGAGTTCCCTGAAGCCTGGTGGTAAATGTCAGACAGTAGTTTCCTACTTTGAGAGTGTGCTTTGGCAGAAAAAGAAGGGGTGTTGTAACATCCACCGATGGATTTAACGTTATCTTGTCCATCGCTGAGCAATCGGAGCCTTTGAATATCTCCCATAGATATATAGCTTTGCGTGAAATGCAACCTTTAAGGTCCACTCTTGCTTCAAAGAGACTTGATCTAGATTTTACTATTTGAGATTGTTCTTCTACAATGTAGTTGTTAGGCTGGGTACATTCTAATTTTTGTACTTCAATTGAGATTTGCGTCGAGATCTGACTTATGCTATTGAAAGCTGTTAAATGCACCACAAATCGACCAGTTATATTGTATTTGTGGTCTTGTCTGTTAAATTCCGTAACCAGGGTTCTTCCACTGGGTTCACCAAAATCCCAAATGAATTTAAGGTCACTGCCTCCATCAGTGATAGCTACATAATGGATTGGATAGTCTATAAACGCAACATCATGGAAGCTAAGAAGCTTCACTTCCCTCACATGCTTCTGTACTGTGGCTGTAATGCTCAGGGACTGTGAGCAGAAGCCATTATCTGCTTTCAGTGTTACAGACAGGGATCCATTAGTAATAGGTGTGAAGTTGACATTTTGCCCGATTTCCTGTGAGGAATACACTCCGTTTAATAGGAAAGTCCAATGGTAATTGACTTGCGAGGCACTATTTTCTATTGCTTGAAATTTAATGTTTTTTGATGCTTCTAGGACAGCGGAGCAGCAGCCAATCAAATGCAAGTCTTTAATTTTTTCAACCACTTGCACAGTTAACATTGCTGTTTGCTCGCTGACTTTATTTTTCGCTGTTGCTCTCACCAGGTGGCTTCCAACTATAAGAGATGAAGTGGTGAAATTCTGCCGAATGTCCATGGAAGAACTTTCATTTACAAATTCCAATGTAAAGGAAACTTCACTTCCATGGGATACCGAGGGTATGAAAGTAACCGGAACGTTCTCACAGACCACGCTGTTGCTAACATTAAGCGAAAGTCCTTGGATTTCCTCCTGAATTATTACAATATATGAAACAATTTGCCAGCTTAAGTCATTAGAGGCATTAAGTGAGACACGGTAATCTCCAACATCCACCGAATAACTGACTGTTTGATTGTCAGCCAGAAAAATAACAGTATTGTTATCAAAAGTTAAAGCCCATTCCCAATGTAGCACATTTCCTGCCTTTGCAAAGCCTCTGAGAAACAGGAGGCTATATGATGTGACAAAAAATGGTTTGGATTGTCTGTTGATCGTAAAGTCCACTTCTGAGATGCTTTCCTGGACATTGAGTAGCTTGGTTGCGTCAGCAGACCCAAACACATTTGAGACTGACACTCTGAGCCTGACCTCCCCAATAACATTGAAGGTGTGCAGAATAAAGGGCACATCTGATATTACAGGACTGTGCTTGGAGTCGAGGAACCATGAGTACTGAAGATCTGTTCCAGATGCTACACTGACAGAGAACATCACTGGCTTGTCTTTTGTTAAAACATTCACGGGTGCAGAAATGCTCACGCCTGAAACAAACTGCACAGCTCTCAGTGAAAGTTCACTTTCCACTGATCCAATATTATTGGATACCACCAGTTTGACATGTATATCACCTGGATTGTAAGTAAATAGGTCAAATTGTTTGCTATTGCTTACAGTTTTGTAAATCTCACTTTGATTTGTTAGCCACTCGTATGTTAAGTTTGAACCATGCGCTACAGATGCTGTCAATACAACCGTCTGAATGGTTAGGAAGTATTTTGAAGACTGCAAGTCCTTGCATAAGATCTGAACTTCATGTATTTTCTCTATGACCTCAATATCAAATTTGGTTTCTAAAAGACTGACAAGATTTTGTGCTGTGACTTTAATCTCAAATACCCCTGCTTTAGGAAACACATACAAAAAGTCTGATGTCCCAAGTGTTGGAGGTGACAAAGAGTTCACGGTCCAGAAAAACCTGACATTCTCAATAATATCAGTCTGAGCTTTTATCAGTATCTCTGTTCCTGCCTCTGCAAATGGTCGACTGGTATCAACTGTTAAATATGTCAGAGGTGCCTGCACCTCTACATCCACAAAAACTGAATCTGAACTTACTGCATTACACGCAGTGACAGCCACACGAAACCTACCAGGAAAAGAAAAAATGTGTGATTGATTTCGGCCCTCCATTTTTAAAGAACTATCCCCAAAATCCCACTGAAAATCATCTATCCTACCATAAAACTCAACCCAAAAGTAATAGGACTGATTTACAGTCAATGCAACATGGTTACGTTCGTATTTTATGGATAGATCAGATATGGGCCTTTGAACAAAGATTGTCATTTTTGCAGTTTTATTGCTGACTTTGTTACCAGCCAGCACTGAAATTTCATAAAACCCGTCTGCTGAAAAAACAAAGCAATGTTGTGACAAGCCTATGACTGAGGCATCACTAGAAAAGTTGTTTTTCCACCAAAACATATAATCCCCTACTTTGGGAGTCACAGAAACATCAAAGCATATTTCCTCGCTCACGGCTACAGCACTCTTGGCTGACTGCAGTTCAACATCTGTTATTCGGGCCTCAACACATATTCTGGTTTGATAATAGGCCGAACCCACTGAGCTACGAGCATTTACACCAACTGTGTAAGTCCCTGAAGTTAGAAAAGTGTGAGTGACGGTGGCAGTTCCTTTAGCAACAGACACTGGTGTCCCATCTCCGAAATCCCAGTAAAAAGTCAAAATAGGAATGGAGCCTTTCACCAATACCTCAAAGTCAATCTCTGTTTCACTCGCAATGCAGCCTGATGGCAAGATGTTACCTATAAATAACTTATAGACTTCCACATTGACTGACTGCTGTTCCTTATTTACAGAATTATAAGCAGTAACATGAAATGTGTAATTTCCAGGAGACTTGTAAATGTGAGAGACTGAGCTTTCAGAGTAATCTTTAAGTACCGTACCATCTCCAAATTCGAATGTCCATTTTAGATGTGTGCCCGAAGACACTTTGCCAACAATTTCAAAGATGTTGTTGAGTTCAATGGAGCCAGTGTAATTCAGCCATAGTCCAGAGACCGGCTCAACTATCTCCACATCTGTACAGTTACATAAGACTGAGAGGGTGTTGTTGGCACAGACGGTGATGTTGTATATACCTGGTCTTTTAAAATCATGGCTGACCTTACTGTTATAGTCCTTCATTTCTTTGAAATCATCATCAAAAATCCAGGAGTAAAGCACTCCATATGAAGAAGGCCATAGAGTGACATCAAACAGGATGGTGCGGTTGAGTTGATGGATAGTGGGAGATGATGACACCAGCAATCTTGATAGCCGAGCTCTTATTTTGACAGTTACAGCCGTTTCAATATGGTCATATTGGCTGAGAGCCTTTATTTTCAGTGTGTAATCACCTAAAAAGAGAATATGTATAGATGAATGTTTGTCAAAGCTATAAAAATGTTATATTGTTACACTGTAAAAAATTATTTTTTGGGTTAACCTAAAAAAATAAGTAACCTGGCTGCCTTAAATTTTGAGTTCATTCAACTTAAAAAAGATGAGTTAACTAATAAGGTGGTTCTTTTAGCAAAATTAGCCTTGCGCCTCTGCTTTTAGGGTTAAGGGTGTGCTAAGGGGCCAAGGGGTTGCTTATAGCCACCTCGTAAAATATGTACGACTTCCCTTGATATCAGGTTATAAATATATAAATGTATATACACACATACATAGTATCTCAATTGTATATATTTTAGAGTAGGCAATGTGCTGCTTGTATAGCAGTATAAGTTTACTCTGAAAATAACTTATCATACAGCCATTGTTGTCAACATAATTTGCAGCAAAAGTGAGTACACCCTAAGTGAACATATCAAAACTGTGTCCAGAGTGTCAATATTTTGTGTGAGCACCATTTTTTATCTATCACTGCCTTAATCCTCCTGGGAATGGGATTCACCAGAGCTGGGATCCTTTTTCACTCCATAATGACATCACAGAGCTGCTGGATGTTAGACGCGTGGTGCTTCTCCACCTTCCGCTTGAGGATGCCCTACAGGTGGCCAATTTCCAAATCCTCATAAAGTTCTTTGCCATGAGGTGCCATGTTGAACATCTAGTGGTCAGTATGAGAGAATTGTACTTAAAGCACCACATTTTAACTGCTCTAATACAAGATACACAAATTTGTATGGTCCTGTCAAGCAGTCAGAAACATGCAGATGATGAATAGGGCATGTGACTTTGCATGGTTAAACAACATAAAGTTGTACTCACTTTTGTTGCCAGCTATTTTAACAATAATGGCTGTATGTTAAGTTGTTTTCAGAGGACAGTAAATCCATACTGCTATACAAGCAGCATATTGCCTAGTCTAAAATATATTTAAGTTGCATTTCTATAGTATTGGGTCTTGAGAAGATATAATAAAATTGTTGCTATATTGTGAGGGGTGTACTCACTTTTGTGAGATACTGTATACACACACGTATACACACTGTATATTGAAAGTCGCACTGAGTGACACGGAAAAAAGTAAAGCGAATTTGTGGTTATGTCCTTGGTTTAGTGAATGTTTTTTACTGTATGTTAGGTTGCTCAAACAAATAGACTTTAAATATTTACTGTATAGATTTACTGTTTTATTTTTTCTATGCAGCTTGTACCTTGGAAAGAATAGGTATGGTTGGCGGAGTCTTGGAGATAGACATGTTTGACAGTTTGGTGTAGATAGCCCTCTTTCATCTGTGAGGCAGGAGAAACTGTGTGACTGACAGAAGTCGTATTATCCCCAAAATCCCAACTGCAGAGATAAATAATTGCATAATTTAGCACCATGAAGCATAATCTATTCTTAGAAAACATCAAATTCAATCTAATAACTTGAACTCGGCTTCAAACGAATAATTAGAGATAATTAATTCAGAGATATTAACCTTATTGTAACACCTATAGAGATGTCAGCTTTAACTCGAACAGTGTAGACAGATGAGGTGTGTACAGCGATGGCCTCTGGCATGGAAATTACTGCCAGGTCAGCTAGCGGGGTCATTAGATCGGCTGTAATCTTGACCTCAATTAACTGAGAGCTCACAGGGTTCCTTCCAATCACCTAGTCAAGAAAAAGAGATAAAAATGTAAGGAAATTAGAAAAATAATTTGTAACAACACCAAAAGGATTCAAAAATTCTCCTGAGCATTTCAATTCATATTGACGTACCTTAACCTTGTATTCTGCCGGCTTCTTAAAAACCACACTGTAAGAGTCTCCCGTGTGTGGAAACTGAGCCAAGTCATCAATAATCCACGTATATCTCACCAATGAGCCAGTGGCTACTGAAGCTGTAAACAACTGTAGACGCAATTCATTAAATACTCTAAAAATGATTTAAAGTGCAATCGTGACATTCTAGAAACCTTTCCCTCAAATACAATTAGCTGTCATATGCTAAAAGGTCACTGGAGAGGTAAAATGACCTTGCACAATGACAAAAATGTGTTGAAACTCGTACCTGTGGAATGTCCACTAGAACTCTGCTGAGGCCTTGAGGTTGGATGCTCAGCCCAGTAACAGGAATATGACCTACGACTCTCACGTTTAGTGTCTGGAAGTTCAAGCTGTTTGAAGCCGTGATGTTTAGCAGATGTTCCCCTTCACCTGCCAGCACCATGTACACATGAGAGAACCACGTGTCTGGAGACCTCACACATCCTTCTTCAGTCTCAGGAATCTCAGAGGGGCAGGAGGAATGGAACAAAACTTTTGTCTTATACACAGGGGCCGACCACGAGCTGGTTGCGTTTTCTCCTGAAGTAATTTTGATGACAAGAAGTGTTGGGATGTTGACGGCAACATGCATTTGTGCGTTTTTGTCAAGTTTTGGATGTAACAACTGCAACCCTGAGACAGGACTCTGTGCTTTAATTGGACCGTTGGTTTGTACAGGAGTCTGCATTGTGCTGGGTATTGTTGGAATGCTATAGTGAGATATAATGTCCTCATAAAGCACCCGGATGTCACAGATGACACCGTCTAGCCACTGGCCTTCTCCTGTGTCTCCAGACAAAACCCCTTCTAGCCAGCCTCCCCATTCAGGCCCATGAAGTGAGAGGTAACTCTGGCGCCAGGTCGAGCTTGTACCGGCAACACAATGTAGAAATTCTCCTGCTCTTCTAGTATGTTGCACTGCTAAAATGTCATCGGGATAGACCGTGATGTCTTTGTCTTCAGTTGTAACCTGCACAAATAAAGTCAGTTTCAGTTTTAAAGATGCAATGTGGATGATTAAGGAGGATCTATTGACAGAAATGCAATATAATATACATAACTATGTCTTCAGAGGTGTATAAAGACTGTTATGTTTTTTAGAACTTAGAATGAGCTATTTTTATCTACATATACTGCAGATCTCCTTACATGTCATTCGTAATGTTGTTACTACAGTAGGCCTAAATGGACAAACGGCTCTACAAAGTATGTTTTGTGTTATCTCCTTAAGCAAAGAGACGAAATGATGATGACATCTTTGTCCTGTGTCAGCCACCATAGTTCTTTGAAAGAGGGATGAACGGTGGAGTGAGCCATTGGACCTCACTGCTAGATGGCGCTAAATTTCACAACCCGGACCTTTAACTCACATAGTTGCATTGTCAAATGTGCTATAACTAGATGCATACTCTATGATTTTTAATGATTTTTGTGGTCGGAGAGTTGATGGACAGTAAAAATGTAGATAGCTTGCATGTCTTTACAACTTGAGTTGCTCTGAAGAATTGCTTATTTCTCATTTTTGCTTTTAGATTTCCCTTTAATCACCATCGAAAACTTTAGCCCAAGGGCTTGCTTAGGTTTGTGCAATACCACATTCATTTTGTGTGTAATTGAGAATGTCAGAGCAGACGTGGTCTCAAAACAGCCAGTCGTATGTACTGATCGATACTAAAATATATCATACAGTCAGGACACAGGGCCCAGAACTCATTTTGATGTTTTGCCACCTTTTCCCCAGCCCATGTTAGAATGAGTACCCTAATGGTTTTACTGAGGTCCAACAAACAATAGTCATACAGGACAGAAAGAATTACACATCGAAGTGTTCACCTGGTTTACGTTAAGTATTGCCACCTACACTGATATATGTGTGGTCCGCGCTTGGTTCCAGTTTCAATGCCATGTCTGCCATCAAGTGAAAGTACGGTGATGCGGCAGAGTATCGGGGAGGCAGGGGGAACACACGGCCCCTGTTAGAAGAGTGGTAAGGGCTGCACGGACTGGTGACGGGTAGACAGATCTCCAGCAGATGACACCAGTACTGCCCGCTGGCACAGGCACCAGTGGTGTTACACATAGGCATCAGGGAACAGCAGCTGAAAGCGTTCAGCAAGGAACTACAACCTGAGAGTGGGAGAGTAAAGGTTGATAAAACACACTTTTTTTTATTTTCAGCTGTCAGTAGAAGGATGTGCATTTATTCATGAAGCAGCACAGCTGAAATGTCAGAGCTCACCTGGTGGCACTAGGTGATGAGTTAAGCTGCAGTAGGGCCGTAAGATTTGCACTCTAGCAAAGGTCAGCTGATCACTTGGCTGCGTCACCAAATCTAAAGATATAACTCGACCCTCATGACTAAACCAAAGACCTGGGAACAACATAATCTGTGCACGCACACCTTTTGTTAAAAACGTTACCGATTAAACCAAACACAAGTGATAAATACCAACACTGTAAAAAGGATTTGTTGTTTTAACTTAAAAAAAGAATAAGTTACCCAGCTGCCTTAAATTGTTTTTGTTTTTTTGTTATTAGTATTAGTTAACATAACATTTTTGCATTAAATTCACACCATAAATAATATTTGTAGGTTGAATTAACAAAAAGTATTAAGGCAGTGGGTAACTTAATTTTTTTAGTTTTTAGTAACAAATAATACGTTTTTACAATATACCAAATGAGGCATATTATCATCTTATAACTGTTCATCAATAAAAAAATGGACATAAAATCAGACATTGTCCCTCACAGCCTTGTTTTAATCACATGATATTAAATATGACATCTGTCCTGACAAATGAGTCAAGTATTTGTTGCCTTAGCTTAGACTATAAAGGCTGTCATATTCATAAGTTATTATTTTTTACATATTTTAAGTATTCAAGAAATGTCTTCCCTATAGTATATTCAACTTAATCAGAAGTTTTATTTATTTATTTTTACCTCAACCCTGCATTGTCCTGGGTCTGGTGGAGAGGGTAATAGTTGAATCTGGGACACTGTGTATACAGCTGACATTATTGGTACACCTGTGACATAGCTTTCCAATGATGGCAATGTCACTTTAAAAAAGGTGAAAAGCATTTCTGTCAGTTAAGATCTTTTAGATTGAGAAAAAAGAACTGGACATCATACACTTACAGTCTTTTTGAACGTTTGCATAGAAAACAATACATGATCAAATCTGCAGACTGGCGCAGACTATGCAACAACTACAGAATGAGAATCTGGGCGAGAATCTGGGCAAAAGTCTTGTAGTGTATTCCAGGCTTAAGCAGTATATAGTCAACTTCATGCTGTGACTCAAAACAGACTAGCATTACTCTTGCAGTACTTTGATGTAACTCGTCTGCTGCATGAAATCGTACAAGCCTATTAACTCGTAATGCTTTTGCTGGTTCATAATGCGCTTTGTCACCCTCTAGCTGCCTAAAGTAGACTACATGCAAACTAAGGATTGTAGTGCCTGAGGTAGCCTATTTTATATAGAAATTTTGTTTTCTATCCATATTCAGTTATGGCTTGTGTCCTCAATTTTAAAAGTTGACATAATTCAGTGGGACAAGTTCAGTGCTTAATTTATTAAAATACCTTAAAGGGATAGTTCACCCCAAGAAAATGAAAATTCTGTCATGAATTACTCACTTTCTAGTTGTATAAATTGTTGTATTGTATATTTTAATTGTATAGTTGTATTGTACCTGTATACATTTCTTTGTTTGGTTAAACACAGCGAAAGATATTTGGACAAATGCTTATAACCTAACTTTTTACTATCCTACATTCTTCAAAATATCAAATGTTGTGTTCAACAGAACTGCTATGGTAGTCAATGGGGGGCAACAAACTGTTTGGTTACAAGTATTCTTCCAAAAATGTTTCTCTGTGTTCATCAGAACAAAGGAATTTGGAACAACTCGAGGGTGAACTATCCCTTTAACTTGAGGAAACAATATTGATAGCTGTCAAAAAGACTAGGGGTTGATGCCCATACTGATCAAATGTGTACACATCTTTTTTTAAGATTACCTGATATCTTTTTCTGACAGATAATGAAATTTCCACTGTCACATTTTTCATTCATCCAGTGTCCGGTGGCCAGAGCCATTGAAGTACACGTTATTGCTCTGTTGTCCGGCTGAAAGGTTATAGCATCCAAGTCATCAAACAGATCCGGTGCCATTCCATTTCTCAGCCAGACCCAAACGTGAGCTTCCCTGGAATTTAAAGAGTGTAAAAGCAAATAAAGGATGAGCCCTGTTACTTGCCATTTGTTTAAGATTATCATTTCGTACACACAATTTGACTTCCCCTCAAGTACTCGTGTTGAATGCTACGCAACGCTATCAAAATTGTATAAAGTCTTGCAATCCCTTACATTTGAAATGAATTTTGTATGAAGGTCTGAACAGACACACTGTCCACCATAGCAAGATCTCCTTCATTCTCTTTTTGACAGATGCCTCTTGCTTCCAGCCATGCTGATGTAAATGTTGGCATCCAGTAACAGCGCAAGCCATCTCGGTCAATTTTTGCTCCATTTGGGCAATAATATTCTAGTGAAAAGCATGAAAGATCCAAACAACATTAGTGTTAAGTGGTACCCAACAAATAGCAAGCACAGGCCACGCAAGGTAATGCTCCATGATTGAAAACAATAACAAATAATAATATCCATTACTGAGAAAAACATCTCACCACTGAAGCAGCTTGTAAATAAACAGAGAGTCCAAATGAAAAGCAGGTGCACAATATTTGCCATTTTATCTGTTCCCATGGTACAGCATAATAAGTATGAAAAATAATGAATCATACATGAGAGCAACTAGAAGAGAAAGGTCCATGTTATGGTCTGGCTGTTTCCATCCATTAAGACTCTTCTTTAACTTTCCCTTCTGCCTTTTCGTCAATGCAGTGCCCTTTAAATATCTTTCTCGCTCCTGGCGGCCTCTCTCTCTTTCTCTCCTGCCTCTGGCCTTTGTGTTTCTCTTACTTCTCCTTTTAGTGCTTGGTGACTTATTAGCATTGTCCTTTTCAGCACATAGTCGTGCCCCCCATTAAACATTCGAATGACTTTTGGTGTCTCACAGCAACAGCAAAGACTGCACAGGCTCCTCATTAACATGCTGTAAAATCCCTTCTGATGAATAGGCTGTAAAACCAGTCATCCAGGTTTAATGTGTCACCTACTTTATTACTCCAAAAATATATTTTGATAATACAAAAAAAAGAACATTCTGAAATGGAGGCGTTAAGGAAACATTGCCTTTAGTATAGAACATCTCTTCAACTTTACTTAGCAGAACCCTCCGTAAGCTTTTACCCAGATAAACACTTGAAAATATATATTCAACCATCAAACAACTGTGTTTTCTAAGATGTTCAGGACATGCCATCTTCTCCAATTTAAATGTATAAAAAATACAAAAAGCGGAAAACAGGAAAGAGTGAATTCTTCTCGGGAGACGCAGAAGCTGTTGCTAAGCAACAGAGTAGATAGAGAAAGGGCTGAGAGTCATTCTTTTCAAAGCAAAGCAGACAGACGTAACAAGGGTTCCTTGGCAGTACACTGGGGCATAGCTTTCAGGAGTGAACAATGGAGGAGCATCTAATAGTTTTCAGGCAAAGGCCAATGAGAATTAGATGATTGGATTCACATGACCTTTCTCCAAGGCTTTGTGCAAAAGATCCTTTGCTGGATCTAGATTTTTCATACAAATACAAAACATGTATAAGGGTTGGTGAAATCGAAGAAATAAATACAAAATAACACTGCATTTAACATGGATGATGGATGTGGCAAGAATTTCAGTAGCTCATTTTCAAGATCAGAAATTGAAATCTGATGTCAATTCACACCTGTACATTTGCATTAAAGGTAATGGGGAAGGGTGAGGTTTTGAGATACCAGAGGGCAAAACAATTTCTCCATGCTGATGAATCCCAATTAATCAGCCATTCCTGCTCCTAATGAGCATGACAACGAAAGGAATATCGGATTAAAAAAAACATGAAGCATAATCAACAATGACAAGCCAAGATGAATAATACTTTCTAACATGCTAAAGTCTCTTTCAATGTTCATTGTTTTGTTAAAAGTGTAGCATTAAGTGTAAATGATCTCTGATGAGACTTGAAATGTCCTCTGAAATATTTATGGCATAGCTGTAGAACAATAATCTATGAATAATCTTGGACCACTATACTGGAAATAGCCAAAATTATGATCATAAATTCCCCCATCCCTTTTCTTCAACTTTCTGTTGAACTGCAACACCTTTAATTCTGTGTTGCAAATGAACGATAATTCAGGTTTTTTCCTAACATCTACATCATAAAGAACTTTGAGCTTGAAGCCGCACCTGCTCAAGCGATTTTCCTTGAAAAGTGTCAGCACAGTTCATAATGAATCTTTTCACAATACAGAGAGAGATCTGCTGCTCCTCACTTGCCATCTTTTCTAGTGGAAAAATCCCTCTTTTTTCTCCTTGGCCTTCTCCAACCTGAGGAAACCCTCTGGCTTCATTTCTCCTAATCCTACCGATATGCATGGACAGTGCACTGAGCCCAAAGGGCCAGCTACAAACACAGTCCTTGTCTATTTTAAAGAAGAAAGAGACAGCCTAAATCCTTAAAGGCTCAGGCTGTGCAGATGTATAGGACACACAAATAGATATGGAGTCAATAAAGCAGATTAAAAACCACTAACAGGACAATGCTTGCACTGTTTAATGGGCTATAAAAAGCAGATCTCAAATTCAGCAGTTGCTTGCAGCTCTCCATTGATCTCTTGTAAGACCAAGCAGCCCCAAACTAGTAAACTATTTTTTGTTTACAATACTTTTCTCTTCCTATTTCTAATTCTAACATTACTTTAGTAGTAGTAGTATTTAATATGAAAAAGAATAACATGGTGTTAAGTAAAATGTTTATTAGAGTAGCACATAACTGTATAAATACAAAGAAATTACATATTCTACTGATTTTTTAGATGCATTTGGAAAAAAGCAACAAAATACTGCAGAGTGGTTCACCAATCTGAAGAATCCAGATCAAAATGTAGTTTGAGGGAAATTTATGTCATGTCTTTTTCATACCAAGTCCACAAGTTTAAATGTATTCTCCTGTTTTGTAGGAATGACATTGACAAAGGTCTTGTATAGAACTGCACCCTTGGGAAGTTTTGGGATCACATCCCGGGCTTCGGCACTCCTTGGCAGAGGAATGTACACCTCCTTGGTGAACCGGACAATACCATCCTCTAGGGCGTAAAGGGTTTTGTTGGTTCCAATACCAACCTGTGAAAATTACAGAAAATTAGATGTATCTGTTAATACAGATTAGCCAAACTTTGTCAACTTTCAAACAGGTAATTTCCGAGTTACACTACACCGGGGCTTTTCAATGTTCAGGAAAAAAAGACATTTTAACACTAATAATAAAGCAATTATGCCATAATCACTTTTTTGCAAAGTTAGTTACATAAAAAAAACTAATAAATTATTAAAAATTGTGTTGTATGCAACATTTGTCCTATCATTGTAGGTTGTCTTGTAAAAACAGTTTAATGGTGCTAATCATGAAAAACAATAAAGGATATACTGATAAATTCTTACATGAGCTCCGGGATGCCAGCGCATTAGACCTTTACGTTGTGTTGCGAGGATGTTGCCAGCATGTACAAAGTTTCCTTAAATGAGGAAAAGACAAAATATAACACAAGGTAATGGGAAACATATTGATGACACTTTGCACACATCAAGAGGTCAACAGTCAGTAAAACCGTACCATCCTGTTTTTTGTAACCGTATCTTCGACCAGCACTATTCCCTCCAAGGTTTTTGCTGCTTCCTCCGGACTTCTTTGAAGCAAATCTCGTCAATACTACAGTGGGTGTTTGACTTGACAGCGAAATGCCTAAAAATCAGCACAAATTATTACCCACGACATTTGATGTTTAACCCTCTTTATATCGTCTTCAGTTTGATATAATGCATGTGTGCGGTGCGAATACTAATAATCTTCTACATCATAAACGATCTGCATTGCGTTTAAAAAAAAAAAAAACACATGACTCGGTTTATCAGTTTAAATGCAGCTGATGATACTGCTGTCAACATTCAACACATGCGTACAGAGCTAACGTTAGTGTTATTGATAAGCATGCTTCCAAACCACTGTTATTACAAACCGTCAAAACATTAACTTTCCCGTCATGCATGATCCATTTACAGATGACTATCCATTACAAATTTTAAAAAGCTTAACACATAATATATTACACTTACACGTTCTGGACTTCAGCATCAAGGGCAAGAGCGCCGCCATGTTGAATGACGTGCATCTGACGACGCTGCGTCGACGCGCTTACGTCATCTCTCAGAAGCCGCGAACTGCAGGGTTTGAATGGCGTGAGTAGAAACTCAAAAAGTTTACAAAAATGTTCTTATGTAGAACTAAGCCAGCAACGCAAAAGAATAACGAGTAAAAAGAGCAGTTGTACATGGGTAGATGCTGTGTGTTTTATGTTTTTTTTGTCTTTATATAAAACCGATGCGATAGTTATGGTCGCGTGTCTGGAAGGTTAGCTTTACATTGTCTGGAAGGTTAGTTTTATTAAAGTCACCAGAGCGTTATAATTTTAGAGAATTTGTCTTGTAATGTATGGTAACAGTTTATTTGACTGTAGAAGCAATAGTAACTGTTGCAGCTTCTAAACTTCTATAAGCCCTCTATGCTTTCTTGTATGGGTATTTCATGGGTTTTATTTGTGTATCTCTTTTCAGTGCATGAACCATATATGTTTGGATGATGTGACAGTTCACCATGACCTGCATCAGTAGACCTGGATATTTCATAAGCGACAGTGACTCCAGTGATTCCGAGCAACTGCCTGTCTTTGATTTCTCACAGTCAAAAACCAAACAGGCTAACCTGGTTGTTTTAGACCATTCAGACTCAGAAATGGCTCCCGTGTCTGATCCAGTTTTATCAGAGGTCCGTGGTTCTGCTGGAGCTGCCGGAAGCGATGTCTTAATGGTTAGCAGTGACAGCGAGGAAGACGAGGACATGATTCCTTTAGCTGTTAGACTAAAGCAGAAACAGCTGGGTCTGGCATCAGCAGTTACTGGTCCTGAAAAGAGGCAGACTTCCAGTTCAGTCTCTAATGCACGTTCACAGCTCTTGAATGTTCCAGCTACATTACACTCACAGTATATCAACCCGGAGGACCAGCCGATAGAACGTAACAAGATCTGTAACAATATAACAAGGCAGTTTAGCTCTGACTACAATGCACCATACCTCACCAAAGAACCTCCCCTCGCAGCAGAAAATGACTTCTACCAGGCCAAACGGAAGAAGACATCAGCAGAAGTGGAGGCTGCCAGACAGGAAGCCCTGAGGAAGAGAGCAACGAGAGAGCAACAGCAGGAAGAGAAAGAGAGGTTGAGATTGCAGAAGAAAGCTCAGGCTGATGCTGTTAAAGCTTTAAGGCCAGAAGAGTGCATCAAACACATAGTGGTGACAGTGGACCCAGGTAGGTAGAAAGTAAATATGCCTGTTTTGTAATTACAATTAAAGGACATACCAGACTTTCAGATGTATGGTTGGGTCCAGCTCAGACACTTCACATATTGTATTGTATTTCCATTTTAACACATCATTATTAAAGTTAACAGGTTGCCTAACAAGATGTTGGATGAAGTATGACATTTGGATAGTTCACCCAAAAATGAAAATTCTGTTTTACTTAAATTATGTTACAGTAAGTGTAATACCATGGTAAAAGAAAACAAACTAGTGTTATTACAATGATTTCTAAAAATGTTAGAATTGTGAATATAATGTAAAATATAATGAGTACTTTCCCGCTCTGTACACTTTAATAATTTCCCTGAGTTGTTAAAAAGCAAAGGTATGAAGTATTATGCTGCATTTGCTGAATGGGTTAGTATTGATTAACTGTCTCCCCCCTACAGGACTGCTGCAGCTGGAAGGTGGCGGTGCTCTCCTGACGTCCCTGCATGCCATGGGCTGCAGCTGTGCCATTGAGAAGCAGTCTCTTCCTCGCAGTGTTACCTGGGCTAGAGCCTCACCCTGTCAGCAGGCACGATAGTCCTTATCATGCATACACAAATACACATGCATAAGCCCATGTGCCTTTTGCTATGAGCTTTACAGTGCCAGTGCCACTGATATAACGTGTTGAAATATCTCTATGATGTCTTGTAAATGAGAAACTAAGAGCCTTGTCACTTGTTTTCTTATTATGTGCAGACCAGAGAGATGATGACTATTCCAGAGTCACATACTGTAATCCAGGTTCAGCTGGATGACTTTGTGACCATGATTAACAACTTCTGCAAGGTAGGCACATAATTCTCTAGAGGGGTGTCTGTTCCTATTGGACCATTATAATAACTTAATTAACCATTAATAAGATAATTGTTTGATTTGCTGGCTGTGGCCTTTTTGTATGATGTGGCAATTAAAAGAGTTTGGTGGCCGAAAGGGCAATACCAGTAAAATAAGCAGTTTTGACCTTTTCAAGTGTCTGAGTGATTAAATGTAATGAATGGAATTACAGGATCACAACTGAATTATGTAAAATTATCCAGGAAGTCTTTAAAGTATGCAGTTACTTAATCTGTTCAGACAGTTTTTCTGAGAACAAAGACCACAGTGTGGTTTTCTGTTTTTAATGTAGAAGCAAAGCGGCGGCGTGTTGACTGAAAGTGGCATATCTCTGACCTCTTGGACCCTACGGCTTATGAGCAAGAACCCAGGCAGGACTCTCAGTATGGTGGTGATTGACATAGAGAAGTACTTTAAGTGAGTAGGCTTGCCGAGTTCTTTTAGGCTTTGCTTTTATCAACTAAATATTAGATATTAATATTACACTTTTCTATTCTGTATACTTCCCCTATGGGCTTTTACATATTTAGTGCTAAACTAAAGGAGGTTATTAATGTTATGTTTGTGTAATATGATGTTTAATATTTTGTTCAGTAAGGGTTGCTAGGTTTGAGTTTTATTTAACCTTGAATATTCTTTTATTAATGCTGTGTGCTAAGTAGAGAGCTGTCTGCTTTTCCATAATTGTTTTGTTCGAATTAATGACATGATAAACCAACTAAATGCATACATTAATATTTGCTAAGAAAGACCTCCAAATGAAAATACTTAAAATTATTATGGCAGATGAATAAAACGGTTTGCCTTAGTGTTTGTTTTAATCCAGTTTATTAGAAGATAAGGCTGGCCAACAGACAACAGCAGCATATCTTGTAGTATGGTGACTGTGGACATGAAGTTTGCTCTTTAGTTTTGAATTGCTTTATTGTAATATTCCTTAAAAGACTGTATGTATGGGTTATGGTTAATTGCATTATAAGATAAATGTCGCTTAACACACAATACATTGACAGTCTGGTTTATTTTAAATGCATGACTTAATCCCTTTTCTCTGTGCTGCTCTGACATGATTGCATATTTTTACAATAATACATGCTGTTTTGCAGATCCCAGAATTCAAAATGTCAGAAGAAATATCGTGAGGCAGTGCTGGGCGAGGAGAAGGACGTAGGACTTGAGGGAGGGCAGAAAAAGAGAAGAAAGAAAGACGACATCAAGCAGCTTCCCGAGGTCTCACGAGTGCAGGTGGAGGAGGTAAGCCGAAGCACCTCATTGGCAGTCGATTCATGGCTGAATTTGCTTTTATACAGTGGCATGTGAGGTTCTCGCTCAGCCTTTCTCTTCCTTCACCTGTCCATCAGGCTTTGGTAGACTTGCAGCTGCATACTGAGGTGCAGGTCCGTTTCCTTTCGACCTGGAAGGACTTTACTGATTTTATTACCATGTCGACCAAGGCTGTGGCAGAGGCGCCATTCAAGTGAGCGGGAAGCCAATATTTCCATATTTATCGTTTTCCAAAGCAGCTGCTCCTTTGTGACTCATTTATTTATTTATTTTTCTCAGGCGAGAGCGAGATAACACAGGTTTCACTTTTTGCTTGGAGAGCGAGTGGTCAGGTGGTCATAAGGTGGACCGGGCAGGGAATGGTCTACTGCAGGTTTGGAAGAGGCAAATTCAACAGCTGAACCGCGTCAGCCCTGATATGGCCAGTGCTATACTCAGCGCCTACCCCTCTCCTCAGCTCCTTGCTCAGGTTAGCTCCCAGAAACAAACAAACAGTTACTGCTTTATGACATTGATACCTCTTAAGCCCCCACTCCCAACCTATTTGACAATGTACAAATGGCACGTGCAGTTACATCATTGATGTGTCATATATAATGAAATTTGGTACTGCTGCCTCAAGTCTCAAATGTATATTTTGTTCATTGTAGGCATATGCACGGTGTAAAACGGAGCAAGAAAAAGTTGGCCTGCTTGCAGACGTGCTGATTCGCCGCGGAGAGGGCGTTACATCTACAACGCGCAGGGTCGGTCCAGAGCTTTCCAAGCGTTTGTATCTTTTGATGACATCATCTGAATCCCAGCAGCCCCTTGATTCTACTGTGTAGGTCTTTTGCATATGTGAGGACAATCATGCAGACATATCAAAGGTGCCTTTTTTATAGGAACTCAAGTTTTAAAGAATTTTTGTTCTTTTGGTTATTGTGGTATTTATTAAAGTCCTTGAATAGTGAAATTTCCAGATTTTCAATGTTGTAATGGTTTGTTTTAACTATACATGTTGTTGTTGTTGTTGGTATTAAATATTTTTAAAGTACTCTCAAAGCATCTCACTTTTCTTCCTTGAGTAACCTTCAAACCTTTACGTACCTTTCTACACTGAAGAAGGGAACCTTGAAAGTTTCTCCAATCCTGAAATTCTTTCAGCATCTTTGTTTTCATCATCCCAGTGGCAGACAACCTTGGACAGCAAGAATCCTTTTCATCGCACTTTAACGCTGTACACTTAGTTTTTCATGTGACACTGACCTACATGGTGGCTTGTTAAGAGCTACAGTTCAAGGTGTTTCCTCATGTTGTATCTCTAGCGGTGTTAACAGGGAATTGATTATTGCAGAAACAAGAGTTTCTGTTTTGGCATCTCTGTCTAAAACACTACACTGCATGCCTTTCGGAACCAAACTGGCCTCTTGAGCACGCCGTACTGACAGCGTAAGGACTGCTGAGGCTCATGGCTCATTTCCAGCATATTAGAGAATGGCACCTGACTAAGGAGTGTCGTGTTGCCTGAAAGGAGCGTTGGGGTAACGAGCCGTTAAATGTGCTTAAGAGATGAACTGCATGCTTCATCCCTGTCCCCGAGGGCAGTATTTCCTCTACTATTTAAGGGATGGCATAACTATGGCTAGTAGGGGTGTGCTTGTGCCCGAGGAAATTATATGAGAGGAATTATAGAAGCTTGAAAAGGGATCACCTTGGAGTGATTGTTTAGCTGAATAGTATGAAATCCAATTTTAAATTACTCTGAATGCAGACTACAATAGCTTTTATAGCCTAAAGTCTGCAGAGCATCTCTACTAGCTTGTGAACATTTGAATAGGACTTTAATTTCCGAAAAACTTGCTTGGATATTGAAGTACAATGTAACTGAATGTTTTAGCGGAGAACGAAAACGATACTCGCTCTCTCTACGCTATTCCAAACGCATTAAAACACAAGTATCTCAGTGCAGTAAGTGTGTTTCACTTGCAGTGTGAAATGTGCATATACTGCATGAGTCATTACTACTCCGCATGATAGATTAGACTTTTCTTTTCAGCAGAGTAGCAGGCTCTCTCTCATTTCTGGTGCACATCTTAGATTCCGCCTGCTTCTTGGAGATTAATAAGGATTGGAAGTGGTGGTGGGCCCCCTTCACAAGTCAATAAGAGTGGGCAGCAAAGCAGGGCTGTTAGTCACTGTCCCTCTCTGGATATTCTCAACTCAGCTCATCTCTCGGAAAAATGTGCCTTCTTATCGGCTGCCACACAACACTGAGTGCCAAAGGCAGTGCTGTTTACGGTTTTGTGAGACCATTTTGTTAGTTTCGCATTTATATTCTTGGGATGTGGGTGTACTTCCAATTTCTTGCGGCTCTGCCAAAATAATGCCACCTGTAGTCAGCTGGCCCTTTGTCAATTGTGACATAATATAACTCAGCCCCAGTTTCTCAATGTTAAATAAATAAACACATTTTTAAGGCAAACAGTAGCCCGGGTGATGTTAAATCAAAGCGTCCGTTTTGCGTGCCGTGTGTTTTACCTTCGTGCGGATTGAATCATGATCCCCCTCAGAGCCGGTCGCTAAAACAAGGGAGAGGATGTCAAAGATTCAAACAATCTATTTCAGAACATCATAAGCGGCCGGCTGCTGTGGTATTGGTTTTCTTCGCCACTAGCATTCAATCAATGTTTCCTTATTCTCATAAAAAGCGAATCATACATTTCCTTTTCTTTTGTTCATTTGCAAGAGACAATGATTCACATGCTCAGATCCAATTCTACAGGGAAAGGACACAGAAAACCCTCAAGAAAGGTTTTCTGCTGCTAGAGCTTGAGGTCTTTTCAACTTCAAAAGAGAAACGTTGGTTGCTGCTCAATTGTTTTCTACGTTGTCCATTCTTGCTAGGCTTTGAGAATACATACCCCATGTACACTGTTTTCTTTACTCACAGTGGATTTCAGTTTTATTAAGTCGGTTGGCTGAATTTTAAGTGCCACATGAGGGCAGAATTGCTTCACAGTGACTGCATGTGCTATCTAGACTGGTGGCTTTGCTATAGGACACAATTTCCATTAGACATCAAGTGACAGTACCAAGAGTGTTCATCTTACAAAAATAAACACAAATTTGTGCAAATGTGCAACATGTCCAGCTATGTGCAGCATTATATTAACATGACATTGGATGTTTTTTATGCTTATATTAACTTTTTTATTTTTTTCAAAGAATGAGGGTATGTCGGGCAATCTGTTTATGTTGGTATATACCAAATATTGCAAGACAGCTTCTACCTTAAGAAACAATTGTATGGCCAAATGACCTTAGACTTACCATTTGACATGAAACAAAAAAAACACATTTGCATTTTACATAGTTTTTACATAGTCAGAACAAGTGAACTAGACAGTTTTGTCCCAGTAAACAAAAGACCTACTGAACATCAGACATGCCTGTACTAAAAAAAAATCACAGCCACGTACTGTCTGGACATATAGGCCAAAACATTTATTTGCTCAGTGTACTTTTACACGTTTAAGGTAATTTTACACATTTATCTTAGTCAAGGATCAGTATTTAAAAAGTCTCCTGCTTTGTAGTTTTTGTGCCTTTTTAAGCTTCCGTTACCAGTTAGCAGTAAATCCACAGAAAGCATTTGATGTTCTTCATGTGATGTGTCATCACTTATGCGTTTTATCATGTACCGGCTGGGTAACGCCCCTTTCCAAGTGCTTGGTCATTTCCGATCATCCTGTACAAGCGCAGGTACATTCGAGTAGAATTCTTTCCATCCATCAGCATCTCAAGCACATTCAGTATCCAATTTAAACATCCAAACCTTAACAGGCCATTAAATTCCAGCTTTCAAAAAATCCTATTGATGTCCCTGAAAAAATCTGATCATTATTTCTCTGTTTTCTACTCCTCTCTCTTCACAATCTAAGTCTCGCCGTGGGAGGCTCTCCTCTCCAAAGGGTGCTTGAGATTTGGAGCTGCTGCATGGAATCAGGCCAGGGCTCTATTTACTTTATTCCCAGACCTCAGCCCTGCAGGGAGTCCTAATCAATGCCCGCCTCTCTCCCCCTCGTGATCCCTCTCCCGTAGCGACCCGATGCGATGGCTAATTGGGCTATTTGTGTGGAGCCGAGCTTGTCCGTCGTTCTTCCCGCGTGTGTTTTATGGTGTATTCGAGTCGTTTACGTATTTATTTGAAGCATGCACCTTCTGGATTCTGTAAGGTGGCTTGATGGACTGCATCCCAGAGGGCTCTCTCGGTGCTCTGCACGTGCGCAAGACACCACCCCGGGTCTGCGGGAGCATCTTGCACACCGCCGTTCGGCATTCATTACGCGGCGTCACCCTCTGGGGCGTTTTTATTAACATTCCAATCAGCGGCGTGCCAGATTGCTCGATCTGCAGAAACAAATTGGGAATAGTCTTTGATATAAGGTCTGAAAACAATCAGACAAGAGGAGGCACACAAATATGAATTCATGTGCACGGTACATATTGAGATTTAGTCAATGAGCCAACTCAGGGCCATTACTGCTTTGTTTTGTATTCAAATGGCTTTACACTACAGTGGCACCTGGTGTATCGGTTTCACATTGCGTTCCAAAACGACCTGTGGGAAGCTGCTGGTTATTCCAAAGTGATAGACACTTTTCCTGTTTACTCTTGTGCTCCATTGTCGTCTTTATTTCGTTTTTTTTCCCCCGCAGCTGACTGATTCTCAGAATGGAGGTGGCTGACAGCCACAGTCGTCTGCAAAAGACACACTTTATTCTCACAGGGAGGTGACGGCGAGATGGGAAGATGACGGAAGACAGAAGGTGTCATCCATCACGTCGCTGAATTCACAGGTCTGTTACATTCCCCTTGACCCCTAAATCCACCACAGGCTTCGCAAGGCTCAGTGCCCCAGATTCTTTGGTCAATAGATATACTTGAGCTCCAACACCCAAAAAGTTTGTATACGTGTGTCTGCTTTCACACTACGTGTCATTCACTGTGTCAGAGTAACGCCTCTCCTGACAGGTCTTAGGATCAGTCCTCATTCGTATCAGTAATAACTTGTCTGACTGACGTCGGTGTTTTCGGCGTAACACAGACACCCATGCGCCACAGGAAATGATCTGGGATGTTGATTCATATTTGAGGAAGTGAGGAATGAAAAGATGGGGTGAGAGGTTCGTGTGTTGCAGTGTGTTCAAGGTTACATTGAATGAGTACTTTTAGAAATGTAACACATTTGAAATTGACATGTCATTTTAAATGCATTTTCCTTAAGTTTCAAAAGGAAATAATAAGAACTTGGTTTTTATAATAAGGTTGATGATAAATAAGCATTTACTGTACAAGCAGGATTAGGAAAAAGGTTTTGTTTTTATTCGGTCACCTTTATTCATGACTGGTATGAATAGGATTTGTAGCAAGACAGATAGGTCACTGAATCTGCTGTTGGACTAATTGCACCAGGGTCCCTTGGCTTTCATGCATTTCTTCTTTTCAAACGTCAGAATATATGAAGTTATTGACCTTGAGATAAATATGTCAGAGCACTTCAAATATGAGGAAAGGATGGTATACGCCACCAATATTTCCATTAAAACACAAAAAACAAAGACATGTTTACAGTGCTCCGTAAAGCCTTCATTCTACGTGAAGGTGAAGCACTGCAGAAAATGGATGTTCGTCCTATTTTATCAAAAGAGCTTCTTTCTTTTCAAAGACCTTCTTAGCTGTAAAAGCAGTAAACATGATGAAGTGCGGCCGGCTTTTTCATCATACATCAAGCTTCTGTGTTATTCAAATGCCTGAGCTGGTAAATAATTCAGGGTAGGTGATGTGCTTCATATTTCCTGAGCTTTGGGATTTATGTAATTTTCCCAACACCAAATGGTGATTGATAGACAGATAATGATGTAATTATCTTGGCGGGACTTGGTGCGCTCCCATTAACGGGCATAATGTTGCTGTTGTCCTTCTGGAATTCAATTGCTAATTTTACCCTTTAAAACTATTATGAGACAACAGCCGACGTCCTGAAATGAAGAGATCGTTTAAGGTGCAAAGTTTGATGTCGCAAAGGTTGAAGTTCTTTTTTGAAGCGTCTTCTAAAGTTGAATATGGATGCTAGCTTGAAGCATGTGAAGGATTACGAGCGCAGATTGTTTTATAAAATGACTAAAAGGTCACATGGCTTAATAGAGAAACCAATTACTTTAGCTCAACTTGATAATGAGAATGTTGAGAGTCCGCATTGAATGGCTTGAACTCTCATTTGTATATCAGAATTTAGTTTATTTTACTGATTTGTATTGGGAAGTTTAATGGACTATTATTTTTTATAATTTAAAGTGGCTGTAACTCATAGAGTTTCTGCATATCTCATATTAATCTTGAGTATTTACAGAATAGTATAGCACCCTTGAAATATCTGTAGAGTTTGATCACATTTATAAAATATAGATCCAAGAACAGTCGAACTCCTTAGAAAAGTTGTTACGTATAGGTTTTTCAAGTGCGAAAGAAACCTATACGAATGCTGGAGGAATGTATCGAGCACATAAATAGTACGTCACACGTCCAACTCGTTTTTTTGTCAAGTTACAAGTAAATAAGTCAGAATGCATGAAACACTTGCATCCCCCCTTTAAGGAAAAAGAATCCACATTTTTATTAAGTGGTGGTTGTTTTTTCCTTATGTTTTTGTGCCAGAATACAGTATGTGCATTCAATGACCAAATACCCAAATCTGAATGGATGTGGCATGTCTCATCTGAATTCATATTTAGCATCTCTTATAAACCCTAACCCCCCAATGGCTAGATGTGTAGCTGAATCAAGTTATTTGAATCTAAAGAAGTTGCTTCTTGAATATTTTAGGTTGTGGTATACAAATCTGCTCTTATAGAGTACTACTGTCCTGAAGAGTGAAACCCATCAAACTTATATTTGTGACCCTGGACAACAAAACCCCTCAAGGGTCCATTTTTTAAAATTCTGATTTTTGAGATATAACGGCTTAAAAAAAATCTAAACATTGAGAAAATCGCCTTTAAAGTTGTCCATCAGAGGCGCTGTAGCAGGCCATTGCTAAGAAGAAACAAGTTTGTTTTAACACTCTCTATCGGCTTACTGCTGTAATGATGATGTGGCGAATAGATGAACCCGAAAGCTGAAATTCTAAACTTGAGTGGGTAATTCCCAAAGAGCGGCTGCAGCGATTGAAGTTTGTTGGTGTGTTTCCGGCCATTTTTGTTAGCGATTTTGCTGCATCCACATCCACTTTACAAAAATAAAGTTTTGATATATTTATGTTAGGAAAGTTACAAAATATCTTCATGGAACATGATCTTTAAAATAAAATGATGTATTTTTGGCTATCCATGTATTTTGATCCAGGGTCACATATAGATATTTAAGGAATGTTGTGCAGTGACACTCAATATTTGTAGGTAATTACAATGAAAGTCATTTAGTCATTTCTGGCGACATATGCTGCATCATTTGGAAATGATGTGGACATGGCCAGCGTCATAATGTAGTGACTAAACAATAAAGAAAAGAACAGAGGGTCGTGTAATCTGTCTCTTGTTGATACTGTAGTCGAGTGAAGGCTAGATGGAGAACTTACTGTGATTGATTTTAATGTTCTGTTTGTTTCTCCCCGAACACAGAGATATAATAAAAATAAATGATGTGTGAAAAATCGTCACTGGAATTGTCGGCATTCTAAGTGAGTTTAATTCATGCATTGAAAATCGTTCATCTTGTTCATGATATGATACCTTTTGCACTGCTTCAGTTTGTATTAAAACATTTTTCCCTCTAGTATGTTCATTTTAAGATTTCTTATTAAATTAAAATTGCATTTTTATCTGAGAGTACATCCAGCTGAAGAAACACCCTTTGGCCTTTGGAGTAAGGTTAGTCACTTTTGTTACAAATTTCTTGAAAATAAATAATAGGATGCCCTTAAAAGGAGAATTGGTCAGAGAGGCATATATTTTATTACACTACAGTTTTCCCCATGTGTTTTAAGCAACTCTATATGTGTAGGGTAAACTGTAAAAGGGATTTGGTAAAACTGACGACAGTGAAACCATTTTTCCATTGTGCAGTATCCAATATAATATTTAGTATAACACTAAAGTAGTTGTTTTCTATTATACTGAAGAGGCTTGATCAGAGAAACACATGGCAGTGACTAGTATAAATATTTCAGCTGAACTGTTGGTCAAACCCTTAAGATAGTAGTACATTTTAAATGGAGGGAATGGAGTACAAACTGTTATTTATACTCGCATATTTTAAAGCTTTCCAGTCATAGATCGCTTTCGGACTTAAGTGTTTTGCCTTATTAACAAAATCCATTGATCCATCCATTGAGTAGAAAACAAAAACATATAACAAATAATCATGACAGCTGCCAGAAAGCATCAGAATTGAATGACTCGGAATAGAGGAGTTTGTTTTCTGGTCATTTTATCAGATCTCAACTCATGTTTTGTGGCCCAAACTTAACTTCCGGTACACATACGCAAAGAATAAAGTGCCTGCAGATTATTTCTATGTCTAGCCAGTATTACTTTGGGTAACCAGTAAAAGAACCGTTGGCTAAACTTAACTGCAGGTTTTTGTAAATATGGTGGTATTGGCATTGTATGAGTATGATGTATATGCACTCAGCTGCTGTTTTATTTGGTGTCTCCCCTTGTTTTTCAATAATTTGACACCCAATTTATTGTATAGAAGCTTGCAACATGACCAAAAGTTGTTCAAACATCACATTGGGGATGAAACACGATCTATGTGATAATGACTATAGAAATATTGTTGATGCCAGATGGGGCAGATTGAGTATCTCAGAAACTGCTGATCTCCTGGGATGTTTCCACCAACAGGCTGCAGAGAATGTTTTCAGCTCAGAACAGGAAACTGAAGCCACTGTGGAAACAGCTGAAGATTAAAAAATAAATAAATCTGTTCTGACTCATATTCTGCAGTGACAAGATGATCAAACTTTGGCATGAATAAAGAAAGAGATGGATGTTGGCTTCCATCTGGTGATGGTGGTGGTGTAATAGTGTGAAGAATGTTTTGTTGGTGTACATTAGAGCACTCGACAGTAAATGAGCATCGTTTAAATGCTACAGCACACCTGAGTATTGTTGCTGACCACATGAATCTCTTTATGGCCAAGTCTTCCCGGCTGTAATGGCAACCTCCAGCAGGATAATGCTCCATGTAACAAAGCACAAGTCATGTCAAGCTGGCTTTACGGATGTGAAAATAAGTTCACTGCGTTTTGATGGCTTCCAGTCACCAGATCCCAATCCAATAAAGCATCTTTGGCACATGATGGAAAAGAGGATTCACAGCAGGAATGTGTGATGCTCTCATGTCAATACAAGGCAGAATCTCCATGGTTTCTGCATCTTGTTGAATTCATGCTACAAAGATTTCAGGTTGTTCTGAGTCCATATTGTGACCCTGTCTGTAAAAAAAATCATCCTACATAATATACAATTTTAATTAGTGGTATCTCTTTACATAATACAAAGGTGTATTGACAGAGTGTATGCACAGTTCAATACATGTTTTTCAGGTCGTAATTTATTGACATACATTTTGAAAAAGGCAGCTGGAAAATAGACACACACGAGACGTCTTCTAATGCTGCTCGAGCTTTTAGCATCACTTTGGCTTTCTCTTAAGAACATGGCAGTGTGGTATTGTGAATGGTGCTGGCTCTTTTGTGGCCACCAGCTGAATGTAGTGTTCCTTATTTCCTTTGTATACTGTTAAATCATCTACTTAATAGCTACATTTTAATACGAGGGCATCTATTTATCGTTGCACATGAGATAACAGCTACTAACCAGATGTTTCCTAAACGTATTGCCCATTGTTTGACTATGATGCCCATTTTCTGCAACAGTGCTCTGTGGAGCTGTCCCTCCACATCAATGGAACAAACCTGTCTAAGGTTTAATCTCTTAATACAGCCCAAAACATCTAAATGTATATTCTGACACCCCTAACTTAAACTTTACTGCGTATTAAGTCTGCTTAATAAAATAAACTTGTAATATACTTTTTGTGTTGGTGAAGACCGCACCTTGTAATCTAATTCTTGTCCATTTAGCCACACCACACAAAACTCTGAGGAAGGCACAGACATCACAGGTTTAACAGTAGGGATTGTTTAGGACAGCTGACATGGTATTGACATGCTGATAGGGAATATGTAGCCAGAGGACAAATGTGGCCGCTGCTGATGCATTAATTGAGAAGGCAGCTGTGGTGCTCACAGATCCTGCTGGGATCTCTTCCTCTTCTCAGACTTATTCAAAACACACGCAGACAGGCACCTGCTGCTGCTACATCGGGTGGAAACCGGCGCGAGAGGAATCTGGAGGCTCTGCTTCACTGTTTGCTGTGTGTTATCTTGCCACGCTGACAGAAAACAACACAGATCAGTGTTTTCTTTCTTTTTTCGCACCCTGCGGTTTCCGAATACTAGTCCCTTCTGAACGACCTGACAATGGTGATAAGTTCTGATGGTCTGACTCAGTCTCAGATCTAACTATGAACACCATACGCAGCAGTTTGAGGTAAATGTCACCCTTTCACACAACCATTGGACTGGTTCATTTGAAGCGAAAACTCAAAGCTGGTTTCTGACCAAACGATAAAGGACAGACGCAGCTAGAAGCCTTTAGTGTTATGTCAGTGAGTGAAATATTCACCTGAATACACACCAAAAGACCAATGTACTAAAATATAAAGTAACACAACATTGTGATTTGTGATTAAATAAGGGTACACTCTTAAAAATAAAGGTGCTTAAAAGGTCCTTCACAGAACCATTTTTGTTTGCACAAAAAAGCATTCAATCAAACTTTTTTTATAATTTGAAGAACCTTTTTTGGCGCAAAAACCATTTTGTAAAACAGAAAGGTTCTTTGAATGCGGTTAAAATGTTTGAGTGTGCATCTGGTTTTTTGATGCATTTATTTATTTAATGTTTTTTAAATAATATAAATATATCCATATTTTAGATGTTAAAATGGTTAATGGTTATCATTTCCCACCTTATGTGTTTTTGCATTGCCAAAATTCACTGATAAGTTCTTGTGATTGTTTTTTCTGACAGATGGCTACTTTCTACCTGCTTCATTTAGCAAACGACGACTTGCTGACCAAGAAAGAAAACAAAGTAAATCCAACTCAACAGACAAGTTCTTTCACACGGGAGCCTGTGTCTGCCAAATACTTTGCAGTACTGTAATACAATGACTATAAAGTAAGTAAACACCTTAATGTAAAGACAGAATGTTGTGAGACAAACTTGAAGAAAAAATGTTGTGCATTGTGAGCCTGACTTTGAATCTGAAAAAACAGCACATTTTTAATGAGATGCTGAATTATTGATTTTCTCATAAAGCTCAAGAAAGTAAACCACAATAAGTGTGCACCCTCGAATAATGCTATTGAATGAAATCATTTTGCATAACAGCAGGCAAATTCCAGCATCGAAACAGCGTAACAGGTATTAAAAAGCACTACAAACAACAAACAAATCCAATAATGTTTGACTGCCCTTTCGGCACATTGATTGTACATTGGAAGTCACAAAAAGATAACAATTTATATCATGCCAACAAATGCTTTGTCTACACTATGGCGTAAACCCTCAAACTTCAAATCTTATTAAAGGTTACAACAACAAAGTTGACTCCGTAGGATAGCTTTGCTGTTTCCAGGAAAACCTTTCAGGAACTCAAAATGCTTTTTGAGTTATAGGAGATGAGAGAAAGGAAGCCAAAATTGAAATTAGGAAAAGAAAACATTCAGACCAATCCAGACATTCGATTTGCCGACAATATCTGAGAAAAATAAGAATGACAAAGTGTCTCTATTCAGACTCCTGATGTCCTATATGCAAAGAAAAATCAAACAGTAATAAGCAAATAATAAGCTGGTGTCTTTTCAAATGTGCATTGCCACTTCAATTTGGCTGCAGCTGGGTCACATCTCTTCTTCTTATTACACGTGTGACTTGTGTGTGATGTATTAAAACCCACAGTTTTTTTTACTGAAATGAAATGACTGATTCTCAACTTAAAAGTCCTTAATATACTTAATAGTAATACTAATATTCTGCATATTATATACTGTACTCAAGAATACTAGAGAGGTTATTTCACTATTATTCATGTGCTTACAATATATAGAGTATTGGACATTTGTAGTGCCTATACTACAGTATGTAGTGCATACTAGTTAAAGGTTTTCCAGTTTGATGCTCTTACACAAAAAATTGACATTTTACAGAATTTTCGCATGTTTGAAATGCGGTAAAAAATGTTAAATTACAAAAATAAACTGCAAATGTACAAGTTGGGTGTGCAAAAACATGTAAAACGTGTCATTTTGCTCTACAAAATTTACAATTTTCTCAATGAGATTGTGCTTGTTTGTCCTAGAAAATGCTGTTTAGCTATTTTTTACGTTTTGTTTTACACATACATTTTTTAATGATTATTTTCTAAATTGCTTCTCCAAACCGATATGTATATGATATTTTACAGAGCCGTATTTCAGGACACTTTCCATCCATTTACACATGAAGTTATGCTGCGGTTTTGAAACTTGTACCTAGTTTTCTCACTTTTTTCTCACTCCGCCCCTGCTTTCATCTATTTCCTTTTGTGACCAAATTTTTCTTTTTGGGTGGACTATTACTTAAATTTTGCTTATGCAATGTAATGTTTATTTATTTATTTTTTAACTTTTCTAGTTTACAAGGGGAGGCGTGAACAATATAGGAGGTCTGCTAGCATTAATGGTGATTCCATATGTTCCAAAAGAAAAATACATTTTCATGTTCAAGCCTTTACCAGCAGGTTTAACTCACAGGTTTTATGAGAGTTCATGCCAAGGTCACGATAGGCCTGGGGAAGCATGTGATATGCACATTACTTGACTGATGACAAGTGCGGCTGTAAATATATCAGATCCTACATTAAGAGCAGACTCATTTGGTAGGTGTGGAGGACAGACATGTTAGATGTGGTGCGGCTTCTTATCTGCTCTTCAAATGATTGGAGTGGAGGGCATTACGTTGGCGCTGCTCCGAGCTCGAGGTTGATGTTAATCACAGCAGCTGTGATCTTTTTGCTCCGCCCAGGCCCCAAATCTGATACAATCTTCCCTTACACTACCTGTTCTATTGAATGTCGGCTGAGCATAAAAAAAATAGCAAAGGTGTAGTAATTCAGGGCTGATTGCAGTAAAGGATACAGCTGTTGATAAGAGATGAAGGGGCTGTTCGTGGAAACTGCACGGCACCGGGCACTCAGAGGATGGAAATGTCTTGTGGGAAGTGGGCATGTTTCCCACTGTGAGGTTGATTATGCCAGCCAGGCCCTTCATAATAAACAGATGGCTATGGCAATCATGGTCACTTTATTTATTTATTTAGCCCTCCAGCCACAGGATAGAATCAAGAAACATTTTATCAGGATTGTAATATAGCATAAGAGTCAACAAGTCCCAAGCATTAGTGGAAAATTTTCATTATCAGTACAAATTATATTATCAGAATAACAAAATTTAGGGACACTTCACAACAAGGTTGCATTTGATAACATTAGTATTATTCGTGAATATAACATTAGTAGTTAGCATTAGCTAACACAGACTATCAATGAGCAATAGCCTATAGCATTTATAAAGTTCATTTGCAAAAACAGAACTTTTTTGCATTCCAACTACCATATTGCAGTTGTTATGATCAAGTAACAATAACAAAAAAAGCGAACTAACACAATAAATACATGTTTTTCATTTTTACAATTTTTTTTTTTGTGCAAATAAACTCCTTATTTGTTAATATTATTTAAAATAATATAAATTTATTTAAAAATGTATAGTTTGCTGAAATAAACATAATATAAGATGAATTAATGCTGTAGAAATAGTGTTTATTGTTTATTCATGTTACGTGTCAACGATTCTTTACAAATACAATCTTATTGTAAAGTTTACATTTAGTCATTTAGCAGACGCTTTTGTCCAAAGCGACTTACAGAGAGATTAGGAAGCCATAAAGCGATATGTCATACAGGGGCAATAATATAATAAGTTCTAACACCAAGTTACTAGTTTCCACAAAAGCCAGAACACTACCTTTTGATAGAAAAAGAGCGAGAGTTAGTGTTTTTTTTACTTATTCGTCAAGTATTCACAGAAGAGATGTGTTTTAAGATGTTGTTTGAATGTTGTGAGAGATGGGGTTGATCGGAAAGAGTTTGAAAGGCTGTTCCACCAGCAAGGAGTTGCATAGGAGAATGAGCGGGAAAGTGATCTACTGCCCTTTTGAGAGGGCAATACAAGACGCTGCTCATTTGCTGAACGCAGGGATCTTGTTGGAGTGTAGGAGGGTATGAAAATATGCCGGTGCAGAGCCAGTGATAGTTCTGTAGGCAAGCGTTAGTGACTTGAATGTGATACAGACTTCAACCGGTAACCAGTGGAGAGAGATAAAGAGGGGTGTGACATTAGCCCTTTTGAGCTCTTGGAAAACGAGCCGTTTTGCTGAATTCTGAACCAGCTGGAGTGGTTTGATTGCCTTGGCAGGAAGACCGGCAAGGAGAGAACTGCAGTAGTCCAGCCTTGAGATAACAAGGGCCTGAACGAGAAGCTGTGCTGCATGCTCAGTGATATAGGGTCAAATCTTCCTGATGTTGAATAAAGCAAATTGGCATGATCGCGTTGTGTTTGCAATGTGGTCACCGAAGGACAACTAATCATTAAAGATGACTCCGAGGTTCCTGGTTGTTTTGGAAGGAGCGATTGTGGTGTTGTCAAGTTGGATGGTGAGGTCATGTTGCACTAAGGTGTGTGCCGGAAATACAAGAAATTTTGTCTCGGCAGGATTCAGCTGGAGGTGATGCCCTTTCATCCAAGTGGAGATGTCTTCAAGGTAGACTGAAATACGCAAGTTGTAGCACAATTTGAGACAAAAGTAGGTTTTAAAAATGAATTCGTATACAATGTCAACATTTTACTTGAATAACATGATGTACTTGTGCTGACATTGACTTAAGACGTTTGTGCAAAACATGATGTCATGCCTGGATCAGAAATACAGGAAATCTGACCTGCTGTGCTCAATGTCATACATTAATTTAATTAAGTTACTCAGTAAATTTAATTAAAAAAAATTGTTTTACAAAAATCCAAAAACTTTGTTTATTTTCAGATTTAAAATTGATTATTATTTACATAGAGAAGAATTCCAACCACTTCTAAAGGTTTTGTATTTGTCATTTTGTATTTGAAAAGAATATATTTTATATCAATCATTTTCTCTTTCATATGTTTTTTTCAGAATGAAATAATGTCTAGGACTCATACAGCTCCACCCCTATTATTCTGTCTAATCACAGGTTATTGGTGGGAACACAAACAGACATTAGCAGTAGGACCCTGTGCATGGGGCGGCACGCTGATAATTACAGGTTTATGTTTTGTCACAGCAGAGCTTGCAATTACTCAAGGTGAGGAATTTGAATGAAGCCATGGCAACCTGACAAACAATATTTTCTCCAGTGATGTGTTGCATTTCACAATTCTCATTTGCACGCTTGTTTGTGAAAATGACTACAGCAACTAAACATCTCATTAGAATAGAAATTAACTACATGAATATACAATAGTGCAGAATTAGCATAACTGTGATTTGTTTTTATTGCTGTGTTTTATTTACTATGATATTTAAATTTAGTGTTTATTGTAACTGATGAAAAAAGCTGGTTGTTTACGTTAAAAATGTCCTTTTTGTGTTCCACAGAAGAAGTGTACAAAAACGTGATTAAAAACAATATAAGGGTGAGTAAATAATGATTGTTTTCATTTTCTGTTGAACTCATCTTGGAACAATACAAACATTGGAAGATTTAGATGAAACTTTGTTTTAGAAATGTATTTTTTATTTGCATGCGAAGCACATGGTGAGGTATTGAAGAGGAAAGGTCATTTAGGGAAGAATTCAGGGAATTATTTGACACTTGTTGAGTGTGTTATTTCTTTGTTGTTGGTGGGGATTTACTGACGGCCCCTGCAGCAGTTCTCCACTTTCACTAACATGTATCTGTAAGAATATGTGCATGCTTTGTATGAGGTTATATCAGTTTTGTCTACCTCTTCACTGTACGTAAATGCACAACTGCAGCCAGTCCTGAATGGACTTTAAACATACTTAATCTTAGTGCTTAACCAATATCCTTTCTTTCAAACATGGCCTACCAAAATAATCCACATAATCCACTCAGTTTGCTTTATTAATACATGATTTGTAATTCTGTGTTTATGTTGTTTAGCCAGCTCTCATTTAAAGGTGCTGTGTGTAAGATTAAGGAAAATCTATTTGCAGAAATGCCTTCAGAGGTGTATAAACTTGGGACTTGACATAATGAAGCGTTATGTTTTTCTTACCTTAGAATGAACTTTTTCTATCTACATACACCGCAGGTCCCCTAACATGGAATTCATCATGTTGCTTCTACAGTAACCCTAAACGGACTAACTGCACTAGAGCAACTGTGTCCTTCAGCAAAGAAGTGAAAACTGGATGACACATTTGCCCTGTGTCAGCCACCGTAGTGCTTCGCAAAGGAGGGGGAAGCGGTGGAGTGAACCGTTGGTTGCAATTTACAACCTCACCGCTAGATGCCACTAAAGGATGATCACATCCTTTAATGCTGGTTTAATGTGATTTTCATTCACCTTTGACTTCCTTACTTTGGCTCTAAGGACAAAACATTAAGGAAGTTGCTTTAAAGCAACATGAATTGCTGAAACCGCCACACAAACAACGATTTGATTGCGTTTGGATAGGTTGTATATCTGATCAAAAGAAATGTTTGGCACAGAAAGAAGACGTCTCGTCCTGGGGATTCGCCTCACACTGTGTTTAAAAGTAATTGTTTCTCCAGTTGTAATGCGTCGGTGTGTGTTTGTTTGTGTGGTCATGAACTCCTGCTGCCCTCCTGAAAATCCTTTTCTGTGTTCTTTCTGTGTTAACTGCCTTGTTCAATAGCAAGTTGCTGGTTGCGCACACAAACACATACTGTAATGGTGTGGAGCGCTGGGGTGGGTGTGTTAGTTGATGTCAGTCAGTACGCATCCCAGCATCTGTGAAACACAGCAGAGATCCAGATAGACCCGTAGACTGGATTTCAGTTAGTCAAACCACACACTCTTACATGTCCCCAATAACACAAAACAAGGAAGGGGATTTAGGGAGCTGTGGATTATTACATGGTTACATGTTGTTTTCCTCCTTGGGCGTCTTGTATTACAAGGTACTAAGTGCTCTAAACATTAATAGTTTACTAGCTTTGTTTTGGCCTGTGGCAATGTCAAAAAGTATTTTGAGTTATTAGATGATAAGATGAAAGGATGTTCATGATTAAACATATAGTATAGCACTGGCCAAAAGAAATTTCCTGGGGGACAAAACACAAAACAAAATTATTTAGCTGCGTCTGAATTCGCTCACTCATTCTCTATTCCCTATATAGTGTAAATCTCTAAATGTATTAATATTTCAATCACTACTGTACATATCTGCCACATTTGCACTATTGCTATTCTGCATCTTTTACACAACTGTTACATTATGTCTCATGCACATATGTTCCCATTTGCAGTTTTCTGTTTACATTTTCTATATAATTGTTTACATTTGCTACATATAAATTTCTTTGTATGTGCACTTTTAATGTGAAAGCCAAATTTTGTTGCACAGCCGTATAATGACAATAAAAGCTATTCTATACTATTCTAATGCTCAATAGTCCACTATGGGAAGAAATGAATGAAAATGAGTGAACGATTTCGGACACTGACGTATATACAGCCTGCGTTTGACAGTACAGTAATATAATGCTTATATTAGACCGGTCTGGCTTCATGGATTGTTTTATAAAATGGTTAAGTTCACTTTTACCTTATTTTTCCCATTTTTGTATTAGTTTATAATAAAGAGAACAAAACAACTGTTTGACATGTTTATTTCCTATTACGCTTGTGACGTTTAATAAAATGATTTAATATATTTCAAATAAAGCAACTACTGTCTATAACATTAATTTAATCTGTTTATTCTCACAAAGTAGAAAATAACTGTCAACAAGAACACAGGGAAGATACACATAGCGCCACAATCAAGTGCTAAGGTGCTTGGCTGCAGCACTAGACACCAAGAGAGTGGCAGCAAATGCCATCCACCAAAATGTTCAGACCAACTTTCTTAAAAGGCAGCCCTTTATTTGGGATGGACCAAGCCCTTATCCCCAGCCTCAGGCCTCTTGAATAGCCAGGGATTGGGAAATGCGAGTTATTAACGTACATTTGTGGCATTAACGCTCAGTCTCCTCCAGCTGATTCTAACCAGGTGGTTGATTCGTGTTGTATCATGGGAAATAGTGAATGAGCGAGTGTACATTGGATTGGTAACAAGTAGTGAACGAATGTAGGAAATGCGTTGTTCACACTAAAAAATGGCGGACACCCGATATAGTGCACTATATAGGAGATAGGGGGCGAATTCAGACATGTGGTAATATAGGATGTATTCTTGTAAAAAGCTTGCAGGAAATCATACATTCATACATGCCGTTAGCAATGCCAAGGTCATGGGTTCGATCCCAGGGATTGCACATACTTGGAAACAAAATGTATATCATAATGCAATGTAAGTCGCTTTGGATAAATATAAATATATAAATATAAGTACAACTGCAATACGCTGTTCCAAGTAATTTTATGGAATTTATATTATACAGAATTTTAAAAAGATTTTATAATGCGGTTAAAAAATGTTTAATTACAGACATAAATTGTAGTTTGGTGTAAAATAACATGAAAAACATGTTTTACTCAAAAATAAACCACTTTTTTACATCCGATGCCCCATCTACTGGAATATTCATAATTTTTTACAGTGGTATGAAATTTCAACACATTATGAGTCATTTTGTGTTGATTTTGTGTTAAATAAATGAAAGGGACAACACAGGGTTAAGTTAAAAGTTACGCAAAATGTGCTTTCTTTAAATTTGTGATCAGTTAATGACAGATTGTGTTATTTTAACACAACAGTTTTGGCATGTAAAACATGTACCTAAAGAATAAAATCTTTAATGCTTGCCTTTTTTCTTCATAACCATTCATGGTCACTATAAATGTGCTATAGCAACTGTTCTTTAAAAAAAAAATTTTTTTTAGAGTAAACCTTAATAAGTACAGTACATACAATGTTGAGTACAGTGTAAGAGCACATACTGTACAGTATAATAAAATAAAGTGAAATGTTTTTTACTTACAGAATCTCCCATAGCATAGAAGACAGACACAGTCATACAGATAACAAAAAATAATAAATATCTATCTAAACATAAATAAACATATTTACTTAATACACAAAATAGCCGTATGTATATTGTGTAAATATGTTTATTCATATTTGAAACTCAAATGCTGGTGAGTAAATTATATTTAAAGCTCACTGACTTGCATGTTAACATATCAGCCCACGAGTAAATTTCACAGTGTGATAGTAGCAAAGAAAGTGTAGAATTGGTAAACATTATGTCTTTGAATTATACATTATTGCCGGTGCGTAGTTCTGCATGTTAGCCAGAGAACGTACAGAGCCCACAAGGAGAGAAGCTTTAGATCAGTGGATGAGATGTGGGATTGTGGGATTGAAGACCGCTTATGCCCAATGCAACAGAGAGTAATGGTATAGGGAAAGCTATCATGAACCTGATGGGCGGACGGTGTTCCCACTCGTGTCCCTGCCTCTCTTAAAGTGAACTGATCTAACTCTGTCTGTTTGGTTTCTCCCCTGCATTTGTCATGGTGATGATGGTCTGACAGAGCAACCTGGCCGCCCTGAGATGAGACTGCAGCAGCCTATTTTCTGCCTCCATTTCTCCCTGCTCCCTTAAGACAACAGGAAGGAAATGAAAGATAGAGGGTGCATCCTTTTCTCCTGTATATTTTATACCATTTATTTGAGTTGTCCTCCCATCCTTCTCTCCCTATGCATTCCCTCACATTCTCTCCATTTTTCTCTCTCACATACGTGTACAAACATACTTTGTAAGAAGAGACTCTGAATGGATTGAATAATTCCCTTTGTAAAATCCAAAGGTTTTTTCTTCTACAAAGGTTAGAGAAAATTCCCTCCAAAACATCTCCCAGGAGCACTAAAACATTCAATAAAGGAATAATATTTCTCCAGCAGTCATACTTTTTGTCCCGGGGGATCGTATGTGGAGCTGTGAGAGCAAACCACTGTAAGACAGCAAATTAGCAAATTCATTGATGGTTGACGTAATCGCATGTGATCCATTCGGATGAATCTGTTTTGTCAGTAGAAAATTATATTTTAATGTACACCCGGTATTTCATCAAATATTAAACTTTTGAAAACTTGTGCACCTTCAGTCTTACAATAAAAGCAACTGTCAAGGTTAGTTTATTTTGTTAAATTTAGCCTTTTTTTTTTATTTACCGCATCCCAGATAACGCAATTTTTGTTGAGTGTGTATAGGTGTGAGTGTGTGCGTGCGTGCGTGTTTATGGGTCTGACAGGTCTTTTTTTTGCATGTAATCACATTTACCACCAGCTTATGAGTTGTGGGTGGTGTATGTATTAGATCTCTCTATATCATCTTCCTTTCAGAGGTTCTTCGCCGTATCTTCACCATCACTCCACACCACAGTGCTCGACGTCCAGCATCTTGCTGGTTACAAGATAAAGCCACTTAACGGTCGTCCATAAACACGTCTCTGTGTGTCACTTGCATAACTTGCTGGAAGTGTCCTTATAATAAGAGAACATAATGAATAAAACATGTTCAATACCCAGTCAGAGCTGTTATATTATTAAAGCGGATTCCTACATCAAAGCACATAGTGGCTTAGAGCAGTGTATGCAATGACAATGAACCTGAATGCTGTGGAACTGGTCAGACAAATGTACCAACTTGCATCTATTTGTATCATGAGTGAATAGAATTGCACAACCAGAATCTCATTAGAAAAATCAATAGTAAAGAATAGTGATGAGTAAATATGGGTTCGATTCGCAAGCGATGCGAATAACAAAGATTCCTGCGAGTAATGTAGAGCGACGTATACGACGCTCCGCTTTTTCAAATTCATAAATCTGAATCATATCTGTGTATTTTTGGTGCACATCCTCACGAGCGAGCACGCATGCGCGATAAACGTGTGTCCGCGTGACTTGCGCAACTGAACTTTTTAAGGCCACGTTTAATAGATTCGTGTCCAACGGGAAAAATCCATACCGCTTTCATTTGTTAAATCAGATTAGGCCCCTTAGAGATAAACAGTACAAGCCCACCGAATGAGCATTTGATCCGTGAGCTTATGAAGGTAAATGCTCAGAGCACAACTGCATGTGAAATATTTGTTGTATGTACGACACAATGCCCTTATTGCCCCTGGCTACTTTTTAATTGGATTTCCCCAGACATTTAAACATTGAGTATGCAACAATGAACAACAGATAGGGGAAAATAAAGAGTTGGGAGGGTTGCTTTGTTACTGCATCAATTAGTTGGTCTTGTTTGTAAGGGTGGTCCGCAGAGACTCAAGGAGGTACGTCTGCTGGAGATCAAGACATTTTTGGATTCACTTATTCAATGATTAATATTCAATTCACATGCACCTGTATATTTAGGAAAAGGAAAACGGTTGAATGAAAAAGATAATATAAATTCTGGCATTTTCCGGTGTGTTTCACAGACTGAGACAGGAATAGGTTAGAGGGGAGGGTGCGCGGGGTTTCATTTCTGTCAGGTAAATTGGTAGCGGCATTGAAAACCTTATTATAATATCACAACTGGCCAGACATGGAGCTCTGACCAACCCCGTCCTTATATGAATGAACTACACTGCTGTATAAGACAGGCCTGAATATTTATCAGATACCTGAGGAAAATGTCTGGCCTTTGAAAAATAAAAAACAGTTTACTCAACAGTTAATATTTATCAGTCAGAAAAGTGTGCGGGTCCTCTGGAACTCTTTTTTTGCTGACTTTGGACTTTAAAGGCCAAATAATATTAGTGTAAGAACAACATGAGGTTGAAGGAGAAGACTGCTGGATGTCACATCATTGTTCTTCTCGTCTTTTGAAGTTTTGGAGACTTTTTAGGGCTATGCATGCGTATTAGCATTTGCATCATGTACTAAATGTGTGTTGGTTTTGTACTATAGATTTTGTTGGAATGAGTGTTTTGTTAATATTGATGAAGTGCATGTCTATACTAGCGGTGTCACAATGTACTGGTATTATCAATAATTCATATCAATATCCCCTTAAATGTTAATCATAGTTTAACATTAGCCTACTTATTTAAAAAAAAAAAAAAACATGACCGTTTTTAAAAGTTAAAGTCAGTTTCTGAGCGGATACAAAAAATATTTACTTACGGTGTGCAGGTAACTCCGCAGATGCTATTTACATTAACTCCAGTATCTGATTGGAGTAGAGAAAACATAAAAATTTTGCTCTACCTTTTCCCATCACATATCAGATTATAAAAGCATTTATTTTCAATAAAATAAAGAAAATATTTAAAAAGTGGCTAACAAAACGTCACCTTGAAATTATAAGGTTCCATTTGACATTTTTGTCGGAATTGAGTTTTTTGTCACAAATTCTTATTCTGTGACAATTTATTTACATCATGTGATGTTTTTTTACGTTGTGTACATTTTGGGACTTTTTTTTAAACAAAGGTTTTATCTACAAAGTCAAATGGAATCCGAAAACTGTGAAGCTTGTTATCTCAAAACTGCTCAGAATGCAGATAGAACCTACAAATTCGACGAAATGTTAAATAACAAGGCTCAGGGTAAGCGTAGGGCTTTATTGTCCCAATAAGTTGGCATCCATTTAATAATTGTAATAAATATAATAATTCAACTCTAGAATCTAACTACTATTTTTACTTAATGTGAAGAAAATACGTCTATTTTTATCTAGTATAAATAGCATATTGCTAAGAAATGCTGCTATTTTTACTTAGTGTAAATCATAGTATAAACAGCAGATATTAACCAAAAAGTATCTAGTGCAAATAGTCACTGCCATTAATTTATTTTCTACAGTATGTAATTTCTAGACAGGGTTTTAACCCTTTGATGAACATTAAAAGTTTAACATCACCTGCATTTTGCATCACCAGCTCTTGAGTTCAATAAAAATAACCCTGTAATGTTCAATACTTAATGTCCCTGCATCTTTACTGTCAGTATCGATCGCAAACAAACAAGCGTGATGGGGTGGGCTGCCGGGTAAAGGACTTGGGCTGACCGTTCACTCCCTTCTAAACATTGGGACATGTCACTGCCCCCCTGTCCCCGTGACTTTCAGAGCAAGCTAAAACTGGAGAAAACAACATTTGTTATGCTACTACAGCAGTTAGTACAGTGAACAGCACTCTTAGAACAGTTTCCCCGTGAACTTTGTTTCCCCTGCGCCACTGTGCCATTTCACAGCTTTCCTTTCCTGTCATCATCTGAGATAAAGACGGCGAGAGTGCAGTTGTGCGCCGCCGTGGGATCTAAACAAGCGTGACATTGATGGTGCTCCTCAAAATCTTCCCTCGAATTGACCGTTCAGCTGTCCTCGATCACGTCCCCGTTCATTACTCTCACCTCACTTCTTCCAGCCCAATCTCATGAAGAGGCGCTTTACCTATTTTACCCGGTGTCAATATTCTAATGGGCATTGGGGGAATTATGAATGTGGATTAAACGCAGGCCAGATGAGAGTCCTGTCTAAGTAAACGTGTATCACTTAGAGAATTAGACAGTGAGGACAAACAGCGTTCAACCACAGGCCAAAATGCCAATATGCCTTTATTTAAATGGAGCTTTTAGTAGTTGTAGTAAAATATTAGTCACAATAAGAGCAGAATCGCTGTGGGCTCGAGCACAAATGGAGTGGGGTTCTAGTATAAAACTGTATAGATGCAGACAGATCTGAACTAACCTTTAATAGAAAAGTCAAATTACCTAAGATTCATATAAGGCTTATTCTCTATTTGCAGAAAAACGCTTTCATTGACACAGACCAAAGCTCTAAAACATCCCTGACTCTTTGCTGTGCTGAAGGGGGATATACTGTACTTTACTATTCACACGTGCAGGTGCTTTAAAGAAAGAATAGAACTGGGCAGAACAAAATTTGAGTATAATACCTTAATAAATTTATTCCAAAGGAAATGTTTATTTTATAGAGATTGTCCTTTTATTGCTCAGAATATTTGATTGAGTTCTCAGTTGTGTTTCAGTTTCTATACTATATACTATAGTCTGAAATAGTTCTCCTGCACTGTAAAAAAAACCACATCCAGTAATATAGCGGAAATGCTATTTTTCTGAAATTCTGTGAAAAAAACTATAAAATTACGGTTTAAAAAATAAAATAAAAATAGAACCAAATAAGACAGTTGTTAGGACTATGGCTCTCTGACATGAATATTTATGGGTATATTTGAATTTAAATACATTTTGGATACTGCTTGTGTTCATATAGAAATCTTTAATAAAATTGAACTTCTCTGACACCCCAATGGATACATTTGTGAAATCTGGGCCTTTTTCTTAAGAGATGTATCTGAGATTTAAGTTTTCCATCTGCTCTCGATGTATCTCATTATTTTTTTCTCAAGGGTATACCCTTATTCTGAAGTTTGTAAGAGATCCATTTGAATGATATTGAAAAGTCACACACAATATCTAAAATCCTCACCTTCACACACCAAATCCATTAGACATTTGTCCGAATTTGGGAATTTATAATAAATGTTTTAATGTATATTAATATTAATAGTACATGTCACTAGAATCACCCGATATGAACATAGGAATTCAAACAGACAGCTTTGGTCCTGGATGCTGATTGTTTCAAAGCTGTTGTTTATAACTAGAGATCCTGTTTGTCGTACTTTATTTGTTGCATAGCAATACACTATAACTGTTTACTTGTGCGGTTGTGTTTTAATGAAAGGATGGCATTACATTATGCAGGGGTTACATGAAGCATGGCTAAGCTTTAATGTAGCATAGTTTTATCTTGGATTTTGGGGAACGATAAGAGAAATGTATAACCTGCAAACGTGATGTATCTTATTGACGTTGTATCTCTCGGGCTAGCAGGGCACAATTCAACTCTAATGAGGAGGCAGGGTCAAAAAGAATTTTCGGGATTTATAGCTGCTTAATTCCTGCATGGGGTCAATCTGAGATTTGTTCGGAAAACAGAGGGCTCTGCCTTTAAGCGTCTGTTGCTAACACTTGGATTAAAGTATTATTCACAAACCAATGCTTATGGCCTCATTAGTTTATCAGGTAGGGTGTCAAAGCTTGCCCTTTTGCTTTGAATAACAATTCACTCCTGGGGGGCATGATCTTATTGCTCTGTGAAGTGTTGCACTCACAATAATTAAGAAAAGATCATTCTGTACGCGTTTCATGAATAATGAGCGCTACAAATATCGCCTTGTCTGTTTAATTGTGCACACGTCGCACATTTAATTAAATGAAGCTAATGCACCCTGCATAAATATTATTTCAAAGTCTACGCTTTACATTTAGATATGAATCTACACCAATGAATTCTTCATCTAGATTACTAGTAACGGTTACACTGTGTCATCAAATGTGTAGTTGTGACATAACGGAAAGAAACGGAGGAATTTCTTTAAAAATAAAAAGGTGATGAAAATATCTTGTTTTAACAAATGTGCTACTTGCTTACTTGTTACTCTGCTGTGTTGCTAGGCAACCGTCTCCAAGACAGCTACATCTTCCAGACATGAATCCTATTAGTGTTTATTATAGTGCATTTTTTAAGATCAAGGTCATAAATAAGCATTTACATTTCTGCATCTCTGAGAGAACTCTCAAGAAAGACCGAAAATTTAACAAGCATCAAAACACACCTCTGCACTTCAACAACATTGTATTTGTGATTAAAATAAGTTTAGCAGCTTCTAGGTTTCATGGATTTGATGTTTTAACTGTAAACTAATGTTATTGCTCGTCCAGGAGTTTGTGTAAACAATATAAATGCATGTGTCTAGGTGACATAAATCACACTGACAGTGTAGCAGTCCAGAGGCAAAATAGATGTCTCCCTCCTTCCAGCCTACCATTTACCAGCCCTGAGCTTTACCCAGTACATCACACCACCTTTAAGACCTCACGTACAGTGTAATGCCCTTATTGTTAAAGGTCTTTAGTTCCCATTGTTTGCACCTCGAATCTGAGGATTTCTACCTGGACACACACAGCTTCGCAGTGAGAGAGAGGTTTGAGTTCAGAATCAGAGATATTGTGATGCTTCATCTAATGCAATTTAAATGCCTGATGTTCAAGGACACAATGACATTACAACAGCTGGATGGACTTCCTGTTCTAGCTCTCTTTTATTATGACCATCCAAAAATCCGACAGTGTCGTCCTTATTTGTATGATATAGGCATACTGTACTGAAGACTGATTTTTATGAACAGATGTATTTGTCTGGATTTCCAAGACACCTCTTATTTCATTTCCACCTCACATCTGTCAATCATAATATCAGCGCAGACACATGTTGGGTTGTTCATTTACATGTTCATTTTAGCGAAGTTATTGGAGGTGACATGAGGTGGAAGTGGGGTTTGTTTCATCTGTTAAAAGAGTTTGAAGTGATAAAGACTGTTTGAAACATGAAAACTGGCTTTTGTAGGCAGTGTACAGATAAGGAAGAACAAATAATTGAGTTTGGATGTTCTGTATTCTACTTAAAGAAATGTGGAGATTTTAGCGGCATCTAGTGGTGAGTTTGCAAATTGCAACCAATGGCTTACTCCACCGCTCACCGCACTTGTTGGCAATGGATTTGCATTTTGCCTTCAATTGTTTGCAACAGAAAAAGCAAAACAGTAAAGGCACATATTAATGTCTTTAGATCACTCAGTCGAATGTACTGCACATGTACATGTACATGCAAAGTGTAAGTCGCTTTGGATAAAAGCGTCTGCCAAATGAATAAATGTAAATGTAAATGTAAATGTACATGCTGTGCAGATATGATCATATATCTTTGGGATTATCACCTACACTGTAAATAGAGTTGTCCTGTAGCGATGGAGGCAGGTGAGAGAGCTGAGCTCTAACCTTGCAGTCTACTCCATGAACTTCCCAGTGAGACTGGAAGTGGGGCAGTTGGCAGGAGCGAAAAGCCAATTAGGCTAAAGTGACATGTTTCCGCCTCCCACCTTCTGCAATGCAACTTTTTCATTTGGCTGTCTGGGCAAAGGTTGCTCATTTCCTGGAGGCAGATTCATCTTAAGAGCGATGCTGCTGAGCTCTGTACAAACTCTCTTTGAGTGGTGTGGAATGCACTTTTAACAGCCAGCCTGTGACATTCCAGGGAATATTTTATAATGTACTATCACAAACATTTGATATTTCTTAATGTAGATTGAATTGATTTTGACTATAGACCACTTCACAAGATATAAACACTTGTCCAGAAGCACTTCTTACTTTTTTGGTTTAATTCGTTTAACATTTTGATTCGGTTATAAATGTGCTGTTGGTTGTATTTTGTTCAAGCATTTGCACAGTGATTAAAAACTGAAACAGTCTTGACCAGCATTAAACCAGCTTTGTTTGTGTTTGCCAAAGTGGTCTATACATTTGACATACATTCTTGCTATACAGACCATTTTCATGAATGTTTTAGACAAAATATCAAAACACCTTTAAAAGACAGAAAATTAGTTGTTTCAAATATTTTAATTAGTTATTTATTTAAATATCTATAGTTATTTAAATGAGTAATTTCTGTTGTTTTGAGTGGATGTTGACATTTGTCATGTGATCTAACAACTGTGCTGGTAATTTTAAAATGATAAACTGATTACTAGCAAATTACAACAAATTGTTCTTCTTGTTTTTTATTAAATTAAATTCAAATTCAAATGTTAAAAGAAAAACATTTTTTGATGATCTATCTACAGTATTTTCCCATCCTTTCTTCCTCAAATCAGATTCTGTCCTATCATGAGCCACTTCCTTGACCCCATCTTTCAGGAATTAACAAGGATGAAGAAGAAAAGCCAACACAAACATCAGGTATTGTAAAGTATATGAAAAAGTAAAATTATTTTAATATGTAAATTAAATTAATTCAATGTTAAGTGCACAGGTTTGTAATATACATTTTTATAAAAATAAATAAGCGAAAAATTACAAAGGTTTACATTTGTAATTCATTTAATTTATTATTATATTTTTAGTTAATCTTATTTAAAGCAAATGTTGATTCCAAACCATTTCTAGTTCGATTCAGATAAGCCACCTATGTCTAAAACTGTAGCATTGTTCTGATACGCTCTGTATGTTGGCATTATGAATGTGCTGGCCAGTAGATGTTTATGTTTGTATGTGTGAGCTTTCATGTCTCTGGAGAGGCACCGGATGAAAATGACCAGGATCAGCACATCTGGCAGGGCTGCGGCTTTCCCTCTGTTTAGTATGCGCAGGAATCCGCATGGATTGGGTGTAAAAACTGGAATGAATAATTGATGCGACGTGGTGCCACAAAGCACTTTCTTTCAGCTAATTGGATTTAAAGAGAGTGAGGGATGAAATATTATCATTCAGCCTGGCGTGCGCTGAAACGGTCGGTGAGGTAGAATAATAGCCCCCCCATCCCGGATCATTAATCCAGGTTGCCGACTTGTTAGATGCAGTATTTGATGTTTTAACGGATGCTGGCACATTTTATTTGGGGATAAATGCAGAACTGTGATGACTCTCTCACGTTGACCTCTTTTACGTTATGCGGCATCTAATTTGCTCAAGCGTATGACTAACGCTTTATTCTTCCCGATTTGAGTCACACGGCTTCTGTTAAGACCCCTACGGGCGAGGAAAAACAACAAAGCTCTCGGATGTAATGCCCGGGAATTAACTTGAAGAAAATCAGCCTGGAGATGACTCTACCCACTACATCTGTGAATAGACAGTTTGTGTTGAGTGCTTTGGCTAAAGCAGTGCAGTCTGGGTAAAATAATAAGACAAACAAAGAGAGGGAGTGGGTAAGTGGGTGGAGAGAAAGAGGGAGCCACGAGAGCATCAAGAAAAAGGGAAAATGAGGAGAGAACTGGGGGAAAACAGCCCGATGGGCATCTTGCTTTTCTATAAGTGGAGGAAATAAACAGGAGAACATACATTCTGAGCTCTGTTGGGCTGTAAAACAACAAAAATGTGTAAAAATTTCTTCAACATACTGCCTGGCAAGAGCATTCCATCTGTTGACTCATAAAGAGCAGGGAGAGTAAGAATAATACTGTACAAGCACACATGCCGTGTCTCATTTCACTCGCTAGTACACTAATGCGAATCTGTATACTGGGCCTTGAGTTACTAAACGTTAGGATGCTGACAATTCAATAACCCGTGACACGAATATCATGTTGCACATTCAAATTGAGCTGGTATTATTACAACATGACATTGCGCATCCTGCATTAAGTGCTAAAAAGTAAAGAGTGGTTATAAAATGTACGCTCGTCCTGCATTTTTATTAAGATAAACAGATACTGTACATATATTATGACATTCAGATATTAAATAGTATAATAAAACACATTTTCAGAACAGACATAAATGAACAAATACATAAATATTAACGGGGAGGGGTTTACACACTGTAAACAATGATTTGTTGTTTCAACTTTTCAAAAAATAAAAAAAATAAGCTGGCTGCCTTAAAATTGAATTCAACTTAAAAACTCAATGAATTTGATGCAAACTCGTTGAAGTTGAATTAATTCAAATTTTAAGGCAGCCAAGTTACTTTTTTTTACAATGCAGCAGCAGCTATAATTTTTGGTAGGGTTACAGTATGTCTCTTTCATGCACAATACAAATTGAAGATCATAAAGATCATAAATTAATCTAATTAGAAACTTTCTAATTCGGCTTTGTCTTTGTACAACATCACACTATAATCTGACCAATCTGATCTGAGTGGAATTCATAAGTACAAGGTGGCTGATTCATATGAATTCGTATGATTGTTAGGTAAAAGTGGTGCTGAACATTACTGGCACAAAAGCAAATCATACCTACAATTGCTGCCTCGTAATATAGTTACAAATTCCTGCAGATTGTGTTGGACTAACTTATTTTCACAGTTTTTCCTGGGAATTTTTGGGTGGTTTTTAGTGTTCATGAATAATGTTGACAATTGTACCGCCAAAATTGACATGCAATTTACAAAATTTAGTTAAATTCTGACCCTGTTAATATTTCAGGTGTAAAACTCATGTAGTTTGGAGGGGGATTGTATGTTGAAAGAGATATTACAGCTGTATAAAGGGCAGACGCTACTAAAACAACAGATCACAAGCACACAGCTGAAGTTTAATCTGTGTTTGACCTTTCTAAAGCATGATTTATTAAAACAAGAAAAATGGAGAAAATAACCTGAGAAAATAACAGTAGAGGAAATGTCCATGAAGCTATCAAGGGCCACACTTTTCAAGCCACCTTACGTTATAAAGCTCAATGTGATTTTTGGGGTAACTTTCTACTGTATTTAGGAGTATAGTGTGGCTATATTGACCCATGACATACTTAGGGGATAAAATCCTTTAATGCACAGCTAGCTGTGGATTATCCCACTTATACCATGCCATTTGCCAAGTTAAAGCTGTTATTGATGTTTGCAGTGTAATGCAAATGATGATCAAACTGACTGGAACTACCCGTGCATTAAATAGTTTTAATGCACACCTTCCAGCCAATCAGAATCGAGTATTCAAACAGACCATGGTATACATTTTTATAAAATGGTTAGTTCTAGTCCTTGATTCTGATTGGTTGTGCCGTAAAATTCCCAAAAAACCACATTACAAGTATCACTGCGCCACTGTATGTTGCTGCATCTTTGTTGCTTGGCAACCGCCTTTTTGCTTCTGAGGAACTACATTGTTTGGCAGAGCAATATTTTTATTAATATCTTTGCTTTGCGGTGTTTAATTTGATGAAACCTTGTAAATGGAATAACCGTTTTATAAAAACAATAAGCCCATGCCAAGTCTAGTGATCCTAAAAATAGTATTTTTTCCTAATTCTAGGCCGTAGTTTAGAGTGCTTTTATAATCACTTTGCATCACATTGTACCTAACAACGCCTCTTAGCTGTTATAAAATCACAGTAAACTACGGCTTAGAATGAAGAAAAAAAGCCTTTTTTTAGGATCACAAGACTTTGCATTGTGATGGTATTTCCATGACAAGTAATGCATCTGTATGTTTAATTTTGAAGGTTTTTTTAATTCTCTGGGCTCATTCACATTAGATTCTCATTACTGTAATCCAGTACTTTTTGAAATACAATATAAAGTTACTAAAATACAATGACTTTGAAAGAAATCTGTAAACAAAGAAGAACACAACAATTACTGCCATGAATCAAATACCACTTTAAAATGAAACACAAGCAATGTACTGTGTACAGGTATGTATTTAGAAATTATGGTATTCATGTAATTCATGTAAAATAATTAGTTGTTTATTGATTTGAAATAATGCCACACTGCTAGGTTTTACAGTATTTTCTTTTTGCAAAATAAATGGCTGAAATAATACTTGACCAGATTCACCCTACCACTGTTATAACAACACACAGGACTGAATGAGAATAAATGACAGGTTAAACTTGTTTATCTGAATTATACCCTTAGAGTGGCCTGGACGTCTAAGAAAATGACAGCTGTCAACAATTTTTTTTTATTATTTGTTGTTATAGATGTTCCTAGGTGTCCTGTAACTCCCGTCTGACTGAAATTCTGACCCTTTGAGCATCTGGACATCTGCTTCTCTATGGACTCTTTAAACATCATTTCACACAGCAGCTGCTACGCTTAAAACCCCACAGAGCATGAGACCTTTTCATTGCCTTATTAATGGAATATTATTAATATCCTCTGAACATCTGAGCACCTCGCATCCGGTTTATGATATTTATAGTCTTTGGCAGGAACAGGTGACACACACAGAAAAAGTGAGTCTGCTCTGCTGAGATATACTGTATCACAGGTGTTTGGAGGCCCCGGGGTGATTATTTGTCAGAAGTGAAACACTGGGCGTATTTATCTATCAAAAGGTTCAATTTGGTTTCTTCCACTGCGGGCTTGATAGAAAAATGGCCACAATAACCACGAGCTCGAGCTGTTGAAACTTTCTGCCTCTCCTTATCTTTTTATTAGCCATCTGTAAGGTAGGGAGATAAAATACCGGCGGTGTTTTTCCTCACACCCGGGTTAAAACAAGAGGCACGCTTCATTGATTGAGATATAATTAAAACAAAAGGTGGGGGATCAATTCTGCCTCCATCTGCTTAAGGCAAGTAAGTCCACAGCAAATCAACACGAGCGAATGCTGCGACGCTTCTTCGGCTGGATTCCACCTCATTAAACTCTGCCATTACAAATCTGCTTTTTTTGCACTCGGACCATAAAGGTTGAAAACTAGGCTGAAAAGAGCATTACAAAACAAAGAGAGTGAAAATATTTACAAAAAATGAACTTTCCAAACACATTTATTGGGCCGATAACATTAATCAAACACAGTGTATGACCATTGTAAACAATGAAACAAAAAGGCATCAGCTCTGCTCCGGAAATTCAAAGTGCGCCAAGCGTAAAATATTCAACTTTTTTCATTTATTTTTCCCTCTGATATTATTTTTTTAAACGTTTATTTGTATCTTTACATATTCATTTTCAGCATGAATAATTATATTTACAAGGCCAAGACACTCATTGTATTACAGACAGTATTACCCCACATTCTTCTCTATGATGATGTCGGCGGTCTCTCCCCCACAGAAAGATTTAGAATGCAGTCATGGTTTGAGGATGTTGCTGTATTGGGTTCAATGTCCTGTCCCTTTGTCCCAGATTTGTAGCAGGTTGTCCATATGTACAAAGGCTAAAAACATCCAGTTCCGTTTGTGGAGAGGCTATGAAATACATGTTGGTTTTTTAATCGTTTCTTCCCAAAAAAGGTATCAAAACATTTGAGTAGTTGTTATAACTGTATGTCACTAGTTTTGACTGGATGTATGAAATTGGATCTCTTTGCCAACAGTGCAAAGTCTCTCCTGGGGTTATTTTATTCTTTACAACGTCATGACTTTATCTGGCAGGATATATGTCAGTCTTGACTGTCCCATCAGCATTTCTCATCATTCTTTTCGTGTGTTTAGTGTTCTTGGGCTGATCCGCATCCTGACTTTATTTCAGCAGCCACTCATTCACTGTAAAGGGAAAAACATATTCAGTGTATAAGCCCTTATAGGGGAAATGTACATCATTTATTCACCTTCATGTCATTCCAAACCTGTATGACTTTCTTACTTCTGAAGAACACAAAAGAAGATATTTTGAAGAATGACAAAATTGGCCCCATTGACTTCCATAGTATGGACACAAAACAACATTTCTCAAAATATCTTCTTTTGTTTTCCAAAACCAAAGGTTTTTACTATACTGATAGCACAGATGTCAACATTTAGTGGTTCAAATAGCCATGTAAGGTCTCTCTTCAAATTTTTTAAGCAGTTTTTTATTTTCCATAAGCGCCATTATTCACATCATAACGGTAAATATTCCTCATGAATGGACACATGAAAATAATAATAAGGTAACTATTTAATGTTCTTCGAAGAGTCATATGTCACATCCATAATGCAAAATATCACATTCATAACACTGGAATTGCCAATACACAGGTTTTGAACTATGACCAAATTTTTATTTTTGAGTAAACTATCCCTTCAACCTACCTTATCTTAACCTAATCCTTAACCTAACTAAACTAAAATCTTGCTCTCAGGAATGTGTCTTATGATGCCATACAGCCCATATGCTGTCATTTTTAGTGGAACACAAAAGCAACACCCAGCTCTTGATATACAATGGCAGTTCGTATCTTACAAGCGCCAAAAAACACAGTAAAACCTCCATAAAAGTCCACGGCTGTGTGCTATAATCCAGTTCTTCTGAAGCCATACGTTAGGGGTGTGAAAGAAACAGACCCAAATTGATGTTTTTCCCAGTTGAAGTGTGCGCCTGGACCATATTCACGTCCAGGAAAAAAAACAATTCACAAAGATATTGTGCTATTGTGGTACACTGAAAAATAACAGTGCAAAGGTTGAAACAACATGAGATTTATTTTTATTTATGCACAAAGTTTTCTTTAACAACAGTTCCTTGTGAACCTTCCCAGAATTGCGATATTCTCTACACTCCCGAGTTTAACCCCCCAAAGCAACATTTTAACATTCAATTAGCCCGCGGACATCTCACTGTGCTGGGTTTTACAACAGGATACATCTGCTAGCTTAAGACACATGACCTCAGATGCCTAACTAACGCTAATTAAATGCTCCGTTCTGTTCCTTCACCCCCAAGATATTTACAGTATATCTTTTAACAAGTTTATTATAATAAAGGAAGCAGTTTGGAATCGCTCATTCACCCCCTGGGATGGTAAATTCAACCTCTCGAATGAGCGCCGCACAAAGTTTGATCCGTCGGTTCGAGTAAATCCCCATAATGAAATTCTGTGATAAGTGCAGGCTAGATATATATTAATAGTTCTTTTTGTCTATGATCCTGGAATGCTACAGGGCTAAAACAGTTTGCAAAAATACAGTAGCAGAAGAGCAAACATAGTGTACGCATCTCAATCTGGTCATGTGTGCTAGAGCGACCTGCTGCTTTACTGAGACTGTTAAAGAAGCACAGACAGGAGATGCATGTTCAAAATATATATATATACATACACACACATATACATATATGTTGTATATGTAAATACTGTAGTTTCTGTGACATGTGAACAAATGAGATAGATGTTTTGAGGATAAATATTTGCTTGTAAGCTGTTGAATAATGAATATGATCATGCTTGTTCATGTTTATTTGTATGCACTCTCTTGTTTGTTTGCAGAATGCTTGATTTTAAACTCACACTGTGTCAGTTTTGGTTTAGAGGTTTTAGTTCATCCTGTTTTCTGCCAACTACTCGTGTAAATTATATTTCTTCCTTTCTTTTCTCCATTTAACTCCCCCAGTTCTTAATATTAATTTCAGTTGTTGTCAACTGGTAGACGACGACCAAAAAAACAAAATATTTAAATGTACACATTGAAATATCTAAACATGTAATCATGTATAGACCATTTTGCAAGATGTAAACACTGCATCTAAAATACAATTTTACAGCTTGTCTACACCGGCCGAGATGCAGTGCGACGTGACAAAAGCCAACAGAACCCATTATAATTTTAAAACTGCATGCGAACTGACAAATGTCTTGGGTTTCTCGTGTTGAATCGCTCCCATCTGGTGTAGACAGGGTGTTAAATCGGATTATAAAAATTGGCTATAAATGTTAAACATAGATATATATATAACTAGATGCTTCATTTGAGTAGACATGTCCGCCATTTTGGAACGGTCCACTAACATCACTCACAGTTTGCTAAAATGCCACAACACTGCACAGCCTTGGCTGTAGAAACCACAGGGATTTAAATTCCCCAAAATGGGATACCCTTTCATTGTTGCCAGATCAGTGTAACAAAATCAATCATCACTAGCCTAATGTGCCTAGTCCAAATAACAGAACTTAACTTTCCTAAATAAAATCATAGTAAGATTAACAGCTAAATAACAAAATCCTTCCACTCTTAAGCTGTGAAAAAAACAACCCACAGTTGCCTAATCGTTTGAGAAAACAGCAGATTTGGCAACACAATGTTAATTATGATACAGTCTTGTTCAACTTTTAAAGAACCATTGTGTTACACTGCTATTTTTAACTAGGAACCACTTTGGTATTGCAATTATTTCTTCTGAATAGACACATGTAGCTACCGGCCCTACATCTGACAAAACGCTTCAAAGGTCACGAGTGAAAGTAAAGAGAATAGAGAAAAGTAGCTGCTTTTCAGTTCACTTCTTTAATGAAGGCACTCCATATTCCTGTACCTCATGGAGTGAAACATGTTGCTAATAACACCAATGTCATGGGTTCGACTCCCAAGGAACACATGAACTGATAAAACGTTACAGTATACCCCTTATTTGGGAAAAAATGGCTGCCAAAAGCGTGAATCTAAAATAACATCATTGAACCTGTTTATTGTGACCAATGCAATACATTACCCCAATTCCACATGGGCATTAGTGTTGTCTAAGAATTCTGACATAGAAGGCATATTCAAGATTAATGCACCGTCTTATTCCTTAATTCAGAGAGACTGACCTCGATACTGCAGTTTCTGTGCCCTGTTGTTGGGACAGTCCTTGCCCTGCATGCTGAAGTTAATGTTGGTGCGGATGCAGCGGTTGTTTAGAGGCTGCACGGGGCGCACGTTGTCGCTCATGCTCAGGAATATCTGCGAGGGCTGATTCTGACTCAGCAGCCGCATGGAGTGCATCTGCCAAAATAACACGGAAGGAGCAAAGATTTCATTCCGGCTCTCTGATGGCAGGTCAGGCAATTATCGCACAGTCAATCCAATCCTAACAGACTCGCATCAAAACCAGTCTAGGGAGCAGATGTTTCCAAATCCTATTTATTACACAACACCCAGCAGCAGACCTGTGGATGTTTCGGCTGCGTCAAGTGACACATTTTGCTGTATACAGTACAGTTATGGGAGTCTATATTCTTTTACCTGCATCTTTGTGACGTATATCGGCTTGTTCATCAGAATCCATGTTGCGGTCTCGTAACAGGGTGGGATTGTCATCGATCCTTCATAAGTGATAAAACTCGACGTCTCTGGATACACCTCCTCAATGTTCAGCCCCGAGAGAAGATATGCATCGTCTACACAAAACAAGAGAACATGGCATTAAAAGTTGTTGCTTCAATTATTATTATCTCGAGAGCCATTTTACGGCAACAGATTCGTTTTGGTTAGTAATCACAATAAATCCCGAACCCAACGGCACTTTCCTGGCACCTTTTAAAACGTAATGATAAGTAACAAAAGGCTTGAAATTACAGGAGAAGAGCAAATAGCAACAGAAAGAACTGTAGTAGATAATTTTACAAATTTGCATCTCTGCTCGCAAACGCTCCAACCTCTCCGTTCTGTTCACGCTTCGTCTTTAGATTTGTTGAACGGCCGGTGACAGCTCGTGTTATTTTGACTTCACAATAGCAGGTCTGCATTAGATAATGCGCCGCCGAATTTATGAGGAGCAGGACATATTGAACTCACCTTCCGCTGACAACAGACAAGTAATGGGTTCCGACTCACGTCAACCAGAGGAAATAGTTCATTATTCCGCCTCTGTTCCATTGATTACCACTCTATCTGAGGCTGGGAAAAATCCCGGCGTGTGCGCAGAACTTTGATAGCTTTTGTGGCATAAATAATTCCTTTTGGCTGCGGAGGAGGGGGATGCGTTTGAAAAATACATGCGCTAGCAGCGAAGTGAGGGCTGCTAGTGCATTTCCAGAGATTCAACTGGGAACAGAGCGGGAGGCCAGGGAGACACGGTGGGGTGTTCTGACAGCTGTCAAAGCCCAAGCTCCTCTGCCCTCCCACGGCAAGACTGTCGAGTCGTCCCTGAGCTCCACCAGCCTGTGTTCATGCACCGCGGAGGCCTCTGGGATACGCACCAGCCACCAGGGGTCAGAACATTTGATCTATTCATCCACACTTTCCTCACCCCTATTAATTCAATTATGAAGGGCCCTTTGGTGTGTAAAATGCCATGGAAGATTTCCACTACACTACATTTCTAGTGTAGGCCTTAAGATATTCCAAAAACAAGATGTGGTTTGAGTTCCCTGAAGCAGATGTGGTTTTTACTCAACAGCTCTGTCTCGCTCTCACAGATGTCTCATGCTGTCAAACTGTACTTTCAATCAGTGATGTTGAGGAGGAATTACAGTTTACAAAACCATATGTATAGAACAATGTCAATGTTTAAAATGAATGCAGTTATGTTATGTTATAAATAATGTATATGTTATTGTATAATATGTTTAATAAATAAACAATTTGTTGAATTTTATTGTATATTAATTTTATCAAGTAAACAATTTGTTGAAAGGGTCGTGTAACTTTGTCACGTTTAAGTTTAGTCAAGTAACGGTTCTTCTGGTAACCCAAAATAATACTGACTAGACATACATTTATATTGCTAGCTAATGTCATTTACTGGTTATTTCTTTTGCTTGTTTTTAGAAATAATCTGCAGGGACACTATTCTTTGTGGAAAAAGTTTGTTTATGTTGTTGCTTTGAAACAGTCTATAGACCACTTTGGAAGCCATAAACAATGCTGGTCCAGAAGAACTTCTCATTTCAGTTTTTAGTAGTATTGAGAATTTTGTCAATTTTTATTATGCAGATGTTCTTTGATTTAATTGCTGATTTAAAATAGAGGTGTCACAATATACTGTTACTGACAGTATGCGTTATATTAATAACCGAGATTATTGATATCATGTTAAAACTACACATATGGTGATACCGATGAATAGTTTAGCACTTGTATCTGACTAACACTTTGTAGGTGGTGGTTTTGCACCCTTGATGGTGCCTTGAGAGCCATAATGGTTACAAACTCTCACTGCCTCACTACCCTAGTATTTTGAGTATGATTTATTAGCTAAAAGAAAGAAACACCCAAATTAAAGATGAATTTGACTGATACCATTACTTAGGATATTATTAAAAAAATATTTAATTTTAAAAACATTTCACGGAATATTGCAATAATGTTGTTATTGTGTATTCTTCTGAATTGATATTGTGATAAGCACTAATTTGAAATATGTTTTTAGAATCTGGTTTTGCTTGGTGCAACAATAAACAATAAAAGTCCATGACGGTAATGATTAGGGTCAACAATATCATTCATGTTTTACTTACTCTTATATGTTATTCTTGTGATGGTGTCTCTGTTCAACATTCGATTCAGAAATGAATTTGAAGTCTCGGATATCTGAAACAGAACAGATGTCAAGGGAGAAAAGGCAGAGCACAGTAAAGACAAGAGAGAAGGACAGTGATAGATAGGAGAGAAGAGAAACAGAGGTGAGGGAACAGATTATTTGTGACAACTTGATTTCTGAAAGGAAGACAACGTGACTGAAGAAAAGAAACAGGAGAAACAAACATATCTCGAGAAGTGTATGAAGTCACGATATAGTTTGCTTTCCACAATCAAAGCTTTATTTTCCTGGCAAACAATCAATATTTCAGATGAGGTGACGACATTAAACTTTAACAGATGCATATGAAAAAGGAAAGCAACTAGAAAACACCTTCATTTATGTATCGAAAACAGTGATTTGAAAAACAATCACATTTCACAAGTTAAGGTAATAAAGTTCTTCAAAAGTTAAGGCTGCTTTTAGCTACTATTACCCAACAAGGACAAGTTATCTCACTTTTCTTCGGCTTTCATTGTTCATTTGAAACGCTTTCAATTTCAGCGATTAAAAGAAATGTGCCTTGTGACTACAAAACAATGACTTCTTTTTTGACCTGTTCATCGAGAGAACGGTGAAAATTAAGGTTTAAAAGTCTAAGTCGCATCTTTTGGAGACTTTCTGCGATGGAACCGGAGGCAGCAGCAAGCCATTATCTCTTCCAAGAAATAATTAGGGTCGACAGCACAGAATGTGGCTATGAAAAAGATTCGTTTTTACTATCCCTCACGATCAATGTTTTTGCCTTACCGAGAACATTTTTGCTTCAGCTAACAATTTATTCTTACATGTAGCTGTTTATTTCACAAGGCTCAAGCTCAGCCTCCTCCATTTTGTGCCTTCCACTACAATGATGGTGCACATTATGGTACCCCTTGCATTCATACTATTAGACTCAGATGGGAGCCTTTACTGAAGGTGTGACGCCATAACAGGGAACACAGCGTGTGGTACCTCAAAAAAAGGGCTTTGGGGATGAGTCATGTCTGTCTGAGAGAGAAAATATGAGGGGAGCCACTATGCTTCTGCTCTCAGTCATATCAATGATAGGTGATGACAAACAGTGAGCAAATGAGAAATCTTCCTGAACGGGTACATAAAGTAAAAAAAATTCCCCAAAGGCAGTCACAGAGTGCATTTACTGTTAATGTATTTCTTCTTTTGTTGTAAATATTCTTTACAAAAATCATAACCACATACCAAACTTGAATGGGGAATTCCCAAAAAGCATGTTTCCAGCCATTTTTGTAAGCGATTTTGCTGCATCCACTCACAAAAATAAAGTTTTGATATATTTATGGTAGGAATATCTTCATGGAGCATGATCTTTACTTCATATCCTAATAATTTTTGCCGTAAACGAAAATTCCATAATTTGGACCCATACCATGTATTGTTGGCTATTGCTACGAAAATACCCGTGCTACGCAAGTAGACAGTTTTACAACTGTTCCTACATTTTATTAACAGTACGATATTTATAATATTATAAAGAAATTGTTTTGAATTTTTTTATTTTAATATTCAGTTTGTCCTATTAGAACTGTACATAGTAACACTACATCACCTGTCAAGCCCGTCAATAATCGCCCAATGTTAGTAGTCCTAACACAAAAAAATATGCAATGCGCAAAAAATCGTTTTGATCACTATCTTAACTTTCAAGCCTGTCAATGACTTAATATTTGTCAAATGTTCATTGTCACTACATGACACTGTCAATGAAAGCAGCAAGAATACCTCACAATGTGAATCCAAAATAATTATCTATCAATAGCACAATATGTAAGATTTTTACAATAAAATATAAAAAAAACCACTAACACTAATAATGTTTGAACTACAGTATTCTTTTATCATTAAGTCATCTATATCAGTGGATCTCAACCTTTTTGACTTCAAGGCCCTCACATCGTCCACAACAATATTTGAAGCCACCCATTCACATTTACCTAATAAAATATTCTAGAGCTTGGCATAACTAGAAACATTTAACAGTTAAACTTTATTTTAATTCTCGCTATTAACATTTAACCATTAACTACGACTTTTGCCTCAATATGCTCCTAACGTGTTGTTTATTAATAGTTAGTAAGTTAGTTGTTACTGTAGGTTTAAGTATTGGGTAGGATTAGGGATGTAGAATATGGTCATGCAGAACAAGTGTTTTATAAGTACTAATAAACAGCTAATATGCTAATAATAGGCATGCTAATACGCAACTAGTTAACAGTGAAAATTGGTCCCTATACTAAAGTTACCAATTTAGCGATACAAATAACCAAACCCTATGAAATCTTTTAGGTCTTTTAACTTATTTTGATGCATGTAAGTAATCTTGAGGCCCCTGGGAAGTCTGCTGAGCCCCCGGCAGTTACCTCAAAGCATTAACAGGCATGTTTCTGAGTAGCTCTGAATATTTGAAAAGGTTTTATATTAAGCTTCAGAATTCTTGGTAGTGAGTGATTGAGTGAGTGAGTGCATGAACTAGGCACGGTCCATATGGACAGGCAGCAGAGGTGACTGCACCAGACTCACATCCAGGGCAAAGATGACTGCGCCTGCCACTGACATTGAATGGGTTAATTAGCTGAGCTTGAACTCCAGGCCCGAGGGGGAAAATAAGGTAATGGCCTATAACAGCTCTCCAGACGTCTCTTCACAGACATTTAACACGGTGGTGGAAGTTCTTTGGTGACCTTGTCCTTCCAGAGTGACAGGAAGTTTGCCAGCAGTCTGCTAATTGCGCGGCTAATTGTGTCTGAAGTATTTATTTATTTATTGAATGGACTGAGCTTCAAATTGAGCTATAATTTGTATTCATCACAATAAGGATTTAGACATGCATTCATATCAATCTGATCTAAAATACTTTCAGTGATGTCACGTTCTAAGTTGTATACTGTAGGCGTGTGTAGTACTCACCTTCATAAATATAGACACTATAACCAATCCATTTGGACTTTTAGCAGCTTCTGTGTAGTTTGTGTACAGTTCATGGTTGTAATGTATTAGCTGCACCTGTGTGAACAAAATAAAACGTTTTTATAACTTTTCCTGTATACCATGGTCATGCATTTGATTTCCTGCAAATTTACATATAAAATGTAAAGACTAAGAGTCTGCCAAATAATTAATAAATGTAATTTGCACACCGTCAGAGACGTTCACAAGAGACTGTCAGCTTCAATACAACTTCAACAATGACCGCTTTGGTTCTCTTTTGCACAAAAGATGAGTTTATTTATGTTGACTCGGTGTCAGCTATGCAGATGTTGTGATATTAAATCCATGCTCGAGGAATTTACGAAATACGAAAAGCATAATTGGGAATAATTACCGATTGATAATAATTTGCTCTGTAATTACAGAAAATCCTGTTTGCGCCTCAAACAAATATGAAAAAGCAACACGTCAGTTGAAATGAGTTGGTCTGGTGCCAAGCTGAGAGTCAGTTTGGATAACAGCCGAAGTTTTTGTCATTACAGATGGCTGCGAATCACAATCGCAGGTAAACAGCTGCCTTCTTCTTTGTTTGAACACGTCTGTCAAATGTAAATGTGAATTCATTGCGAGGAGCTGGTAATCTTCCTTCTGTGAACCGAGTCCTTAAGAAAGAGTTTAAAATGGAAGAGGTTTAGATAGGTGAAAAGGTCTCAAACAAGTGCAGAAACACAAAGACTACTTGTACAAAACTATACAAAAATGCATTCGATATTATTTTTTTAAAGGCTTATCCATCTTCTGCACACTGTAAACAAGTGTTTTTTTTTTAAAGTCAATCCCCTTTTAGCCTGCTGTGTGTTTTTCTTTAAATAAATTAAAAACTGCGTGGCTGATAGTAATTATGAAATATGCAAAAGCAAACTCGGGGAGCGACAGATCGTCTATAAACTTAATCAAATGTGGAGAAACGCGATTACGGCGCGAATGTTAATTTGATAAGATTTTTTTGTGAAGCCAGTGCTTTCCCGAACTTTCTAACCAGCAGTTTTTGGCTGGCTGTAGCTGTTCACCTTCCACGGAGATGAGGAGTGCAGAGGATACATTTTGGGAAGCAGTATTAGATGTGAGATTTCCACCCGAGAGCCACCTTAATCCATGGACTTATACCCACAGACCCACATTGGACAAGGGAGACAAAGTTTTTTTAAAGTAATATATATAAGTAATTTGTTACTTAAGGACATCTAAAATGTCCCCTATGGAAAATCTTCTTTCTGGGTACACATTTCTTACCAAAGTACTGACACACAGCTAAGATGCTTATCTTACCACTTCCATTGGTTTTGTGTTATGTGCTGACAGAGGGGAGGTGTTAAACAGTAGCAGTAAATGTTTTGCAGGAGTTGCGCGCGTGCACACACACGAATCTGTCAGACCGAGGAGAGGTGTCTCGGCTACGATAGGAGACAGCCTGTGCCTCTGGTGGGCCCTCTGACAAGCTCTTTATTGTGTGATAGCTGGCTTAGACCTACGATGGGCGAAATATGAAGACAGCAAGTCGATAGGAGAAAGAGAGGTGGACGGCGCTAACTGGACAAATGAAAAGCAGTCGCCTGGAACCGCCATCCAATAGCAGATGAATCAGAGCGTGCACTCATAAAGCAAATAAACGGAAAGCCCGGGTGTACAAAGAGCCATCTGATTTGATTACGTGAGAGTTAAACCCCCCCGTGAAGGAGGATGTAGCCTGTGTGCGAGAGGACTGGAGTGTAAGGCAGAACTTCAAGGGAAATGTCCAATTGCCCATTACCTAAGTGGTACACAGTCAGAATGCAATTGAAGAGCGGGGTTTTTACTTTATTTTAGCAGGACCTGCCTTTGCATGTACACCTGTGTGACATCATAAACCGAATATTTGATACCGTGAAAGTTTGATGATTTCTGTCACACTTTTTGACGTGGTGCTTTGCTATATTTAGCGCATTGGAAAATGGGATTTTAATGAGGAAAATTTCCTCGGGCAGCTGAGAAGTGAACAGTGACAGTAATGTGTTATTTTGCAACCATTGATAATTGGAAATTAATGAAAGGGTGAAGGAGGAGGTGCTTAAACCCAAGTGTGTGGGCTTCTAGATCATTGAGAGTAGAGTTAATGCATTATTTCAATGAAACATCATCTGTTAATGTTTATGTATTCGATTTTTCATAAGTCTGGCACCGTGGTTTAATTTAGAACAACTGCTCTGCAAAAATAATGCATTGAAATTATAGATTATGCATCTCGTCCTCACATAAAATGCATATCTTATAGAAGGTTTCAAAGCAACAACACAAACAAATGTTGCACGCTTTTGTGGTCCAAACTTAACTTCCGGTACACATCCACAAAGAATCGAGTCCCTGCAGATTATTTCTGATAACAAGCAAAAGAAATAACAAGTAAATGACATTAGATAGCAAGTTAAAAGCATGTCTAGTCAGTATTATTTGGGGTTACCAATAGAAGAAGCGTTACTTGGCCACACAAACCATACAACAAATTGTTTATTTAATAAAATGAATATACAGTAAAATCAACAGACCGGAAGTTAACTTCGGGCAAGGCGCGTGAGTCTATAATGTCTGTAATAAAACAATAATCATTTATAGCAATCCAATTAAGAGTCCAAGCAGAAAAGCTGCTATAAAAGAATCAATAGATACATCAATGGACGGATGTATGGATTTTTTTGTGTATCCTGATGTACGCAAACTACTTAAAAGAGCAATATTTTCAACAGAGTGCTGGCTCCGACTGTAATAACACTAAACACATCTATTCACCCAATGTGATTAGTGAATTTATTGAGCGGTGCTGAAGCATGTGAGATGGAATGGGAAACATAAAACAGACAAATATCAAATCACAGTGGAAAGATTTCCAATCGTCTGTCCACGCTTCCAAGATTAACTCAAATGTAGAGCAGTTTTAATGTGCTGTTACATTTCGTTCCTGAATTCTCTTATTCAAAGTACCGGGGGAATAAAGAAATGGGTAAACCACTTATACAGTACAGGATTTTTGAAGTGGCATTACTGAAGATCTTAAAATAAATCTATCATTTAGCAAGCACATAAAACCATTTTGTGTACGTGTATATGTATTTTGAGCGATCGGGTCTAATTTGGCTTCAGGTTGACGTCATTTGTTCTTGGATGTCATGTCCAGTGTGTGGTTGTTTTTGGGACGCAGAGGCAAACAGCATCATTTTCTTCTTAGTATCAGTGGCTGTTGATGAAACTATCAAACTGCAGTGCAGAGACATACATCACAGAGGGTATATTCGGGGGATATTGTGTTTACCATTCGCTTAAGCGTAGTGTTCAATAATAAATAGGTTTTCTAGAAAAAAAACAAAGCTGTTTACCAATATTAATGAGTATTGCATATCATTGCTGTGAAATTTACTTTCCTAAATTGGGGTTTGTGCTTCTTATGTAATATATATTAAATATACTGATTTATAAAAGCTGTTTTTTATTGCACTCAGATAAACTTGCAATTCTCTGTGTCAACCACAGACGGCCACGGCGAGGTAGAGCAGCTTTAGGAGAAGTTTCTAAAAAACACCTTGAATATTTTAGCACTCATTTCATCAGTGGTGTTTCATTTGCAGTTTGTGAATGAGACTGCCCTCGTGGATCAGGGAGAATGAGGCATGCATTAACTCCGAGGTGTTGCAATGCATCTACAGCGAGGCAACTTCCCCTGGGTGCCATGAGCACGAGTCAAACGTAATCTTCAGAAGAGCTAGGTGGAGATGTGTTGAATGTTACAGAGACAGACATCCAAATAAAGCTTAAAAGCTCGCTTGCTTTTGAATGCAAAACAGCCAGCGGTCGGGAGATATTGCGAATGTGTTTGTCGTTTTAAGTTTTAATATTCTTTCTCTCTGTTCTCATTTCAAGGACAGGCACGGTCCCAACCCATTTGGTTCAATTTACATTCGCTTGGTAAGCGTGTGCGGAAAATAGTTCTTAAAAACACTGATTTTGGATGCATTTGCTTTCAGACTCGACTGTGACCATTACAAAAAGCTGGAAGCTTAAAATGATCGTTCAAAAGCTCAATCGTTCACCCACAAATGAAAATTCTGCCATCTATTACAAACGTGTATGACTTTCTTTCTTCTGCAGAACACCAAAGAAGATATTTTGAAAAACGTTTGTAAGTGAAAGCCGTTGATCACCACTGACTTGCATTGGTTTTGTGTCCGTACCTTAGAAGTCAATGGAGACCAATGGTTTTTGGTTATCAACATTCTTTAAAATATCTTCTTTTGTGTTTTGCAGAAGAAAGAGAGTCATACAGGTTAAAAATGTCAAGAGGGTGAGAAAATTATGACAGAATTTTTGGGTGAACTACTACTATAAGAACTGGAGCCAAGACCGCTCTTGGACCGCTAGGAATTTTTACCATTATTTTGTGGTTTTGTTTGTTATTTTATGCACTTGTGTATTTTATCTTACGACCTCTAAAAGCGATTGCTGTAGTTGTTTGTAAGATTGGAGTGTTTATTGTGTAACATTATAATATTAAATGACTATAGTGGGCATTATGGGCATTTTCTGGGATACCAGCAATACATAAAATACAAATGGGTTGTTGACAAATAAACATGCGTCCTATAGGGTGACTCCAAAATTTTAGAAAACAAACTGTTAATAATATATTAATTTGTATTATTCATATTTATGTTTAAAATATAAAATAGCATAAGAGAGATTTATCCTCATTGCTAGTTTTTTTTCTAAATTTTCGCTGTCACACCATAGGACACATGTGCAGCTTATTTTTCAACAACCCAAATACTGTTTCGCTTCAGTTACGATATTTGCAATGGTCAAAACTATATACAGTATTGTATACTGTACCAAAATCACACACATTCACATAAGGTACAAGTAAACAAGATTCAAATCACCAATTACCTAAAAGTACAACGTACAATTACAACCGCAATGAATGAATTTCTGGATTTCTGTCAAGAAAACTAATGCTTTAAATACAGTGCCAGGCCTTTGGTGCCTGGGTCATGCTTCGGTTTGCCCTGATAGACCGTTGACACTTTGTTTTATTATAGTTGGATTATCAGCTGGCTGCCACAAGGGGGGAAAAGAAATTATAATCATTAATTACTGCGGATTTGCCTGTCAAGCTCACGCTTATTTTGTTGCCACACAAATCGTTGTTCTTATTACCTTCAGAAGGAAATGTCAAGGCTTTTCTGACTGGTGACTTTATCAAATGATGAAGGCTGCAGCGCCGTGCCAGTTAAAATTACACCCGGAGCGTAATTGAGACGCATTTTCCAGCTATTAGAGCTCTGTTAGTGGAAGACTACTTAAATTAGAGAATAAGTTGAATACGTCATTATACATTACCAATACAGTCAGAAATATTCACATTTTTCAGCGTGTTCATTGTTCAGAAAATGTCAATGCGGCTGGCTTGTAGTTTCTGTTTGTAGGCTTGAATCTGATGCAAACCCTGTTAAACATTTCATGAAATTCATGCTTCTAGGCACTGTATTACTGTTAAGCAGTGCATAAAAACACCAACATTTATTTATTCTACAGCAATACTTTCCATCACCTGCTAAGCATTGTTTTCTCCCTACTTCTCCCTACGGCTCCCGATGACCTACGAGGGCAGCCTTCTTTACACTTTGCATAAACTGTGACCTTAAAAAAAATCAACCAGAGGCAACTGTAAGCCCCTGTGATCTGGTCTGGAGCCCACTCAATATGCAGGACACAAAAGTTTCAACGCTCACCTCCCCGGAGAAGGCCTGGCCGTTGAGGAGATGCTCCGAGCCCTGTCCATCCTCACTGCCAAAGTGTAACCTTATCTCCTCAAGTCGGTGGCTGTACGTCATCGGTCCACCAGAGATGTTGACTAGATGCTCTTTATCCAATCGGAGTGATACATGGCGGCCTGTGTTGTACATTGTCCCTCCCACCTTTAGGAAAAAACAGAACGGTTAAAAGTAAGAGTAATGAAACTGTATTGCAGATACAAATACAGAGATAAAATAATTTTAACAGAAAAATAAACAGTGGGAGGTAATAAAATATACTCTCATTCGAAGATATACGATACTAGTTTAACAAAAAAAGCCTTTGAAACTGGCGTGACAGACGGAGGAATGAAAACAAAAGAACTTTGCCCTCGCTGCTTAAGAGCGCAAGAATCTGCCTGGAATCGATTACATCTGAAGCTTAGAGAAGTGAGCACAGAGATACAAGAACAAGGATACAAGGATAGCAATCTTTATCAGTGTATCCACTTATTTATTTATATTCAGGGTTTGCTCGAAAGTGAGCTATTGATATTCTAAACACGACGTTGGAAATACTTCCATCGCTCTTATCTATCTATCTTCCTTTCTGTCTGTCTGTCTCTCTCTTTTTCCTTTACGACTTTGCCTTCAAAATGATTTTCTCTCTCCAAATTCCCAAAGAAAGAGGCCTGCCCACACATCGTAAATATTTTATGGAACCTCTGAAAAATCAATGATTTGTGTAGGGTAGAGGGACGAAGTGAATAAGAGAGAGAGAATGAAAGAGTGGAAATTGGGGAAAGGGGATATGAACCTAAGAGGACGGGGTGGGAACCTGAACATTGCTCAATGATTATTCATGAACTACAGATGACAAAGGTAAAGGAGACGAGGAAGAAAACTTCATTGTGTGGTTTCAAGGGAGAAAACAGTGTCGACGGTACATGACATTAAAGCCAATGATGATGTTTCTACTACGTCCACTGAATTAGACCGCTGTTTCACAAAAGCTCAGCATCTATTGCTATATGTTGATGAAATGTGAGTGTTCTTCTATTATTGATGGACAGTACACACTGACCTTCCTGTACCCCTGTACATGTACAGACTCTTGTACGGTTTACCCCAAATGATTTCAAACATCAGACTACACACATGTGGAAAATCCAATGCAAATGTCATTTGTACCACAGGTTTTCAACATGCGGTCAAATGTCAATATTTGGTGCTTTAAATACCCATGTGTCCATGTGTAAATTGTCACATCCATAACAGAATTGTCACATGCATAACTGTCCATATTTCTCATGAATAGTATATAGTAACTTTACATTACATTTATGCATTATGCATTTGCTGGGTGTAACTGCTTGTTTTTGCGTTTTAATTCAAAGAAATCCTATAAAGTTGTCTCTCGTAAATATGCTTTTTGTCACATTCATAACGCATACATTTTTCATTTTTTTTTTATTGAAAACCTATAAATACTGACTGATATTTTTCTGATGTCTGGACTCTATCATCAGGGGTTTAGTAAATATAAACAGATGATTCAATATTCTGGTAATAAATACATTCTGTGAGAATTTATATTTTTAAGTTTTGACTGAAAATGTCACATGCATAATAAGAATTGCACTTGGAGCCCAAGTCTGAGAAATACAGCATTTTTTGTTTTAATATTTATAACACTGTTTTCAGATTGAACTGTAAACCTGGCTGACAGGACATTTCCATTATATTGCAAATATGAACATTTACATTTAGCTGTTAAGCACTGTACAACCCTGAACTGTGTATGTAGTCCACACAGCTTCCAAGATAAACTCAAAGTATGAAGTTCATTACTTTTAGGGAATTCTCATAGCTGTGGTGTGTGTATTGTGTCGTCCCCGCATTTTAATTTTCCCGAATGCATTGAGCTGTTTTACGTTTCGATTCCCCTCATAATTCGTATTAACGGATTCAAAATCATGCTAGTTAATGCTCCGCTGCACTTTAATTTATTGATCTGACAGTTCCGCGGATAACACGTCACATCGCTTCGACAGTTGCGAAACACCTCCCAGCCCGACACTTGATCTACAGCCCTGCTTATATTATTATAGAGACAGCTGACAGCGGCAGAAACAGAGGAATCATATACATAACAAAACACACATGAGAAAGAATAAAAAAATAACTACTGCACACAGCCTACAGGAGCTCCAGCTGGGCTGCTCTGTGGTATCGACTACAAGTAATAACTTTGAATCTTCTATCCCAAGCCTGTTACGTAAAGATAACATAAACACGGGTTTAATTTATGGAAATATTGTTTCTGCAAGTATCAAGCCAAGAGCTGACTGTAAGATGTATGTTATTCTCTCTGGTTAGGTAATTATGATTGCAGGGTTTGAAAGCAATATCATGAATGTTATTGTTATGCTCTAGTGAGACCGCAATGAAATAAAGAAATTAGAGAAGCGCATGCTTTGTCAAGGGAATTTGCATTATGAGCTTCTGTAAGGCTCTGAAAGGCTCGTATCTGGATGAAAAGGATGTAAACCGATTCATTCCACAGTCTCCGAGGGGTAACACTGGTCGGACAGTGAAGTTATGTAAGACGCGCAGAACATAATACTTCACACTCATGAGCAAACCAGGTTTTCAGAAACACTGTATAAAAGTTAGAAGATAATGATAAAAAACGTTTTTAAAAAGAATTTATTAACCCCTTGAAATATAGTTTTGGTGAATTTATATAAAAAATAGAAACAATGTTGGAGAAGCCACGTTGCTAATGCTACTTAACATTTGTGGTAGTTCTTTGAAAGTACACTGTAGTTATTGATGTCATCTAAACTACAAGTTACAAAAAAAACAAATGGTTTGGTAAAATGAACATGTCAAAGGAACAGAATCACTACAATAAAACAAACGTTTTTATGATTATATATGAGCACAGCTCACTGCACTGAAGCCTGTGTGACAAATGTGACAAAACTCCTTTATGGTACTATTTTTAAATTTACTGTCATTCATTTCTTTTTAATAGGAAGTTTATAAATATTGACTAAACAATCTGAACAAAACACTTCACACGTGCAATCATCTAACCAACTCCACATCATTCCAACCATCTTAATAAGAGCTGTCTGGTTTGATAAAAGCTGTCTGGCTCATGTTTCTGTTGCTTTTATATATTTGTTTACTTTGATTCTGTTTGTCAGCTCCTGTGGTCTAATACTGTAACAACCACTGGTTGTACACCTTATAATCTCAGAAGATGCTGTAAATTATATGGTTTATATCAGCCCTTTTCAAAGTCTGGACTCCGGTCCAAATCCGGACCAGGAGCGAATTCGATCCGGACTGTATTTCAAGTGCCAAAACACACACAGACACACAAACCAGTGTTGCAGTGTTTAATTCCTTTTTTCCCATCAAGAAGGGTGCGTAGCAACTTGCAACATTTTTTGGATAAACCTTGGCTTTCATTCAGTAGAAAGGATACAGATTAGGCATTAAAACTATGTGCCAGTTTGTAGCTGTATAGTTCTGTTTTTTAAAAAAGGGGTCTGTGAGCCAAGGCAACTGTCTTGAAAATGCTAATGGATAGCTGTCTACTGGTACAGTATTACAGACCTCCTTGTTTTACACTAACACAAGGTCATTACCTGCACTGGATTGTGCTCCCTACAGATCTATTAGTTTCAACTGCAATAAACAGATTTTAACACTGTTTCTGTCCCCGGAAAAAAACAGGCTAAAGCCATGTGTCTGAATAATACGATTTATGTTTCTTTTATTAAAGTGAGAGGCGTACAAATCTTACACACCTCACAGCTCTGGATTTGCCAGAGTAATAGTGTCAAATATGTGGATGCCATGTCTAAACTGTCAAATTCATTTCTCTGGCAAAGGAGCCTGTTAGTCAAAGCAGCGGCAGAATGCTGTTTAGTGACACCACACTGGAGCCTTTTAAACAGAGTTTAAAATGTCAAAATGAAAAATTGCCAAAGGAAAGAGCAGAAAAGCAAAGCAAGACTTTGGCTGGTATACAAGTGTCATAAATATGAGGGACAGTATACTATCAGAACATTTGAATTATTATGATATTTTAATATTTAATTCTCTATTTTATTATAGTGATTACTAATTTTGATCAATACAATACAATAAAGTACTTATATGTTGTGTTCATAGCATGTTAGGACATATTAGGTCCCTAAATGGTCAACTAAAAGGTGGTGTGTGTAATATTTAGCAGGATCTATTGACAGAATATCATATACATATACATCTTCAGAGGTGTATAAAAACCTTACATAATGAAGCGTTATGTTTTTATTATCTTAGACTGAGCTATTTCTATCTACATACACCGCAAATCTCAACATTGCTCCTTCAAGCATAAAAAAAAATCTCTATTTAGAAAGTACGAAATACAGGAGGCCACTTTTTAAACCGTGTAGTTTAGCGCCACAAGGCTGATCTGTCAAAATATACCAATGATTTGGAAAGAAGAAAAGCAAATGATCTACATTTGTTACATTACATTGTAACGTAAATATTTTTGCACCATCCAGCAGATAGTACATTTCTTTTTGGTCTCTGTTTGCCATGAAACGACAGACCAAAGAAACTAGCATCACAGCTGGGCGATTCCAAGAAAAATGCTGTAGTCTTATTTTTACTATTTGTTAATCATGACATTTTTAATTATACTGTAACTTATTTATTTGAACAGCTCCACTGTCTGCTCAATGTGTAATATGCAGTCACACACACATAGACAAGTCAATTTATGTCCCTCTCTGAGATGTATGTCTTTAAATCTAAGTAAACTAGGAGTTTGCACTTTTTGCCCATGCTTCGTTACACAAAAATGCAATTCCAGTTTAATTGGACAATGGGTCGAATTTAGAATTGATCCAGTTTCTCAAATTTGTCATTACTTCAAATGCTTTTAGTTTTAATTGCTAATAAACAACTAAGCAGTATCATATGCAGGGGTCTCAGCATGTCTCAACATGCCATATCATGACACAGAAATAATCCAGCTAACACAATTAAATGCATCTTAAAAGGATCCACCAACCCCACAGATTCACCAGACACACAGTTTCCCTAATTGTCAGAACTATTTCAAGTCGGGCGTATCTGCTTGCTTATTTGCTCTCTTGATCTTTGTCTTTGTTTTATTATTTTAGCATCAGTTTGCTTACACGTTGACTTCTAGATGTTGCACATGTTTCCTGACAAGAACAGTTTGCAAGTTCTAGTTCCATTAGAATCCTTTTAAATGTATCAGTAATAATAAATCAAGGTAGACCGTGGAGGTCAAGGAGGTCAATAGTTTTCATAGCCTCCAAGGCATGCATTACTTTTTATAATATCATTGGTGAGCAAAAAAGTGCAATTGTCATAAAACATACAGGAAATTAAGTTTTACTGTCATTTTATTAATATTTAAAATTTTTGTTAATCAAAGTACATTTAAGCAATTTTGTTGCTTTTGGCATTTTATTATTTCGTTTTTTATGTTGCGATATATTATAAATGAAATTTTATTTATAAGATTTTAAATAATTTTATAATGTTAAATATATTAATACGTTATATATTTTATTTGTTTCAGTTTAGTTTAGTTCAGCACCTTTAAAGTTCATTTCAATAATTAAAAATGTTTTCAAAGTTTTATTTGAAGAAAACATAACCACATTGCACCTCACAAATTATATTATTAAAGGTAAAATCATTTAGATCATCATAGAGAATATGTTAAATGGCATTTTCAATGCAACTGAATGTACAGTAAGTGAAAAAATTTATTTTGCACAAAGAAAATGAACACACTCATATATCTTGGAAAAGCCACTTTAAAACTGTATCTTTCAAGTTAAATGGCTGCTGGCTTTTGAAATCTGTAGCCGTACTGCACAAGTCTACGGGCTGTAGTATCTTCTTCTAGTTGGCGTTGTTTGTTGTTTTAAATGTATTAAACCCGGTAAAGGCATATGCACAAATTTCCCTACTGCCGTTGCTTCTATGATGCTTTTGTTGCATAGCCGGTTCAAAGAGTTTAATAATGAAACCCTTCAGAGGAGAAAGAGAAACAGAAGCATATAAGGGTCATGAGGGTCTAGTGGCTGTTGTGAAGCTCAATAAATGACTCAAAGCCAGGTGTCCAAGATTCAAGGTTCAGCTTTCAGGACTATATCATACTGCTATGAGATGCACAGGAATAAAGTCTACATGCATACACAAAGCCCTTACATCTATCTGTTACACATACAGACGAGGATGAGGATGATGTGGTGGTGGAGGCAGACGAGATGATGTGGGAGGACTATGATAATGTCTTTTGGAATGATGATGTGCATGACAGGTGGTATACTGTGCAAGTGCATGTACACTCGATTCCTCACCCCAGGGTTTTATCCGCTACTGTACATAATAACAGGATATCTCAGCCAGACATCATGGAAGACTGAAGCATGGTGTATAGCCAACCTGGACGTTCATAGCAGGACAGCAATGAGGGCAGACCGGGATAATTCAGGAGGACCCCAGGGTTTTATCTGGTATATGTTCCTAGATTTATATTCAGCCCCAGCAAACTGTCAAAAAGCTTTCTAGAGCGACAGAACTGTGGCACACCTCAGAAGGTTTGTTTTTCAAATTCACATTTATCCTTTTGCCGTACAGACATTACAGCCTTTAACATCAGGTGCGTAGAATCCAGCATGCAGCCATGCAATCTCCTTAAACAAATATTTTCAGCAGAATACGTGCCTTTTCTATTCCCACACGACAATGACCCTGTGAACATATCGAAGTCTATAAAGGTGTGATTTATTGAGTCTGGCACAGAAGAACTTCAGCGGCCTGCACAAAATTCAGATCTGAACGCCGGACACCATCACTCAACATCAGTGTCTGACCTCACTAAAGCTCCCGAATCCCAGAAAATCCTTGCAGCCATGTTCTAGCGGTAAAACTTCACGGTTAAATCTCTCTTAAAGCCCTGAAGAATTAAATGTTTAATAAGCACATATTGTATGCATGTGGGTGTATATTAGTGCATACTCTTTTGAATATGTAGGTTATGTGTAGTACATTTATTATGCATTGTAATAAGTTTTGTTTGTGGCAGATGGGAGTAATTAGACATATCACAAGGAACAGCCCTGAGGAAGAAATCTGAATCCAAGCTCTTAGATGTCGAGTTTATCTTGATTATGTTGACAAACTAGATTAAGACTTCCACATTAAGTTCAAATGGAGAAATAAAAGCCTTTAAAGTTGGTTTTACAACCAGTGAAAACCATCAAGTGTAAAACTGCTGGAGAATCACTGTATGCTTATATAAGGTGTCAAAGGAGGTGGGTGGAGGCGTCGTGTAAACCGTCTCAGGGTCTGGTAAGGACATTTAAACACGTGCTTGGTTCGTGGTGATACATAACACCATACGCTCTTAGTAAATCTTTTGCTTCAAAGACTATATTCTTGAGGCAGAGGAGACTAAAGATAAGAGGGAATATGCGATGATGATATAATAAAGCAACAGGCCACAAGAGGCCTGGGTTACAGCACTTCTAACATGGTGAGGCATGATGTGAAGAAAGTGTGTCAATATTTTTCTTTAATTTGTGTTTTTAATACACATTTATCATTATTAAGAACAATTTTAGTTCATTTTACGTTCAGCATTTACTAATGTTATAGTTATCGCAGGGGGAACTAACACAAACAACAGCATTAAAGTGATAGTTCCCCCCAAAATGAAAACTCTGATCATTATTTACTCACCTTCTTGTCATTTTAAACCTGTACGACTTCGGTAGAACACAAAAGAAGATATTTTGAAGAATGTTGGTATCCGAACGATGGTGGTACCCATTCACTTCTAAGGTATGGACACAAAACCAATGCAAGTGAATGGGAAGTGCTGTTGTTCGATAGCCACCCTTTGCCTAGAATCGTTCTCTTGCCATTTTTTCACCGAGTCTCTTGAGGTCTCAACCTGGGCAAAAAATTCTTAAAAAATGTCCATTTATGCTGGACTTATTGATTCTTTTTATTCATTACCGAGTCATCAATTCCAAACATATTTTTTCAATAAAAATCCAAAATAAATTAATGTTGGCACAATTATATGTGTTATACTTTATTTATGAATTTATATATATATTTTAAATCAATAAAGTTTTATATATGATGATTTCCAACATTAAAACGCCTTCAGAGTAATACATTCAAAATTGAAAAAAATAGTATTAAGTAAGAGCAATCATTTCTGTTAATAATCTGTGAATGGGACGGCCCTAAAAACAGATTGAACGACACTCATAAAATCTGTGGTCACAGGTGTGTGTTTATCGGCATCTTTACAAGGTCAATCCATAACAAGCGACAACTGTTTTGACAAAAACATCAATGCGAAGCTAACCGCGAATGCAAGATCCAAATTAAGCAAATGAAATACAACTTCAAGAGTTGTGGCAGCGTTTATGCGCAAGATTAAGAAGCCACCTCTGAAGTCCATCTGTTCCCGCTGCGCGCCCGCCACGCATACGCCAACACAAGCAACCGGACGCCACCCTGCCGCAGTTGACAAATTAACACTTAAACACACCCTTGGCTCGCTCGCAGCCGGAGAGGGTGGAGAATTCAATTAAAGAGCAGAGGAGCACGTCACGAGACTCTGGCAACCCGACGTGAGAATCTTGGCCCTGCCGCTGACAGCAGAGCGGACTCATTGCTATGCAGGAGCAGGGTTGAGCTGTAAAACCAATGTCTTGCCACATATCATGGTGAGGCAGGACGGCAGGAACACATTTTCACCGGGACGTTTACAGTTATAAGTTATTGTATGAGGCTGCGAGGGGGAGCGCTGGGTGGGATGAGGATGTAGCCCGGAGCTTCTTCCGTGCCTGTAAACCAACGCTCAGACTCCCCTTGTGAATTTGCTGTCATCCAATGAATAAACAACGAACAGGTAACACTTCGGGGGACGCGTTGAGTAAATAACCAATGCTAAGTGGCTTAGCCAAGTGAGAATTCATGTGGAGATACAGCAGATGCCATTACACAAACATATTCATGGGTGTACAATACAATAGCTGTTAAAAAAAAGATCTTAGTATGTTAAACGGCCAGGTGTTGCATGATTTAAAGTGTGCTTTCATAGCTTTGTTTCTCTAACCCGTATTTGTGAAAATTCGTACCGCATACTGAATCACAAAAAAAACCAAATGCCTGCAAAAAAAGTTGTATTTATAAGTGAGTCAGAAAATCACAAGGTTTATATTCTGCATAAAAAATGCTCAGCATTTTATCTCGCTATGAAATTAGTAACACGGTGGAGACAGTTTCTGCTGTGCCTGTAGACTTTGTCTGCATTTTTTTACATTTGATTTATTTATTTGCCTTGCTGTTCAGATGAGTTCATTCTTCAAGGAACTGCCATTCTTGGCCTGAGGGTTTTTTTTGAGGCAGCACTATGTATTGTGGGCTGTTTTGAGTGGGAGAAAGTGCGGATCTAGAGGGAATTCAACAGAGGAACACAACATTCCTCTTTGACTCACTACCATTTAAAAAAAAATTTAAGCAACTTTAAGGGTTGAATAATTAGCAAGATTTAAGGTAAATGTATAAAATCTGAATAAATGATTGATGGTTAGAAATGACTGTTTATGTATTAATTTTCAAGCAAACATGAGCTAAAAACAGCTAAACTGAAAGAATACAGTACATCGAGCCTTTAGCATCTTTATCATGCCACACATGTGCAATAAAAAGTGTGCGTGTGTAACGTTTAATTAAAAAGAAAATCAATGAGAAGCTGGTCCATAACAGCTGCCGCTCTCAAAAAAGCTTTCCATTACATATGGCAACATGGCTGTAAGGATTTGCTTATACTGAGCCACAAAAGCATTATAATATTAGTAAAAATATAAGAGAGGATAACATCAGAACTGCCTGGTTTATTTATTTTTTGGTGTCAAAAAGAGGAGGTTGGTTTCTTTGCTCTAACCTAGGTGTGTCACTTTATACGGCATAGACAAAAAAGGTTCTTCTCTGGCATCGTGAAGCACCTATATTTTTAAGAGTGTATTCTATTTTAATATCATGGTTATTTATTAAAATAGAAGACACTTTTAAAAATAAAGGTGCTTCACGATGCCATAGAAGAACCCTTTTTGCCTAAATGGTTCTATAAAGAACCTTCAACATCTGAAGAACCTTTCTGTCTCACCAAAGGTTCTTTGTGGTTCAGATTATAAAAAGGTAAGACAGGGATGGTTCTTTAAAGAACCTTTGACTGAATGGTTCATTGTGGAACCAAAAATACTTTTATGGCATCGCTGTGAAGAACGTTTTAAGCACCTTCAATTTTAAGAGTGTAGAAAAGAATAGACCTTCATTGTCATCGTTTAGAAAACAAGAAATACAGTTTGCAACAACGCAAATAAATTATTTGTATAGACAAATAAACAATATTCTGCTAGTGTGTGTACAAAAACAAACAAAATAGACAAAAACACAAAGTAATTGCTGAAACTTGAAGAGCACTGGTCTGCTGCATCTGGATGTGCCTCCATCTAAAAAAACACGATTATTAATATTGTGTTAATTCTACATATATGACAATATTGTAAACAATTCAGCAAAGTTTTGCCTTGAGAGCCACAATGGTTAACAAACTATCTCCCACTAAACACTACACTCAAATTTTAAGTGTGATTTGTTGAAAAAAGGAGAAAATAAAACAAACAAAATTAAAGGTCCAGTTTGTGAAATTTAGTGGCATCTAGCGGTGAGGTTGGGAATTGCAACCAATGGCTCACTCCACCGCTCACCCCTCCCTTTCAAAGCAGTACGGTGGCTGACACATGACAAATATGTTGTCACCTTTTCTCTTCTTTGCCGAAGGAGATATTTACAAAATACGCTCTTACAAAAGTTTGTCCATTTAGGGCTACTGTAGAAACTGTAAGAGCACCCGCGGTATATGTAGATAGAAACAGCTCATTCTAACATAATAAAAACATAACGCTTCAGTATGTAAGGTCTTTATACAACTCTCAAGACTCTGTTTCTGATAACATGATAATACTGCTAGCATGAATTCTCTTGGTCATCATAAATGTTAAGTGAAAATCAGATATCATGACAGCCCTAGTCTACCTTGAAACTAAAAAAACCGTTCACGGTCAGCTCATCACGAATAACGCAGAAAAAAGCAGGTCCGCTTGAGTTCATCGACGTGAGTCATTATCTGATTCTTGGATGCTTAAGAGACGCTGCTTTTAACCAAAGTACAATGCTGCTGGCTAGATGAGGTGGACATGCATGAGAAGACAGTGAACTCGGGGTCTCTCTCTTTGTTGCAAACGCGTGAGTCACAACCGTCCCCATTATCTGCCTAAGATAAAGCCTTTTTAATGGGTAGGATGTGCAGCACTTGTACTTTTGTGAATAATGTAAGCCACAATCTGGAATGAATAAATGCAAAGGGAGCACGAGGCAAGATTTAATGTCCTGAAAGAGCCAAAACGGTCAATATCCTTTATATCAATGCATGTCTGCTCGTTTCATTATTGAAATTAATCACTAAATGTCTAATTGATAGGGTCTAATGGTAGCATTACCTGAGATCAATGGATGATCAATACAGGGGAATTATGGGTGTAATCATGTTGGTGTGCTGCCCAGGGGTAGTCTGGGTCAATAGATGTTCTTACAGACATATGAATTGGAATTTGGGCCTGGACTGATAAATGTTACACAGCTCATTCTGACAATGAATCTCCTCTTGATCGATATTCTTGCAATGTGCTCAGTCATGGCTGAAAGCAACTGCAGTAAAACTAGAAAGAGGAGAAAAACATATTCTTTGTTGGAGCTTATCTTCAATGACAGGATTAAGTTTAGGACTACATTTACAAAGTAGGTTTGCATTTCCAGAATAGTTGTTTTCAGTGGGCTGTGCATAAGTACGACAAAACACCACTGACCAATCACAATACGTTATGCAAATAATAATAATATTATATATGTAGATTTAAAAATAACAAATACGTCTTTACATTATGCTTACATTATAAGGAAAATTATTACAGGGTTGCACTGACCCAGGGTTGCATTGCAATAAAAAGTATAGGAAGATGAATATCACTGTGGTCCTTTAGGTGGGTGTTCACATGGGATCAAGGGTCTTTGAACCCATAAAGTAGTTGTGTGAACAAGATTCATTCCACCCACAACCACCATCTGCAAAGATCCTCCGATACAGTATATATCCATTGACCACAACATCACTAAACAAGTAAAGACACGTTCAACCACATTCATCAATTGGGAAAGATACCGATAATCCGCGCACTGGAGAAGAAAATTCCAGCCAGACACCTGTTTGCATACCTGACACCTAAGAGAAAATACATGAAATGTGGATCATTGAATGTCATGCCAGCGGCCCTCTGGGAAATCTTCCCCTCGACTCTTACTGACATGTTGCTCCTTGGCAATGTTTCATCCACCCTTCGACACTCTCATACACAACATAAGACTTAAAAGCAAGAATCAGGTAGGTATATCAGTTTATGGGTGTCCATTCTTTTCTAGAGGAGGTGAAAGATTAACTATCAGCTTCTCTCTGTGTCACGCTCCTGGGAAATAGTGACCTGCTGTTTTAGATGGATAAGCTACGCTTTATTCAATCTCAAATGCCAAGGGTAGAGCGAACCTTTGAAACGCTTGAACTCGCTCGCCGGCATAGCGATGAGAGTCGGCCTCTGTGGGAGAGCGGGATATTTGAAAGGGGCCGGGAATGTCAAGGAATCTTCAAGAATCTTCATTCAAACAAAGTGGAAGAAAGAAGTCAGCGATCGAAGCAGAAGGCGCTAACAGATCTCAGTTCATGATAGGCCTTACATTAGGAATGACTCCATTGTGTCAGTATAAGGAACATTTCAATAATACTCTGTCCTATTATTTCTGTAAATCATAAGACATGCATTTCATTCTTTTTGTTGTTGTAAGAACTAGTAGATATGTTAGATAAAGAACTCTTATCTAGCATAAAATCAACTTAGCATAAACTATCTGTATCACCTTCTCCTCCCCCCCCAAAAAAACACATTTTCTACATTGGTAAAATTATGATTATAAAACTATAATCACAAAATCATATAATTATAAATAATTTGTATCATTTTTTTATTTGCTTATTGAACTTTTACACTGATTAACTAAAACTGACACCCATGAAATAACATTTTGATAGGATGCTTTTACAGCATGATGAAGGACAAGAATAATGTTTCATTTAAACCTTCTTCCTTTTATGCATTTTATTTTTAGCATGTTTATTTAAGATATAAAATCTTAAATCACTTTGGAATAAAAAGGTTCTATCTGCATTCTGTCCTGCTGAAAAACCACAATGTAATGGATTTGATGGTTATAATGGGAGTTGTATTGGTTATAATGGTGTCTACTGGTATGTGATGGATTCTATGAATGTTATCTAGCAGAACCATTAAACCCTATTGGAAAAATGCCCAAAACACAATACAAAAAGGAATTCTCTGTAATGGTTTTAATGAAAATGGTAATGCTTCATAATGGTATTTTAATGCAAGCCATTAGAATGTCTGTGATGGGATATTGAACTTCAAAGTTTTTGTATACCATTTGACTACCATTTGTTTTCTGAAAAAGTCCCAAAATGTAAACAATGTACAGAATCTGTAAATAACTCAATTTGGACTAAAATGTCAGATAGTACCTTATAATTCCAAGGTGACAAAATGGCAAAAGAACCCCCACATTTTTAGTATAAGACTGCAAACAGTGAAAACAAAGTTGGACCTCCTTAGACTGATTAATAGCCTGACCATTTGTTAAAAAAGAAAATTGTTTTTGCAAAAAAAGTTTTTGCATACAATTTATAGAAAGGATGATAAATGTGATCAGCCTATGACATACAAGGCTCTATGTGTCTCTGCAAATGTTTCAATGGCCTAAAAACAAAGTCCTGTACATCTGAGTAGCTCTGATGGCACGATGGCAGCTTGAAAAGCTGGCGAAGGGCCATATTAAATGTACAGGCAGCTTTTGGCTCCCAGTCGCAGCAATTTCCTGAGCCCAAGCCAGATGTTCTTGTCTGCTCCCCATCTTTCCCAGATGCAGACAGCCATACTGTCTTTCACATGGCTTTCACCAGGGACTCGGAGCTGTCACACAGTGTGTATAGAGGGCGTCTGCGCCTGACACTGTTTAAACCCCCATTATAGAGACCAAATGCTCCCACTGTGGCAGGAGGGATATTTGTTTGTAATATGGTGGGGAAAATAGTGATCTGGGCTTGAGTCACAGAGCTACTCGAAGTAGAAAATCGCATTCTAAACATTCAACATTCAAAAACAAATTGCAAGGCTTTGAAGACACAAGAGAACTTTGGAAATTCCTAAAAGGGACAGTTCACCCAAAAATTCTGTCATGAATTACTTACTCTCTAGTTGTTCCAAATCTGTATACATTTCTTTGTTCTGATGAACACAAAGAAAAATATTTGGAAGAATGATTGTAACCAAACAGTTATTGGACCCCATGGTAGTCAAAAGTACCCCAGAACTTTTTGCTGTCCTACATTCTTCACAATATCTCATTTTGTGTTCAACAGAACAAATAGTAATTTTTCCTACTATGGTAGTCAATGGGCTCCATTTGTTACAAGCATTCTTTCAAATATCTATACCCAGACATATAGTTCACAAAAAATAAAAACCATTCACGTTCATGTGGTTCAAAACCTGTATATGACTCTTTTTTCTGTGGAGCATGAAAGAAGATATTTCTAGAAATGTCTCTGTTGTTTTGTGCCCATACAATGGAAGTCAATGGGGCTTTAAGAAGTTTAGTTTCCAACATTCTTCAAAATATCTTCCTTTGGGAAAGTCATTCAGGTTTGTAATGTCATGATGGTATGTAAATGATGGATGAATTTTAAGTTTTAGGTGATCTATCGTTTTAAAAACAATAATTATCATCTATTCTCAATGTACCTGTAGGACATTACTAACCTGTTTGTGAAACTGAGTTAAACGTGCACATTTAAATTCACATCATTAACTTCACCACGAGCTACACAGTTAGATGATGTTACATGAGAAACATGAATCACATTAATAAACAAACTATGAAACACCATTACACAATCACTTTACCACATAACATCTTGCACTGCTTGACGCAACTTTTGGCTCGCAATATGCAAGAGAGCCAAAAACCGGATCATTTTCATTTTGAATGTTAAATAATTTTTGGTCTCGCAATGCTGGATTTTGTCATAAGGGGACAAACAAGCAAGAGTCAAAAACACAGTGAAAATGTAAGCATATTTTTAAAGGTGCTGTGTGTCTTCAGAGGTGTATTAAGACTTCACATAATGAACTCTTATGTTTTTATTACCTCAGAATGAGCTATTTCTAGCAACATACATCGGCCTCTCTTAAATAGAGTGTGTATATAATAAAAGAACAATTATATATTAAAGTTATATAAAAACGTAATCTTTTGAGTTGGGTCGATAGTTGAGTGAACTCAGAAATGTGATTACTACTTTCTTCAGTTGAAAGTCATGTGACATTACTCGGTTAATTGAGTTACTTGAACTACTTGGCTAAAAGTTGAGCAAACTCAAAAAAGCTGTGCAGCGAGTTGCCTTGAAATGTTAAGTTAAGTCAACTTTTTTGTACAGTGTATAATAATTGCCATCCGTTTGATAATTCAGAAAAGGCATTACACATCATGCAGCACACTTTAGTATCATCGTCAGGCTATTTTCTTGTTCTTACTGTAATTGTGAATTTTAAGCATTATTACTGTACAACATCAAGATGACAAAAGTAATTTTAGTGAGTAGATGAGCATATATAATGGCAGACTGTTCGCCCCCCGAAGTGCAACCAGACATAACCACTGGAACAGAAGAATTAACCGTTTTACTGTTCAGTAGCAGCAGATGAGACTAGAAGACATCATCAGAGACTTCACAGTCGGAGCTGTCGCAAAAACTGAAACCAGAGTCACTGCCAACAATTAGCCCGACTCCAACTGCATGTGATTTTAAAGCTTGATAACTTGCACCCACATTGTACTACAAGCATTGGTTATTTTTAGACGGAACGGCAATTTCAGAACAAGCCTGATATTCTTGGCTCTACGAGCTCAGACAAGAGAAAAGAGTTCCTGTTTCAAGGGGATATTTCTGTAAACTCAGAGGCATGGACGCATTTTCAAGTATTATTATAGATTACAAAAGCATTACAAATTCATTTTAAAATTCCAGAGAACAGTGAAGGATTGAGGATATTTCCACAAAACAAACTATTCTAATTGACTATGAAACCATAGCAGCCAAATTCATTTTCGAGCAGCAACGTAAATCATTCATTAATGTTTTACAAGAGAAAAATGTCATTTTCTAATTCACAGTTCTGAGTAAACAACAGACAGAGGCGCTGCGAGTCGGGTTAGAGGGGCACACGCCAGCCCATGTGTAACACGATTTGCCACTGTTCAGAAAACACTAAAGAGACTGTTACTTCTCAGCAACCTGAAGTGAAAAATATTTTTCACCTGCATTATCTTGCTCTAATAAAGTTAAGCATTACATAAGAAGCAGATGTGGTCTTATTACAGCGTTTCATAACACAAACTTTCTGAGGTGGCGTATTTTTTTCAGATTCCACCGGCATCTCTGAAATCAGTCGTGCTGGATTCCATAAGATTCTTGCATTGCGTTAATGACTGAGCATTACTGGGGCTAGAGTTTAAGACCGGTGTTCAGTTCTCATATGTATGCTTGACCCTGTGTGCACTGTGATTGATTTTCCATGGAGTAGAAATGCCACTGGGACTTTCCTTTCCAGCTGAACAGGAAAAGTGATAATCGTTGATTCCAAAAACACATTACGTTCCAGCACATCCTCGATTAATGTCAGGTTCTTCTAAGAGTTTTACCACATAGGTGGAGTGCGGAGGAATAAAACAGGAAATGAAAACACCATTTATAATAAAATAAGAAAAAATCTTCATTTGAAATGCAGGCCCTGGAGGTCTGTCATATCAGCAAGGAGTCTTGTAAGAACAGAATAAATGAAATTAGTAATGGACAAAGAGCATTTCTTATTGAACTGTAATATCTATGTCATATTTTTTAATTATTTATTAATACATATGGGGCCTTTACATGCACAGTTCCCTCAAAAATAAAAATTCTGTCATAATTTGCTCACACCTGTGTCACTCTTTTGGGCAATTGCCATACCAACAGGTCAGACGTCAATATTTGGTGGTTCAAATACCCCTGTGAAGGCTTTTTTGTTTTTAAAGCATAGTTTTACATAGTCAGGTAGGTGAATTGTCACATGTATAATAGAATTGTTCCATAACAGTCCATATTCCTCATAAATGGGCAAATGAAAATTTAAATACAATACAAAAACTAATATCTTTTCCATGTGTTTTTTTTATTTTAATTCACAGAAATCCTACAAGTATGTTGTCTCTGAAAATGTGCATCCATAACGCAAATTTAACAACACATTTTTCTCTTGTTTAAAATAGAAAACTTGTGCATAGACTGATATTTTTCTGATGTCTGGACTATCATCAGGGATTTAGTAAAATATAAACAGACGAATTAATAAATTGGTAATAAATATATTCTCAGAGAATGTATATATTTCAAGTTTTGACTGAAAATGTTACTACATCCATAATGCTGGAATTGCCCTTTTTTTAAACACAAAATAAAATCTTATGCAGGACATTAAAAAATAAACTGAAGTGTCATCTTAAAGCTTTGTGTGAAAAAATGTAATTTACACAAAACCTCACACTTGAGAAGCTGCAGCACATTTACAGCACCAGCAAATTAATAAAAATATGCCCTGAATGAAGGCTTGCATAACCAGTAATTGAGTTTGGTTCCATACAACTAGAGAGGAAATACGCCAGAAAGTCATGGCGTCACAAATACGTTGCGGCATGAGACGTAACTACTCATTCACTGTAAATCCACAGAAAAGTCATATTAAATCCCTGTTGTAATAAAACACACTGAAAGATTTGTCACTTCTCTAAGAGCGTAGCAAGTAGGACCCACGTGTTCTGACATTTCAGCAGCACGCCGGTCAAGCGGCAGCGATGACATTGACAGGCATCGGAAGTTAAATGTAAAGTGGGGTACGGTAACTCGGAGGGGTGAGCTCTGAACAAATTTGCATATTCATGCGATGGGAATGAGCGATCCGTGAGGTGGGCCACGATCCTCTGCAGGCGTGTGTAGGAGATGTGTGAACTGGCACAAAGCGCTTCTGCCGGCTTCTAATTAGCTATCTGGTGATTTTAGGTCCTCCACTGCTCTGCTTATCTATACATGTTTTATTCTGTCGTATTATAAAGCTTTGAAAAAAGTGAAATACAGATATGGGGAATAGGTCATTATGGGATGAGCAGATCGCTTCAATTAATAGACTAAATGAAATATTTAACCAGGGCAATGAAACGGCATGCACATTTGCACTCTTTTACACTTTTGTTTGTAAAGAGCCAATAATTATTCTGCTTCCCTTCTCTTTTCAATGAAATGAAAAGCTTTTATCATTGCTGTTACTATCACAACAAATTGACTTTAAAATGCAATGAATTGCTTAATTGCTGCAATGAAACATTCACATATCACAGGCAACTGAGTGGTTCACAAATGAGTTAATTGTACGTTCTATTCTCACGCTGCATCATCTCACTGGAAAGGAGGACATGTGAAAGAGTTCAGTGGATGTTTCTGATTCCTCGTTCAGATTCGGTAATGATGCCAGCGGGCTGCATTGTTGATTGAACTGAAGGGCACTCTGGAAGAGGGTGAGACACCAGAGCCAAAAGAAGCTATTTCAAAACAGCCGAATAAGACAAGGAACTTAATGCCACACTGTCACACTGGCAATGAAAGTGTCGAATTCAGTTCTGTGGCACTGCATTGAGTGAGTAAATCTCTTTAAGAAGAGTAAAAAAACTTTTTTGGTGAAAGATCTATTATGAGGTCACTCAACAACATTCTGATGCTTTTTTTTGTCTAAATGGTTTTATAAAGAACCTTTAATATCTTTAATATCTGTTTCACAAAAGGTTCTTCAGATTATAGAAGTAAAAAAGAACCTTGGATTGAATGTTTCCATATTTTAATGGAATACATTTATTTTTAAAAGTGTATTTCATTCTGAACATATTGCAACTGTATTCCATGGTATTTAGCATAGATGCTATAAATACATATGATGTATAGAATATATACAGTCAGGCCATTTGGTCAAGAAACAGTTCATTTAACAGGCCTGAAGCCTTCTTTCTCCCTCTCTTATTCACCGGCCCCAAGCCATCCATATTGTAAAGCCATGTGTCTCCATGTTTATTGCCTTTTGTGAACACTTAGTTTACTGCAACTTTACACTGAACTGTAGTTTGTGACTGTATTTGACACGCGCTTGGTCCCAAAAAGTAGTAGTTTGTGAGATTCTGGAATAAAAAATCAAGTGACCTACTTTTCAGATCGCTTTAAGTATGTCCCGATGCAGTTTATGGCTAGCGAAATTCAAGCACAGTCAATTTTAACACTCCAAAAACTTGAGTGTAAAAACATTTACATATTTTCTTACCCCGTCATCAAAACCGCGTAGTGCCAAACTTTCTAAAGAAAACTGCTTGCGGGGGAGGCTGTTATTGGGGTCATTAAAAAGTTTAAATGGAACAGATTTCCCATAACATGCAGTGCACTTGATCCAACTTACAATCATAAAAAAAACATATATGTGATTTTCACAAGGTAATTTTTCTTGCTGGTCTCATTATGTCGCATCGATATTTAAAAACGCATGCATCGTCTCACAATAATGTTATTTATGAAACATTGTGACATAAGTGTCTTCACATAAGTGTCGTACTCAAAGCATAGCTACATGAACACATAAACAGCTCTAAGGCGAGAAGTAAACAAGTCACAGAATCAACTGGGAATAAAGCCACAGTTCCTCGTGCGGTCTGTGCAACAACAAAAATCTGTCCGTTTTGAACGGAGCAACAAAGGACTGACGGTCACTAAGTAAGCTGTTGATAAAGTAATTGCCTGTGAATTGAAACTTCCAGCACCTGTTCGGGTTAGTTTCACATTTGCATCTTTGCTTCCCTAAAAGTTCATTGATGAATGTGTTCGGAGAATAACTGAATCAGCAGCGTTCATGCCAAGTGTAGAACACTCTGAGGTAGCTCATGTATATCAGACGTCAACCTCCACTATTACATTTTTGCTATTTTGCTGAATGGCTGAACTTTCTCTGACAGTAATGAGCGGATTTCTGACAATAATCTATCATCTTGATGAAATAGTATGCGTAGTTTCCTAAATGCACTTTTAATTGCAGTTTCACAGGGCTTCGTTCGAAAACCTTATGTGAACGCAGATTATTCAGATGGGAAAGGCCCGGAAGGGGGTGAAAAGACATGTTGCTGCAAGCTGCGTGCTTTAACAACAACATATTGGAGCAAAGGGCACCTTCTGTTCTACATGTGTCCTCTGGATCCTTTAAGGATGTAACATTGTCCCGATGCAAAACGAAACAACTGTAACATCTGAGAAACGGCTTTGCAGCATCTGATAAACAATTATGTTAAAATGTTGAGCACAGGAAAGGCATGATGGGAGATTTTACTGTAACCCTCCACCCCTTTTGATTTAGATTTTAATGCTGCTGCTTATTCCCTAGAGGTTTCTTCTTCTGTGGTGGCAAGTGGGATAAAAAAGGTTCATACTGTAGCCTGAACTGAGAAACGGAGAAAAATAGCCTGGAGTGGATTCTGTGAAGGGTCTCAGGGGCAGCATTTGCTCTAGAGTATGAAGGTGCATGATAAGGACAATGAGGGACTAATGAAGACCTGAGTAACTTTGAAACAAGAGGATGAAGACTTGCTGATCCATGTGTGGCAAATACACACGGTGGTATCAAAGTATGGATACATTTTCTCACACCAAAAGATATCTGTACTTGCACCCAAGAGAGAAAAGGACAATATGAGAGAGAAAGAGACTTTTTTCAATTGCAAAGTCACCTTCTTACAATCAATAACATTCAATTTCACACAATTAAGACTACAAAACCAGTTACACAAACCTAAACTGCTAGGACACAATCAAACTCTGATTTTAGGTGGCTTACAAAGCCATCAATAAAATAAATAAAAAGAATAGAAAACAGTTTGACCTTGTACTACTTACGGTTGAGTGAATATTTCATCTTCACAAAATATGAAGATTCACAAAAGTCAAAACATTTCCTCGATCTACTGCACAGCAGATCACGTTGAACGAAGTGTATCAAAACTGAAATACCACAATAATAAATCTCCCAAAATAAGTGACATCACATTTATTCTGAAACAGCATCTTGTCTGCAATCTGACTCAGGCCTCAGAATTTTATCTTCATCACATCATATATACGGTTTCAAAGCAACAACATAAACAAACGTTACTGCGCATGCAAACCTATCTTCCAGTACACATCCAAAAAGAATAGATTCCCTGCAGATTATTTCTGATAATAAGCAAAAGAAATAAGTAAATGACATTAGCTAGCAAGTTAAAAGTATGTCCAGCCAGTATTACTTTGGGTTACCAGAAGAAGAACCGTTACTTGACTATGTGACAAAGTTACACAACCCATTTAACAAATTGTTATTATAGGTTAGGGTTTATCAATGACAAAACCCAGATGGAAGTTAACTTTTGGCCATGCCTTTGCATCCGATGAAACCGTCTATGCAGGAATATTACAGTAATATACTGTACTTCTGCCCAGGCAGTAGGGCAGATATACACTGTGTGAATGTCGTGTTCTTGCTAGCTACCTTTTTTCTTCCAGGTTTTTCTGCTACAGAATTCTGTCCTACACATTCCATAGAAAAGAACATTGTCAAGTAAAGCAGCACAGATCGCAGAGACAAATGTTTTTGGCCTTCCATCACCTCCACCTCTCCCTTCCTCATTGATTTTCCACTTGTTCTCTTCCTTTAATTTGAACACCTTTCACATTGTTTGGATTCAAGACCAATGAACATTGGCTGTGGCTATTTTTACACATTCTGTGTTTATGACTTCTTCATGTATGAAGTCTAGCAAGCACTCACATCTGAATTGTGCTAACAGTATGATGTTAATATGATGATATTGCAGTGATTTTTATATGCTGCTATAGTGGTTTATATATGATCCTATGGTGCTGTAAAAAATGGCATAACAGATTTTCAGAAATGCAATCCTTAAGGATTTTAAAATAATTCGACTAATGATTATGTATCAGCTGTGGACAAAAATCATATTTGTAAAGACTTGTGGCTATCAATGCGGGGCCAGTGGCACAATGGATAACGCATCTGACTACGGATCAGAAGATTCTAGGTTCGACTCCTGGCTGCACCTTCACAACTCCTTGCTGGTGGAACGGTCTTCCAAACTCTGTCTGGTCAACCCCATCTCTCACAACATTTAAACAACATCTTAAAACACATCTCTTCTGTGAATACTTAGTAGAAAATAATAATAATAAAAACTAACCCTGTCTCTTTCTCTCAATAGGTAGTGTTCTGGCTTTTTGTGGAAACTAGTAACTTGGTGTTAGTACTTATTTTATTATTGCCCCTGTATGAAATATCGCTTTATTGCTTACTAAACTCTCTGTAAGTCGCTTTGGATAAAAGCGTCTGCTAAATGACTAAATGTAAATGTAATCAATGTTAATCTGATCCGTTTTGAAGGGCTTTGCCTTTCACAGTAGAACATAACAGATTTCATTACGCTGGCACAGATGTGTCGTTTTTGTGTTGACATCTCTGCCAAACAGACCCCCACAATCCCCCGATTTGGAGATTGAGCAGAGAGATGACACTATTTGCTGTCATAATATCTGTGAAATCATGTCGCAGATAGGGCCTGCAGATTGATTTTGTTTGTCCATTCTTCCCCCTCCGTCGCCCTGCAGCTGCATACGAATAACAGATGGGATAATTTAGCCTGGAAATTGACAGCTGGTCAAATGTCTGATAACAGGACTGGGCCAGTACATAAAAAAAAACACTATGAACACTTTAGGATTGTTTCCAAATGAAATGGCCAGTCCCGTTGGCTGTACAAGATCGAATCTGTGCAAGGACTAAGACAATTACAAAAATTCAGTAGACAATACCAGTAGCGTGATCCAACTCGCAGAAAAACAAAATTCCAGTTGAACGAAAAATTCAATATACCTTATTATTATTATTATATGTTTTTTATGATATATTTTAACTAAAATAAAACTGCATTCAGCTTGACTCTTTTCTGTGGATTATTTTATTTTTAATTCTATTTTATTTTATCCAGTTGAATGCAGTTTAAATTTATTTAAAATATAAAATAAAATATATTTTTTTTAATTAACCCACAGAAAAATTAGGGTCCTGTTGAATGCGGTTTAAGTTTATTAAACAAATATTATAAAAATATAAATAAAACAAAATAAAAATAGCCGAGCCTTGGTGAATCATAAACATACCAATATTTTGACACACAACCTAACTTTGGGTGTCTAGGTATCTCCTGTTGTGTCCCAGAAGAACTTATGCCACATGGTTTGGAACATAAAATTGAAATTGTTGTGTAAACTGTTCCTTTAACATCCCATCTGTGCATACAACCTGCATCAAATCTTTACCTGAGCTATGAGGATTGAGAAGAATCCCTCTGAATTTGGTAGATGCTTGCCTGTGCTGTAACTCACTTCTAAAAGGAGCACAGCAGCTGTCATTGTCACATGATGTGTTGTACATGATAACTGTTCTCACACGTGGCTATACGTTGCCAGAGACAGGCCACTCCATCAGGCACAGACGCTGTAAAAGCTCTGCAGAAGAATTAACAGCTGTCTATAGATTCGTAAGTAGTAGGTGACAATGTTCTAAAACAAGCACACTCATAATGCATAGACCATGTATTAAACAGAACAACATGAAGAAATAGGCTAGTCAACGTGGGAACTTCAGCCTTATGAGTTGACTCCAGCAAGCATCACTTCTGAATCCCAACACGGCTGATAAACAAAAGCCTCCTCCGCTCACTCGGTCTCATTTGGATGACAGTTACCCCTGTAAAGAGACTATCTGACAAGGACCCCATGTCAAGGACACATCTAAGAGTGCACTGGCGAGACTAAAGAGAAAAGTTTATATACAGCTCAGAGATTTTCCTCTTTTTTTGTGATGTATTACATTATCTAATGCTACACAGAGTCAGTGGTCAGGGTGGAGACTTATTGGGCAATTGAGCGTAGTGGTCTAATAGCACTGGGAGGGTTATTCCATCACTCTTAGCCCAGATAGCTGAAAGGCAAAGGACTACTGCCAAGAAACTGAGTGAGGAGCTGACAAACTACTGGTGAGAGGAGAACCCGGGCTAGATGGCGGAGCAGTTCGTCTGAGCATGACAGTTAGTACAGGGCAATGACTACATTGGCCGGATCCGCCACATTGTCCCTAATGAGCCGCTGGCCGTGGTGCTGAAAAGCTCTGCCCTACATAGGAGTCGGGAAGGCGGCGCTTTCCAAGGTGCTGAACGCTGGCTGGGCAGATGACTGCATTAACTCAATCATTAATCTGTTTTTAATTACCTGCATCACAGAACTGCAGAGTTTCTCATTCATTTCATTCTAAGAGAAAGTCTTTTTTTACAAGAGCCAGGGTTCTGGTTGTTAGCATGGCTCGGGTGCGACACTCTGCCATTTTGGCTGTAACTTAGCTCTTAAATGCTAATACAAAGGGACTGACAAGCAAATTAGAGAATGGACGCGGTGACCAGAAATAAAATCCTTTTCGTAGACACAGAATCAGCTGCTTTGCCTCATTTAAGCTCTCTCTTGAACACGACCTCTCGGTTTGTCTGAGTGCTCATCAATGCACTATCAGCATTTATCTACCTGCTGGGTAGCCCATCTGTCTGCCTTTAAAGGTAGCTCACTGTGAGGCTCGCTATAATAAGGCAGGGAGAAGAATTAAAGTGAAAAGGAATCTTGAAAAAACAACTTGACAAAAGTGTGAAGGACTTTCAACTCATCATCCTCCTACATTTCAGCTACAGATACCACTGAGGGAGGAAGTGCAGCTGCCTGTGAGCTCACGCCTGGGAACTTCAAAAAGACACCCAGATGCTCATGTCTGCTCAGAGCGGGGAATGCTGGAGCGGGTCTGTGATGACAGACTATCAGAGGAAGTGTGAGGCATTCGCACCTAATGCAGGGGCTGAAACATACAAATCTTCCATATCGTGGAATGACTTAGGTTTATCCGTTTTCCTATAAACTGAATTATTCACTAGTGAAATCAGAGATTTGGAATTTGATATATGTGGTTACTGCTGAGGAGGTGATAAGAGATGAAGATAATAGTTATTGCAATGCACCAGCTGTTACATAAGCGTTCGGCTCCAACATCTAGTGAGGTGTCCTTGTAGCCGGTATTGAAGGACAACATAGGACAACACAAAACCAGTTGAAATTGACATTCTTACATCACCTGAAAGCTGATATATGGTTTGTTAGGATTGGACAATATTTGGCAGAGATATAACTATTTAAAAGTTTGGAATCTTAGGGTGCAAAAAAATCGAAACATTGAGAAAAGTTGTCCATCAGAGGTGCTGTAGCGGGCTAAGTTGCTAAGAAGAAACAGGTTTGTTTTAACGCTCTCTTTTGGTTTACCGCTGTAATGATGTTGTGGAGAATAGATGAACCTGAAAGCTGAAATTCAAAGCTTTAACATAGATACCAAACTTGAGTGGGTAATTCCAAAAGAGCGGCAGCAGCGAACAAAGTTTGTAGGCGTGTTTCCGGACATTTTGCTATATCAAAAAATATTTTTTTATATATTTACAGTAGAAAGTTTATTAAAACATTATTTAATTTAATTATTTGAACAATTTCATTACATTTGACATTTACTGGAATTTGGCAGACGCTTTTATCCAAAGCGACTTACATTGCATTACACTACACATTTGTGTCTGAGTATGTGCATGACCTTGACGTTGCTAGCGCCATGCTCTAACCACTGAGCTACAGGAAAGCCTGTATTATATCATTCCTCTCATGTTAAGTGGATTGGAATCTAGTGTCCTATTTACTTCGTGTATAAAGTGCTCTCTGTGTTCTAAACCAGTCCCTCAAATGGTTTCATGATGGTTCGAATGTTGCTGCAGACAAGAGCCGCCTATGTGGGCAGTAGGCAGCTCACTAGGTTTTACCAAAATGTGTCTGTTAGTATCTGTGAGATTTACTGACTCTCAGCATGCACAGGGCGCACTTGACCCCTTGTATTAATGACTCTATTACAGCCAGACTGAGAATCCACCATAAACCTGTTAGAAATGCTGATTCACCTATCATTACAGCCTCATTTGAAACCTCAACTTCAGCAGTCAGGCCCATGTTGTTTGCCTCTGGCCCCCTCACACATACATTTGCTGACTGAGGTTCCTCCTTGATCTCTCTTGCTTTATTTCCCCTCGAGCTGCCAGCAGAGGGAGTATGCAGACTAATAACTGAAGGGACGGTGACCTTCATCAGGCCTGCAGGAATAACAAAAAGGCTGGACAACACACCTCACAAAGGTACACAGAGCAAACAGGCGGGTCCTATTTGAAGGCTTTGATCTGTGAAACAATAGCAGTTCTGCTCCGAATTGTCATTTCATCTGTAGTCAACTCATCAAATCGACTACACTGGATCTTTTCCTGCCATGGAAGGTGTTTCATTCTTTTACGCTCTTCCCTTCCCCCAGACTGCCATCTGGAGAAGCTGGCTGTTCTCACCAGGATTTGGCTCCTTATCGAAGCTCATGTCTTGCTGCGGAGTGAGAAGACAGAACAACGAGGGGAAGGTGTGTCAAAGTGTTTCTGGCAACTGTCTTTCTCACGGCGGTCGCCTATTGTGATGAGGGCAGACAGGGAGGTTGGCAAAGAGAATCTAAGGTTAAAGGGAGACATTGTGGGGGCTTAGCTTAGTGGTGGCTGGTTGGAGTCCTGCTGAATTTTACATGAAGCTGTCGATACGAAACAGCGCTGGTGGCACCTTCTGGGAAACTATCAGTAGAGGATGAGAATGGGGGGGATAGGGGGAGAATCATCTAATACTGTAACTATATGATGAAAATTGGGACTTCCCCTTCTAATGACCAAGTTTGACTACTTTAGTCATTTTCGTGAGCACAAATCTTAATGCAACAGCATATAATGATATTCTAGAGAACTGTGCATTTCTAATTTTATGGCAATAATTTTATTCCAACAAGACAATGCCTATGTGCACAAAGCAAGATTCAAAAATAAATTATTGATTCAGTTTAATGTGGAAGAACTCAAATGGTCCCAGACCTGAACCAAGCTGAACACCATTGAGTTCCTGAACATTCATCGCCCAAACCCACCAATGCAAGGGGTAAAGATATTTCAGAACATTCCAAAACTACAACAAAGAAAAAAATCCAGATTGTAATTACTGGAATAGATGGAATAGACACGTTTATTAGAAGGAAGTGTCTTCTATTTGTCCATACAGTCTATCTCTTTGGACAAAACATCACGCACCATCTATGGGTTCACCAGCCGGACCAACAACAGATCTGCACAAACCAGCACAGAAAAGCAGTAGTGTTATTCAGTTCAACCTCTACTGCTAGCTTTTTCAAGCGTTTTCAATAAAGTACAGCTTTGTTCAATAAATCCCTCTAATTAGTCAGAGCAGAATTGAAAGTCCAAAGCTGAGAATATGGAGCACTGACACACTGATGCGGTTGGAGTGTTTACGGCCCTCTTTAACAGGCAGAGCTTCACGGGTTTAATCCCAGCACCAGGCTCCAGCCCTGCCTTCCATCGACAGATTTGTGGTGTCTGCCTCCTATTGATTTCTCCCCTCTCTTTATCACTGGGTGTTTACAGTAAGTGAGTTGTGTAGCTCTTTGTGTCTCAAGCTTTGTTGCTCTGCACTGGACATCTTAAACAGAAGAGCCAAAGAAGGGGGCGGCAATATGGCTCCTGTTACGGAACATGTTAAAGGGAAAATATTTTGAGGAAGGAAGGAGTGAACGTTATAAGCAAATTTGAAACTTTTAATGGCTTTTGCACTCGGCGTAAAATGGCACCCAGTTGGCAGCGTTGAGATATGTCTGTTTTAAGGGATTACTGTTATCGGCACTCAGAGGCAATTTGTCTGGAGAAACATCTTTCAGCGGGATAGAAATACACATTGGATGGGTCTGCTTTCCATAACTTTGACAAATGACCTCATTACCTCACCTAGCTATGGATGAAAGTACAGGAACCATCGCGTTCATCAAACTCTGCTACACAAGCTCACGTGAGGTCGTTTTTAGCACCGCTACAGCAATCATTTCTGGCCACATAAAGTATCCTACTTTGGGTTAATTTGATATTTTAAAAGAACAGTTTACCCAAAACATGTCAATTCTGTCATCATTTACTGACCCTCATGTCATTTCAAACCTGTATGATCTTTTTCATCTGCTGAACACAAAAGAAGATATTTTGAAGAATGTTGGTAACGAAATAACATTGGACGCCCTTGACTTCCATTGTATGGACACAAGACCACCGAGCCATTTCTCAAAATATCTTCTTTTGTGTTCCACAGAAGAAAGTCATACAGGTTTGGAATGACATGAGGGTGAATAAATGATTAATGAGAGAATTTTCCATTTTGGGAGAACTATTCTTTTAATGATGTGATACACCAATATTAATCCAGTTGTGGATCTAGAGAGCTACAGGTTATTACATACTTCTATATATATACTGTATAACTTGGTAACATGATAAAATGATAAAAAATATTTCATAACCACAAAAGTTGCATGGTATGTGCACAACCATGCGAATGATGTTTCTGTGGAGTTGTTCTGTGTGGGCCTTCAAATAACTAGAAATTTAAGAGTACATGTGTCAGTGCTGTTATAGCTGGATCAACTGTTACTGCCGTCAATGCAATAAACATTCATCTTCGGCGAGCTCTTAAAATGGTTTGTCACAGACTGACGAGTAACGCTGAGTCAAAGTGAGATGCATGTAAACCGTCCCCTTCAACATATGCATAGAATGACACTTGTTCTGTTAGTTTTATTCAGATTTGTATTTGCATGTTTGTTAAATGAATTCGTTCTACCCATTTGCAGCAAAACAGAATTAGTGTAATTACCCTTGAAAATGGACAGATTAAAATTCCAAGACATTTAAAATGTAAATTTTCAAAGGCAGTCGTGTACCGAACCGTGGGTGGCTACCATACGAATGGGATTTTTATGAGCACCGTTTCACCTCTAATAGCCAGACATTCTGAAACATTTACAAAATCCATTCTAGTTTTTCACAGCCCTCTTCGAACATTTCTTTATGTGGGCTTGTAGACTAATAGGATCCAATGGGGACCAGAATTGTTCACCGGGCTTTAGTATACCTCGAGCACCTCCATTAAAATCATTATTGTTTTATAATTCTCCCATCTACCAGAGGTAGAAACTATGCTATTTGTCTTGAATACTTTCAGGACACCTTTGCTACTCAATCTAACCCCACAACCTCTAAAGAACTGGATAGGGATCGTCCATAAATCAAACACGAGATGCTGTTAACAGTTCAACCAGTCCTGCACATCAATTCTTCTTTAGTCTCAGGCTCTCCCGAGTCGCTCTAAATATTAGTTTGCTTTGACTCCTTGGTGTCTCCATCAATACTAAAATAATGCTGAGCTGCTTCAATTAGCTGTCACTGTCACAACATCATGCCATAAACAACGCAAGGAGAAGCTCAATAACACGGAAAGCAAGCACACCGGCGAAGGGACAGCAAATGCACCTCTGCAAAGCAAACAGTGCGACGAGGTGACTTCACGACGTCTCTGACACAACGGTTTCATCATCCGACCCCGCGCGCTTCCTTTGATGCGAACGGTTATGTATACTGAAGAATGGAACGCACTAAGCTGCAATATTCTTTCTGTCAATATAGTCGGGCATCAAAGCAAGGCAACCTCACATCCATCAGCTTGCCGTTTGAAGTCAGGAAGTTCAACATATGAAAACAGCTATTTCAATGCTTGTGCCCATACGTGGAGAGCCAAATGCGAGCGCATCCGGTGGCCCAAATGGCAATGAACATTATGACGTTCTGCATTACAAGCTCACAAGCAGGATTCTTATTTCTGTAGCACAATAGCTGGGTTAATAGTCAGCACTTGGTGTACACAGCCTTGGACTCAGGCTGCAGACAAAACCAATGCGTGGGTTCTCTGAGGACGGCTGGGCTGGAGATCCGCTCGATTCTCTATGAGGTTTATGAGAGTACTTGCCACATTAATTACTGTCTATTCAGAAAGCACAAGAAAGGCTATTCACCTTCCTTCACCAGAGGTGGAATAAGGAGGGAAATTATTTCTCATGTACACGTTTTATTCACAAATTATTGTGTAGGTACACACAACTGACAGGAAATGTTTGGGTGATTCTTCAAGTAAGGTAACTTTAATGTCCTCTATATTGATTTATAAAAATATTATTTAAAGAGTTTTAATATAGGATATAACTAGTTTTTTTACTGTCTTCACTTTGTTAGGAGCGTTTAAACGTAAAATGATTTGTTTTGGCCGCATAACAGGTTTCACTACTAAAATAAATCTACTTGCCATTTTTTCATAAGAATTTAGACTTTATATTTGTATCTACATCTACGTCTTTCACTTGAACGAGTCGTCTGACGTTCTAATTTCATTTCTGTGACTGATTTGCGTCACTCAGTGAAAAGCCCACCTATTTTAGCCCAACTCGAACACGCTGTACGCGCTAGACCAATCACAGCAGACTAGACCATCCGACCAATCAAATCAGAGTAGGCTCACAGAAAGGAGGCGATTAGAAAGATGAATCACCGAACTAATCATTTGAAAGTCAGTCTAGAAAGAAGTAAGGTGATAATAACTATTATTAGAAAATTAACATCTTTTCTGTAAGTAAATGTGTTGTTGGACACTCTATAACCCAAAGTAGGACCTTAAAAATCACAACATACATACTCTTTAAAATATATATATATATATTTCTATGTATTTTCAAAAGTTAACAGAGACAGGTAGTTAACTTGCGTTAATAAGCAAGAGACTGTTAATATTTTCTAAAAAAACTGAAAAAGTCATTGCCAACACTGCACATATTATATAAGATTTGTCATATACAGTACATAAGATCTAATATTCCAGAACAGGAGAAAATGCATGAACAAATGAAAAAGTATAGTGTTTATTTTTTTTCTCAACCAAATGAAAAATTGTCATAAGAGTTGCAAACACAGTACGCTAATAACATCCGTGTCAGATTAAACCAGCAAATTAAAACCGCATATGAGGCCAGACAGTGTGTGAAAGCTCACAGCGCGCAACTCTCATGCCGGAACCATCATCAGTTGCCTCGCCACCCACACGAAGTGGATTCGCGTCGGACCAGTTATAATAAATACAAGAACATAAGTGGATAAAGAGTAAAATCAGCATCGTTTTGCCTTCAAACCTAGTTAGGAGAATAAAACCAATGGATCGACCAAGAGGACGCTTTACAGAGGTGTTTTTATTCTGTCTTATGCATTTGCACGGCTGCAGCACCACAGCTGTGATAACTAAAGATACGCAGCCTTCTTCGCGTGTACATTTGGGCAGCATCATGCAACGAACTGAAGTGAACTGACGTAACACTGTAGGGGCGCACCAAAAACACAGGAAAACACGACATTCCGGCCTTTTTCTCCTTTAATGAAAGAATAAGAATGTAAACTAGTTCCCCATTTCCTTTAAAAACGAGAGGGTTTTAAAGACACTCCGATGTTGTTTCTGATTTATCTGCACACTTGTGCCATCGAACTGTTGTATAAATGCAAACCTGCGGCCTCGTGCCTCTGACCTAATCACAGCCGTGCTGATATAGAGCAACAACACACTACTTAAGCGATATTGCATTAGTAGAAAGTGCCTTACACACCTAAAAGCAAACATTTTTGATAATGAATGAAACAGAAGGCGGTTATTTGCTACTGGTTTCTAATGCATTAAACTATAGTCTTAAATGATTTAAATAATGAATATTTGCCACGATGGAGCAAAAAGCTCGACACTGGCCAAAATGACAGATAAACATGTTCCATGACAAACAACCCTATACTTGCCAAGCAAACAAACAAACAAACAAACAAAAAAGCTCTACGCTGCAGTTGCACTTTCTTGAGAATTTAGGTGCTGAAACACATGATTTATGTGAGTGAAGTCTTTGTGACAGCTAAGATCACTGGTTTTTATGTACTGTAGTCTCTGCTTTAACAGCTGTCTTGTGAGAATTCACCACAGATAATAAACTTTGCCCCATAAGCAAGGCTGTTAATAGCATGGGTAGGTCATCTATGGCACAACTTCCAACCTTTTCCACGATTTAACACACATACACTACAACAGCAGAGCTATTTCTGGGACTCTCCTATGATTGCAACCTATCAGTGGTGTCAACAGATCAGCACGCCAATGAAGGCTCAAAGGTCAAAGCTTTTAGCTGAACAAAAGGCCAATTTACTACCAATTCCATCTCTTTCTCTCTCTTTCTCGATGCCCGTCTTTCATTCATCTATTCTCAATCTATCATCCTCAACCCATCTATCCACAGCATTCATGAAAACCTTAAAAATGTATTACAAAACTGGAAAAATGATTATAATATATGTTTATCTCATCTGCACTGTTGTTCATTTCACTAGTTTGCACATTTATCTCTGCTTACAACTGCTTACTTAGACAAACCGCTTGCTGTTTTCCTCAATTGTAAGTCGCTTTGGATAAAAGCGTCTGCCAAATGAATAAATGTAAATGTAAATCTCGTTATATTTCCCTGCTTGTAAAGTTGTATTGTGTATATATAGAACTGTATTTATCTGTATTTTTGATATATGTTTATTCTATGTTATCTGTAAGCACCTGGGGTCTGAGAGTAACACAATTTCAATCCTCCATTTGTATGTACTGTACTTGTGGCAGAATTGACAATAAAGCTGACTTTGACTTTGATAAGAGGTAAACGAACAATGTCAGGGATACTGTGGAAGTGTGAAGTAAATTAAAGGGATACTTTACTCTGGAAAAATACATAATACTTTAGGCACAGTGTTATCAATCATCTATTACACAACATACAGTAACTACATTATATTGTGGCTTATGATGTACTCAAAATAATACTAATAACTAATATATTAAAAATAACTCATATGAAAGCTATGACACTTTCAGTCACGTTGTCTGCTAAATATCAGAACTTATAATTCTAATCCTACTAATCACATCAAGAACAACAAATTCATTTAATTACTAGTTTAAGCTGTACTGAGCAAATTAATAATTTCAAGACCAATTTCAGCACCCTCTACTGCATCAAGAAAATTAAAAGTGAAATTTTTCCATTTCACTTGTTATTCTGTCAGATATCCCTGCTCTCGAATCAACATTTTCATGCTTGGCTTGATCATTGAACGTGCACTTACTCCAGACTTGAATAAAAGCTATGAAGAAGCAGGAACGTGAAAAGCAGGATGCACTTTGCGTCTCGTATTGCTGTAATTCGTCATGCCACGTGTTTGTGCCGAGAGGTCTCAAAAGGTTTGCATTACAGTTCCACGAGAGAACCACTTACAAGCTGAGATTTATAGAAAACAACAGATTGAAACGCTTCCAGTATCGGCCATCACATCTCATACTCCCGTTTCAGAGATTATCTGACGGAACGCGAGTGAGACGCGTAGCTTCACTTAGCAGATAAGAGGAGAAGAAACGTAAATCTATTATTCATATTGTAAGGCAGCCGGTAAAGAATAGAAGGAGGAACTCATGGTTTAATTTCTCTCTTTTTGACATCAAGGTCACGCTTACCTGAGATTACAGGAGATAAAAGTATGCGAGCAATAATACACTCGCGCAGTGGCTCAAGTAGCATGTATTACCAGATTCCATCAGAGGAAGGTGTAAGTGGTATATGTTTCTTGGTAATTGGAGATGGCAATTCCATTTAGATGCTGGAGTGTTTATGTCTAAACTTAACCCTGTATTCTACAGCGTGTCAAATAAGGCACATTTCAATGAGAGAGACACGCAAGTTAATGCTATTACACCATATATAATGCTTCAATGAGCACAGGAATACAAAGAGGTGAACAACGAAGATAACACTGACAACAAGATGCAATTTTACGCATTTAAACAAATGGCAACACTAACACAATTTTCCATTTACTAAAACACTCAGTTTCCAGCACCTTCCTAAGAGCCTTGTGTAAATCGACATGGCCTCTGTGGTAATTGGAGGGGCAGAAAAAATATGGATGCATTGTGATTCTGTTGCATGTCATTTTGCATATCGTATCATTTGCATATATGTTTGTAAAAAATAATAAGTATGTGTATTGAAAAGTATATGCAGAACCAAACATCACAGATGCAGGTGAGTCTCAAGCGGCACACAAAAAGAAAACAGACACAGAAGGCACAACAACAGAATGATCATTTTCTAATTTTAAGTTTGAGTTTAACAGCTATGAGCTTGAAAACAACCAAGCAACGTTCTGGATCATAAACTTTACACTACCATTCAAAAGTTTGGAATGACTATCAAGTTTTGACGTTTTTGTAAACATATATTACAGAACGTACCAAGAATAACATTCATGACATTTATAATGTTACAAAGGCTGTATTCCTCAAATGTTCTCTTTCAAGAATCTTCCACTGATATACATAGAAAAGTTTCATCCCATGCTTTCTGCATCACCTCCCACAGATCTTCCTTTAACTGTCAGTTTTAGAGAAAGTTTTAAACCTTTGGTGTTGCAAAAACTGGTGTTTTGTGTGTTACTGTTCAATGAAGCTGCCAGTCTGCCTGTTACAGGTCTGTTTCTCAAAGTAGAGACTCTGATATATTTGTCCTCTTATTGCTGTGATTCAGGGCCGTCCGTTTTTCTCCTCGTCCTAGTTAGATCCAGTTACCTATCCTTACCTTTTAAGACAGGAGTGCATGAAAAAAGTACTGATATCTCAAAAGATGTAGTGCAATGTGTGCTCCACATTTTCAATGGTATTTTTCTAATCAATCACATGCTACATTGCATTTACATTATATTTACATGTATGCATTTGGCAGATGCTTTTATCCAAAGCGACTTACATTGCATTATACTAAACATTTGTTTCCGAGTATGTGCAACACCTGGGGTCAAACCCATAACCTTGGCGTTGCTAGCGCCATGCTGAGCTACAGGAAAGCTTTCCTGTAGGCAGAAACCAGGCAGAAGCATCATTAAGAAACAAAAATAGCTTGGTGATTCTAAAATGTGATTTTTACACAGAAATCAGAAATGCAGGACACAATAAATCACACACTTTTTTTAGTAAAAATATGTTAGCCTTAAGGATAGCAATAAACAGGTATGCTCCAAAACACACAGAGTTTGCAAGCATTTAACACTTGCACGAATGTGCACTTAAAGATTTCCACTCCTATTATTTTCTTTCTGTACCAATCATACGTCTTTGGGATTTACATATAGACCTACTAAAGAACTACACTAACATTACTCAGATTTAGCTGGTTGACTAGCTCATAAAAGACCTCAAAGCAAAAGTATTTTTACCAGACAACATCATTATTATTGTCAGTAAGGACAAAGTTTAGAGTGGTAGAAGATCAAAGCGCACACTAACAGTGGCCTCTGGCGTGTTCCATGCTGAAAAAGGTGAAGGACACTTTCGCTACAAGACCCGGGCTTTGTTCAGCTGCGCTTTGATGCAAACTTCACGTCCTAATTTCACTTGTCACACTCGGTTTCTTGGACCGCCGCTGTATACTCAATCCGAGTCCAAGCACGGGCCCGCGCGTGCGAGACTGTGCGTACGTGCATGTGTGATACTTTCTATTCGCTCAGCATGTGAAGGACTTTTGTGAGAGCTCCATTCAGATTTCCTCTCAACACACTCTCGATAAAAGCTGCACAGGAAACACAACTTCAGCTGAGGGCATGAAAACACTCGAACGTTCTACCGTGGCCTGTGCCACGTGCGGCTCATATGTGTGCTTCAATACAGTATGGTACGGATCGATGAAGGGAAGGAGCACGCATCTCGCAACTGCAGCGCACATCTCACCTTGACCAATTACAGCCGTGGAAAAAGCAGGAGAGAGATTAGGCATGATACAAATATAGAGATGAGGGTACAGACATAAAACGATGAAAACCTCTGGGGTATCAATCTGTAGTGACAGAGTAATAATATTAGTTAGATCAATCAATTGTCCAATGTTTGGCCATTTTGAGATTGTTGGCAAGAATGACTGTGCCCAATTGGCTGATTTACAAGAACTGGCCATTCTGCCTCAGGTGCAGCCCCAACATAAAAATCTGGGTAAATATTGTGTAAATAATATGTTCATAAATATTGTATATTTATTTTATTGCCAATATTACCAATATTACATTATTGCCAAGGCATTAAGCAAAAATACATATAATAACTACAACATTAAAGTGAATTTAAAGTAAGGTGCTGTGTAAGGGATAAACATAAAATAAAATATACTGTAGCATAATAAAGTATGTAAATAAAAAATACATTACCAGTGTGACAATATCAGTGTAAATAGATGTTTTATTGGACATGTGACTTCCGGTCTGAGTTTGCTTATAATGTATGTAATATATATATATTAATTTATGAAATTAAATTAAACTACTCGACAGTTACTGATTCTTTGCGGAGGTCTAACGGCAGTTAAGTTTGGGTCACAGTGTTTGTTTATGTTTTTACCGCTGAAACCGTCTACATATATCTGTCTATATATTCTGATTTACATTTATATATTCAGGATTCAGGATTTATAACTATAAATTTAGATTTTATATAATTATTTCCTGTTTGTTTTACATATATACACTAATGTTATTAGATTAAAAGGTTTAGGGTAACAAGAATCTGAAGGCATGCTTTCATTTTTTACAAATTTGGTATAAAACATTCTTCTATAGTTAGGATTACTGATATTCTAATATAAGGAAGAAAATGATAAGACGACAGAAAAGATAAAAAATTATAATAATGAGAAAATAATAAAGAATGAGTTACTGAAATTACTTAAATTTATATACATATACAGTATAGTGGCCACATATGTATATTGTACATATTTACAGGGACATGGTGGATATATTAAAGTATATAAAAATGCACAAAAAAAAGTTTGCAGAAAATAAAGAACAAGTTGAGAGCAATTTTTCCTATAATTAATATTTGTTTATAGTATTATAACTTCTGTCATGTAATATTATGTAGTCATTATCCTGAGCCTTGACTTAATAAGCTTTATTCGTGTGTTGTGTGTGTTTTTCTCTTTTCTTTTTTGCAAACTCCTCTCAAAGCTGAGCTTTAGTTTACACGCCAAGTATATAAATGCAACTTGTTTAATACAACCTTAATGAATTTTAATAAAATAACATCACAAAGTTTACCAAAGTCTGACATCACTAGAATACTGAAAACAGCAATAGTATTGAGGATTGAACCAAGCTGAGATTCACAATGTACAATGTGTCCAACAATTACCCCAAAGATGCCAATTAGAGAGCAAGAGACAAAGGAAGTCAGTGAAAAGTGAGAGAGATAAACAGTAGTTAAATAGAGAAGAGAGAACGCCAGAGAGAAGGGTGGGACGAGACAGACATTAGTAAGAAGAGAAAGATAGGCAGAGTAAAGAGGTCTTTGCTGTCAATTTCTCAGTACAATCGATTCCTGACAGAGAGGCTTGTGGCAAGAAAGGGAATTAATAACCCTCAGCGGAGTCCAAACAGTGCTGGCTCACTGACTCCAGAGAGCTTTCATCTGACCCTACACAGGGAGATTAGTGAGCTGTGACTAGCATCCCCTGATCCTGAATCAGTTTAAGCACGTCGATAATCCAAAGTCTGGGAATTTGAGTCTCCCAACAATGCACAGGGGCCCTGCTTGTACGGGCTCCTGGGCTTCGGTTGCCATCATCTGGGACGTTTAGAGGGCGACGGGACAATAAACCGGTACTTAAAGACAACGCTAAAAAGCATTCCCAATACGTTTAATGCGTTATGTAACATGACATTTTTCCCGTCTCTGTGGACTTCTATGAGGATTAGGAAAAAATGAAGTAAAACTTCATATACTAATGATATCAGAGCAGGCACTGTTAATGGAGAAAGTAAAGAAGGACAATTTTAACTTTTTGGGAAAGATCAGAACGCGATGAATAGTATCTTTTCACTGAAAACTTTTGCAAAACTTAAGTCTAAGTATCGGAAAAAGAATAACTGTCACAAAAGTCAAAGTGCAAAGACACATGGGATACTTAAAGATGAAACGCACCAGATTTCCTTACATTTTCCGAAGCATATGGGCAAACCCCATCTACTGTATTTTTGCTTTTTGTCAGATCTGAAATACTCCGATATTTCAGAGCAGACAGCCATATGGAGCGAGAGACCGGGGATAAATGGAGCTCGGTCTAAAGTTTGTTTGATGTAACATGATTTGGCAGGCTGAGATGCTGCTTTATGAAGACTGCTGAAACATCCAGCGACTCTCTAAGTCATTTGGGCTCCGCCTTGAACGTCTGTACAGCTGAAGAACAGCTGAAATGAAATCTGAAGGTATCAACACGACAGCATGATTTAGACTTTTCATTCGTTTTGACGATACTGTCACGCAGGATGCGAGTAATATACACTAACAATGAAAAAAGACACCATTTGGGGTTCCTCGGAATGTCACGCTAGTGCATCACCTATGTGAAGAAATACCCAATTGTGTATTCAGTGAACTTCAATATATCTTTCAAATCTTGAAGATTTTCCTTTTGATTGAGGTACTGTTGACAGTCTTTATTTGTTGAAGGATTTAAACCACTCTCGTAAACTACGGATGCACCGAATGTTCGGCAACCGAAATTACAGTATATAGGAAAAAAGCATGTTCGGTCTGATGCGATCAAGCAGCCACCAGCGCGGAGAGAGAGAGACGCGCACGCTTTATTAATGCAGCAAACATGTTGGCAGTGTGTGGAAGCATTTTAAAGTGTCAGAAAAAGACACGACACAGGACCCACGTGGGGGCGGTCTGAAGCGCCGTCACTTCTGACATGCTTTGACATCGCACAGTGGTGCCGTGCACACAGTTCCCTGTACTAAACAACTTGGAATGTCAAGCTATGTCTGTGCATCCCTAGCACACCTTCTGAAAGAACAGTCAGCTTTTGTGGGCGGAGTTAAGAGAGACGTGAACTGAAATGGTTGTCAGTCAGCCTCAGCGTGCATTGCTTGCATGGTCGCGTTTTTTCTTTAAATCATTTTCGTATTTTTGGCTTATGTTGAATGACACTTTTTAATGAACTACTTTGTTGTAAGCGAACATATATAAAAAAGCACATTTTGACCATTCAGTTTATGCAAAAGTGAAAAAATTGGCTAAATAAATAGAAGAAATGCTAAAAACCATGTTCGTTGTTCAGTATTCAGCTTTTGGCCAAGTGTTTTTATTCGGCTTCGGCCAAGATTTTCATTACAGATCACCCCTATCGTAAACCTAGCATAAAATGACCTTGTACTAGATAATAAGTGATGTATCTTTCAGATATGTGTTGATAAGACTCCAGACCCCACTCCAGAAATCTTTCTTCATTATAATCGTTCCTGAATTCCCATCTAAACTCCCGCATGAACGTTTGTAACGGCACGAAAATCGCAGAACGCAAACTGATGTCTGATTGCTCTTAACCTTGATCCACAAATATTAAATTCTTGATGGCCAACGGTCTACGACTGAGTCACAGTTTCATTGCTTTGTTGTAGAGCTGTACTTCCTCTAGCTAAATGAGTCATATTCACTGGAGCGACAAAATAATTACCGTATTCAACGTTACCGCAGGAGCCGCTGCTGATAAAGAGAGAAGAACCTTCCCGAATTGCTCAAGATGTCAAATACGGCAGGTTCAGCAGGAACTGCGCTGCGTCGCACATACGGCAGATTAGATTAATAGCAATATATCAGAATGAATAGGCGTTATGATGTGAAGTGGCATCACACATGCACACATTCTCTTTATACGGTACACACTTTGCATAGAACATGAAATCTCCAGTGTCCAAAGACAGCAGCACATGCCAGGAGTTTATTTATGTGGGATCTCTCGGCTTCAGAGTTAAATCTAACACCAGCGGAGCGTTTTGCATGCAGGAGTGGTCTCAAAAAGGGACTGAATATCGCCTTTTTTGAGATTCTGGTCATGAATCCTGGTTTAGTGTTTTTGAGGTACGATATATAATAAACGAGCATGTGACAGAAATTACAGATTGTAGTGAAGTGCATCTGCGAACGCCAGGATTCTGGAAGCTTCCCAACGTAAAAATGGGAAGGAGAGAAAGAGAGAGAGACATAATGAGATAGAGAAGAGCAAGGTGGAATGAGAAAGGAGCGATGTGAAAAAAAGAGTGTGTGAAAGAGAGCGAGAGAGAGAAATAGAATTATGGTCATGCAGGAAAATGAGGAAGTGCCTCCAAACAGCAGAAACTTTGGGGAAGAATAAATGTCACTGTTCCAAAAAGACTGAAGTCATATTAATCTCTTGGATAGCCTTCAAGCCCAACGCACATTAGAGGAAATAGCCCAGCTAGGCTGCCGACCCATTCAATCTTCCCCGTGTTCCTCTGAGAATCTTTTGTAAAGCCAAGGCCCGATGCAATAAAGAGTGATTGAACATCGCTTGAGAAAGCACCCATGGAAGAGCTGGTTTACATTTTAATTATATCAAACAATAAAGCAGGAGAAAATCGGTAGAAGCAGGTAAAGACTGCAATTTACTGCGAGGAAGAACCATTTACCTCATCAGAACGCAATGACTTTTTATTGATGTTAAGGGCACTGCTTTGGAGAAGAGCATTGTATAATTATACAGCGTCAATCTCAGCTGGACCACACCATGGTATTTGATGTAATTGAAATTATGGAAATTGTCAAACGGCGTTTTAGATTTCGTTTATCTGCCGAAGCTCTGAGGCTGTTTAGTCTACTACAAACAGAGATGATTTATTTTCATTTGTGACCCTGGACCACAAAACCAGTCATAAGTAGCACAGGTTTATTTGTAGCAATAGCATAGTACAGGTATGGGTTAAATTATCCATTTTTCTTTTGTCAAAAATAATTAGGATATTAAGTAAAGATCATGTTCCATTAAGATATTTTGTAAATTTACTACCATAAATATATCAGAACAAAAGTGCACAGAAACACGTCTACAAACTTCACTTGCTGCTGCCGCTCTTTGGGAATTTAGCTTAGAATTTCAGCTTTCGGGTTTATCTATTCTCCACAACGGTAGGCCAAAAGAGCATTAAAACAAACTTGTTTCTGCTTAGCAGCGGCCTGCTACGGCGCCTTTTTTTGCACCCTCAGAATCCAGATTTTCAAATAGTTGCATTTCGGCCAAATGTTGTGCTGTGCTAACAAACCATACATCAGCTTATATATTCAGGTTTTAGTTGATTTATACATTTTTTGTGGTCCAGGGTCACATTTTGTTTAAAATTATTTATTACATTTCTTTTTTCATTTAATCATTTTACGTCCTTCATAAATGTTGGTCTTTATTTATTCTTTTCATTTTATTGCCCCCCGGGCTTCGTTCGCGAAGTACCTGTGACATATGGAAAGGGCAGAAAAGATTCATCTGTCAACCTGATGTGTTGGATGATACTCGAACCCTTTAGCACAGAGCAAAAGTGAAAATAATTGTGGTTCTCCTCTCAGGTCCAGACGCCGTATAAATCTTTTAATCTCCTCTGAAGTGCAGGGGAAATAGATAGGCTGAGTTTCAACAATGCAAGTTTCTTCCAAGGATTTTTAATAAGTAAGACAAATGAAGAGGTATACACATTGAGAAATGCGGGGCTGAGGAAAGCGAGGACATCAATTCCTTAGGTAGAACGCAAAAATACCGTAGAACCTGATGACAAACGTCACCTCCAGTTCTACATTTTTCATTCCATTTTATGCTGACGCTACACAGGCCTTAAGCGTTTTAATTATTCTGACAGACGTGAGGTTAAAAGTCGATAATCAGGTTGAGACGAAGAAATAAATTGTGACTCGTCTCATCCCAATATTCCAAAACCTGGTTGACGGATTGACTGTACGCCCTCCTCCCTTGTACATCTCAAAGACTTCTTCAGATCTTCATTTTCATAATCCGACACATTAGCAATACATCTCTCTCATGATGCTAAACCACAAAGTCACAAGGCGTCGGCTATAGTGCAAAATCATCGATAAACATCAACAAAGGAGGACAGAAAACTTCAAGGGTCTGCAGTCTTTATACCCCATTTCCACCCCCACAATGCTAAACATTCCAGCGGTGAGTCTCTACCCCCCTAAGGAGGTGGCGTCAGGCTTCATTCTGACACAGGGCTAACCGCAGCAGGCACCGACAAACAAAGGTCACGGTAGATATACAACACCGACTCCCCTCGCTGCATCTCATAGCGGGACACAACAACCCCTGTAATATTCATCAGGGATACGGGGCTTCCTGCAGTTGTGGCGTTACGTAAAATAAACAGATTAAATCGACGTCAGTTTACTTAAATCTCTGACAGCTGAGGTAAAACAAACCACTGGTGGAGCGTTCGATGAGATCTGAAAAAACTCTGACAGGAAGTTAAACAAAACAAATATCCAATGATGAAATGTGATCGGTGACAGAAAAACAGATGATGCTCAGTTGCTCGGATAACCAAATTTGCTGTTATTCTTGTATTGTCAAAGTGGAAAGCACTTTTTAATACTTTTAATATTTATAAAACCCAGTGACAAAAATAAAGGGTGACTAATAATAATGATTTATGGAGATACAAGGTTTCAGATGGACAGCAGCGACATGCAATCTCAATAAAATGCATTTTGTTTTGTTTGGTTATTTGATTTATATACCAATCTGAAATCTCAATGGTGCTAAATCCTGCTTCACATAACTTCATATTAACTCTTTGAACGCACCCATAATATTTTTCTTTAATAAATATACAATAAGAACATTAAATGTTTTCTCATTGCCTGTGATTTTGTAGCATGACACAGACACACACACTACATCTTCAGCAGCTGGACAAAAGTGACATCACGTGATTAGGACCCAGTGTCAGGCACAAGAGAAGGGATATGAAAAGCTGATTTGTAACAGTTACTCTATGTAGATGGAAATTGTGTCAGCAGAAACGGACTGCATCGAGGAACCGAGGGCCGTTCTGTTGTTCCTCTGTGTACACCTGGTGTTAGGCGTAGTAATAGAGTCATTTACCTCAGCTGTCAGTGTGTACAAAATAACTGCCCTTCCTTGGATCCCCTGTGGTACCCAACCTAACAGATAGCATTGTGTTCGTCTTGCAATAAGCCCTTTGAAGTTGCATCTAAACAACTGCAGCACATGATGAATGTTTAGGTTTTTGCCACCTGGAGTTTTTCTCACTGTTGCAGTGTCATGTTTACGCAAGTTCCATGAGAATAATAGAATGTGTAATAGAATGCGGGATATTTCTTCTTCTTAATATTATATCTTTGACTTCCAATTATAAAGCATGTCATTGTTCAAATCTTTGAAAAACAAAATATCCCTGTTGAAATAACCCCAGTAGCTCTTCACTGCAGAACACGAGATCCAGGGAGCAAGGTTGGATCCAGATCCAGTCCTTTTTTTTAGGATTAAGGTTTAGGGTTAGGGTTTTAATAACATTTGATTTTTAGATTTTATGTTTAGGGTTTGGGTTAACATATATTTAACAATGGTCATTACTTACAGGCATACACTTAATTATCCCTTTCAACTATATTATTATTATTCAAATGTCGATTTATATTGATAAGAGCAAACGCTGGCGACCACTGGTTGCAATTTACACTTTAAATTCTATATAAAAACACGCTGCTGAGCATCTATGCTGTTGATTTCAGCAGGGCTAGAGTTTGTTTTGCAGTTATACAATTACCAGCTGATATTTCCACACCTGTCTCAGTAAATGTTTCTCTTTGTTGCCTTTTATATAAAAATCGATTTTCTGTCACTTCGCTAATCCAAAATAATCCTTGAAATATCAAGTGAAGGGGCATTTGTTACTAAGGCAATGCAAAGACATTTAAAGTAATCTGCCATAATTCGAAACTGTCCTTCACTTTTGTTTCTATATAACAAAGGGGACAAGAGCGTTTTGTAACTTTTCAATAACACTTCTATCCGCTTCTTCTCTGAAACCTTTAAAGAGCTTGACTGCACATCACTGATTTTAGAACACAAAACAGAGGACTGCAGTCCAATTGTTGAGTTGACAGGAAGCTTGGCGGAGGGGACTGCGTGGCCGGCGAGTCTTCAGTAGCAAGAGGACCTGTTTGATGAGTTGATAGTGCTGTGCATAGCAAGTGAAGCGTAAAGGGCAGAGTATGCCATCTCACGTCAGGTTAGCGCTAACATCCCTGTAATCTTCTGCCTGATGCACCTGGACTCAGCACTTGGCACATGGCAGTAAAACAGAAGTTACAACCTAAATTCGGGGCAGTTGTGGCCTAATGGTTAGAGAGTCGGACTCGTAACCAGAAGGTTGCCGGTTCGATTCTCAGTACCGGCAGGTAACAACTGACGTGTCCTTGAGCAAGGCACCTTACCCCCTGTTTGCTCCCCGGGCGCTGCAGTGTTAGCTGCCCACTGCCCCGGTGTATGTGTGTTCATGACTTGAAGTGTGTGTGTTCACTATTCACTGGTTGGGTTAAATGCAGAGGTCACATTTCGGGTATGGGTCACCATATCTGACAAATAGGTCTTTCACTTTCAAATTATGTGCTATATAGTGTGCACACTATATACTATGTACCGGGCCATCTAGCATATACATTTGAAAATGTTTCCATTTATGAATGCACTTTTTTAATATAAAGATCGCTTGCTATCATTAATAAAATTCTCAGTGAACTGGACTGAATAAGAGTTACAAAGCATTGTTGACATGAGATCCTTTTGTTAATTTATCCGTCTCATTAACAAAATGCATTTAACTGTGTAAAGACGCCAGAACAGGTTATAAATAACTTGAATATAAACAGCCCATAGTTACACATACTGTGCCCTAGGCAACAGTGCTTTAAAGTCTTATGCATTTCAGACCATAATACTCCCCTCATAAATGTTGAACTCATGAATTGACATCTTATAAGATGTGCTATTTCACAATGGCTGATCTGAATTGGTGTGTTCTTAAACTCCCAGCAGTTTATTCCCAAGACCTGTCAAAACATCGATCAACACAGCTGCATTTAATGTGCAAAGCTGACTGGTGCAAAGTTAATTGCATTTGGGTTAAGGAATCATTTATTCATCATTTAGCAGCCGTTTTCAATCCGACGTGGCTAACCCAAAGTGCACAGAACCTTGAGCAACCCCAGGTTAAATGCCTCACTCAGGAGGAGAAGAGGTCAAGCAGAAGTCAGCAGTTCTCTGGATATTTTTCAAGGATGTCTCATCCCTCCTGGGATTTAAACTACTGACCTTTGGATTACCAAGCCAAAGCTGTAACCACTACAATATCGTCGCCCAAAAGACCTGCAACAGAGCGGTCAACATAAAGGAGATTTAAAGAACCGCTTGAGATGAAGCACTGCTACTTGAGGTTATACAAGTTCCGTGTGCGAGAGAATCAATATAAGATCTGTCATTTGTATTGGTGTATCGGTAATATTACGTTTCATGTGAAGATATCAGGAAAGGGTCTGTGCTTTAGATATTAGTTTGAGATGAGATTATTAACAGAAAACCGCATCACAGCGATTCCTGACAGACAGTGGATTATGAAGCCTCTGGGGAACACTTAACCGCCTGTTCACCCAGCATGTGTTTCCTTCAGAGAAGCAGGTGATTTTCTTCCTTTATCTACGTTCTGTTTAAACCTCTAAAACTAAACCGCAAAGAACTTTCTTGCTTTGTCTAGTATTAATTGTGCTCAAAGTCCATGTGATGTTTCTATGGTTTCAGGGTTAAAAGTGTTTAACATTTAGGAGGCTCTATTGAGAGAAATGCAGTATAATATAAATAACTATGTCTTCAGAGGTGTATAAAAACATTACATAATGAAGCATTATGTTTTTATTACCTTGGAATTAGCTATTTCGATCTACATACACCGCCTTACATGGAATTTGCCATGATGTTTGTACAATAGCCCTAAACAGAATCTACAGAGAATGTTTTGTAGATATGTTATCTCCTTTTGCAAAGACAGAAGACAGTCTCCTTTTTATTTCAAAGAGACATATAGTGTGCTAAGGCGATATATTTTATGACCATGTGCATTCCTTGGGAATCAAACCAATGACCTTAGCATTTCTAGCATTTTAAAGCTCTAGCTTTCTAAATGCCAACAAAGACTGACAATGAATATGTACATTTAAAGGGACGGTTCACCAAAAACTAATACTTCTGTCATACTTTAATCATCCTCAAGCCATTCAAAACCTTTTGTGGAACACAAAAGAAGATATTTTGAGAAATGTGTCCGTGGTTTTGTGCTTCTACAATTGAAGTAAATGGGAGCCAATGGCTTTCCTGTAGCTCAGTGGATGAAGCATGGTGCTAGCAAAGCCAATGTCATGGGCTCGATCCCAGGGATTGCACATACTCAGAAACAAATGTATAGTATAATGTAATGTAAGTCACTTTGGATAAAAGCGTCTGCCAAATGTAAACATGTAAAAATGGGAGCCAATGTTGTTTGGTTACAAACATCCTTCAAAATATCTTCTTTTGTGCTCTTTAGAAGAAAGAAAATCATACTTATTCTAAGAAAGGTTTGCAATAACATGAAGGTAGGTTAATGATGAAATATTTTTTTGTGTAAATAATTTCACTAATTAGTAAATGTTAAATAAATATTGCAATATTACTTCTAATATAAGTGCTACATTTACCAATGTTATGTACATCCCATCATTAAACTGTAATACATAATGTACTTCACAATCATATCATTATTCACATTTTGTCATATTACTTTAAATCAGACACAGCCCTTCCGTCAACTTTCTTAAAACATTCATTAGATAACGTGTGACATGTTGTTTGAAAAAAGTCCTGAAGTTCACCTAAAGCAGAGACAATATTCCATCCGAATGGATCTTTCCAGTGTGCGCTCCATGATAATGATGAGGAAGGCATAATAATCATTCCATGTGGAACAAGAGGGAGATGATTTATATTCCTCTCTTCATCCATTTGCATTTTATTAAGTAACCGCCTGCCTGTAATGGCCAGACAGAAATTAAGGTACCAAAGATAAGAATTTTAGGTTAAGCATCATTACACCGAGAGAGATGAATTCTTTGATGAAGACGACAGCAGAGAAATCCATTGAGCGCACCTTCATCAAGGTCTGCATTGATCTTTTGGCAGAGAGGAACAGGGGATACGCATAAAAGTCAGTTATGAAACCTGGGAGCGGAGCCGTTTCATCAAACACACAAGTTAGAAGTTTACCTAAACATGTCATGGCAAGCCTGGCTTTAATGCAAGGTCACACATCTCTGCGGATACATCGCGACTTCTTTTATTTTGACTCTTTAAGGCTGCCTGAAAGGTGTCTACTAATTGTTTTTGGAAGATAATGCCCTCTTGATAGTTCTCGAGATCAATACAGCTCACCCACCCTGCGCCAGCCAAAATATATGAACGCCGTAGAGGGCAGAGAGAATGAAAGTGTGAAGAAAACCATTAAAACAGGCTCTCCAGGCCTTAATGGCTGGATTTCGTATCCAAATCTTTGTCAGTGGAATGCCTCTATTCTGCCTTATATCAGACCAAGCGCTGGGTCTGAATCATTTAACAATGCCTTTAAAGTTTCTATTTTTTCAGAACGGAAAGGATGTTTTAATACTTGTCTTTGCCTCCATGTGAAAATGTTGCTCATAGGCAACAGAATGTATTTAAACAAAAGTTGTAAAAGAGAACGCTTTGATGATTTTAAACGCACTGTCAAATCACACAAAGGATGAAATGCACAACTGGCAAGTTAAGAGGCTACTGCAGACATTGATACATCGCTTGCCTGACTGTTGCGGTAAAATATCGAATAGAAAAGTGACAGGCGAAGAAACTACAGAGAGAGAAAAGTTGGAGATCCGAGCGTGAGGGTGAGAACGACTGATGACTAATATTTCAACGTGAGGATATTTCATAACGGATAAAAGGCTCCTCTTCCGTTACGGCTCTTCTTGGATGCTTCGTTCTTAGACATTAAGGTAAGAGAGATGGGCATCTGAAATAGAATTTTAAAAGCCTCAGCAAGACATTTCAATCCGTTTTCAGAGGCAACATTGTAAATGGATGGAAAGAAATGCAGCGATATTGAAAGCTGGCGCACGTTTGCTAGCAATAAGAGGGGAAAGTGAATACGGGAGATGAATGAAATGAATAACCTCGATTTGACTAAAATACAGCCAATGCCATTCTAAAGAACCTCATTGAAACATTTCATATTTACTTTAATTAAAAGTAAATGACCGTATACATGAAGGACAGGGACAACTGTGCAATGTTCTCCTGAAACTCATTAAAATAAAATCATTTTAATTTCCTCCTTGATAATTTTTGCCCTGTGGTCTGCCAGTATGACACCAAAATGGTTAAAAAAGCAGATGTCTTCTTGTGAATTACCTGCCTGATATCATCTGCTCACCACATACAATGCAAATAGAAAGACAATTCATGGGGCGATCATAATATCTTCTCAAATACACAGGGAATGCCTCAAAAAATCTGTTCTGTCAATAGAAAATATCACAAACTAAAAATAATATGCACTGGAGGCCCGTGAGTTAACTGGCTAAAAATATTTCAGAATTATATGATGAATCAACATATCACATTAGTGTTAACATTATTTTTAAAAGTCATATAAGTAAGTAATAATGTACAGCCAGACAGTTGCTATCGCAGAATAAACACCGACATGTTGATCAGGACCTGACGTGAAGCACTTGCTTATTACATGTCTGCTTACCTCATAAGTAAATGATTGGATATGAAATTTTGATGTGCAATAAATTTGTAACAAATGCAGACCGTTCATGATAAAAACACGTTTCCTTTCTATTTAAAGGAAGACGCAAACCATGCAATTTGGTTTATTTCTTTTGTAAATATTATTTCATATGTATTATAAATGAGGAATTTTTTAATTAACTTGAAATATGCAACTGCGCCGATCAAGAGGACCTGGAAGACCCTGTGTTTTTAGTTTTGAGTGGTCATTATCAAGGAATAACATATTTTGGAATGTCACGACTAGCCACCATGTATTAAGTAATATAATAGTGAAAAGTGTTTGTTTTTCCAATTCAGTGACATAACCATACATCAGTTATACAATTCAGTCCAACATCTTGGAAAGCAATTACAGTTATCTCAGTTTGATTCATTGGCTAAAAGTAGCAGTGAGGTCATTTGAAATCATGGTATAAAATATGAATAAATTGCACACTACATAAAACTATAATTATTTTGAAGTATTTTTTGATTTCCCTCATATTTGTAGTTCAAGCTGGCCCTTAATTTTTGTTTTACTGTTGAAGTGGTCCGCCACTTGAAAAAAGATTAATAATTTCCTTCTTGGATGAACATACTTCGGCTTTTGTCACACTCCAACAGAAACAATGCATATTTGTAAGATTCTCATGAATAAAATTGAAAGTGCCACCTGGCAGAGAGGCAGATCATAGAGATGCTGGCTTAATCTTCCATTGAGTCAAGAACTTTTCTGTTAAAAATATATCAGATAAAATCAAATTGTTTGGACTTTCTAGTCTTAAAGTGTGTATATTCTATAAATAAAAAGCATGAAACAATAAACAAATAATGCACTAAAACGAATAAAAGCTGTGATGTAGTGTATAAGCACCGCATAGTACATACACAAATTCAGCTTCTCTTTACATTAACGGCCTTTACACGTTCCTAACCAATCAGTCTTCCTGACAGCTGGCCAGAGGGCTGTAGCCCATGTGTCAATCAGGATAGAGTAGAAGCACTGCTTTAATATTCTTCAGCAAGCTAATATTCAGAGTAGAGACATTTCACACCTACTTCTGTTTTCCCTTGGTATCCTCATCGTCTACTTTCACTCCTGTGATTGGTTTATAATTGACTGTTTGTTTGGTAATATGGTCACAAAAGTGACCATAACCTCAGCAAACCTATAGCTGCATCGTTTTTATTTTCATTGCAAGTGACTGCAGGTGAAGATTACGCATTAAGGGATCGATAACACTTTGCTTTAAGCAACTAGCAGCACAGCACTGCAACTGATTTTATACGTTCAGACGCAGCAGAGAAAATATAATGCAATTAAACTAAAGCAAATATTTTACATGAAGGTCTGTAGTAATTATGATGCCTTCTGTTTTCACCGAAATGGTCCGAACCAAAAACTTCCAAATGCAATAGATTTTTACATGAACACGAATATGTTCAAATAATTAAAAAGCTAATGGTACAATTTTAGAGAAAATAAAACTGCACTACTTTAAGTGTTCTGCATTTGTGTAAACATTAATAAACATGTTTTGTGTGTGCTCAGTGATGTATTAAATAGTCATTCATTTTAAATGTCTCATTAGCATATTTGTTGTACATTTTAATTCTTAATATGCAGTTCTGATGAACCGCTAACAACCCAGGGTGTACATATCATTTGCGGTATGTGATTTTTCATTTGAAAATATTGGCTTGAGATTGTAAAACACTGCTAATTCATTTCACAGAGAGCCCTGATCTCAGCTGGTTACTGTGGGAAGCAACCAAACCCAAAACACCCCTGTTCCATTGTTTGCTAATTCTGGCATGAGCGTCGCAAAACCATACATCTCATACAATTATACACGTATAATTATCGCAATATGTATTCACATAATGCACGCATGGTTCTAATATACAGTCATTACAGAGGCAAATATATTTAGCTGTTCCTACCCGGGTGCTGTGCAAATAACTGCAGAACTTCTCCAATCTGTTATTACTTTAAACTGAAATGCACTGTATGCAACTGGCTTTTGGAGATAAGACAATGATCTGTCTTGCTATATTATATAATAAGACATGGAAAACAAGCTCATGTTAGGCAAACAGATCAAAGCAATCTATATATAAATCTAATGAAAATGAATGCGGCTCTTTGGATGCAAAGATTTTAGAATTTCACCGTAAACGTTCTGATGCAAAACTGAGGCTAAAATCCGTCTGTTTTTTAAATCAGGTTGTTATCTGACCTTATTAAAAGCCCAAGACAAAGTGAGAACATGCTGGTCAAGCCACTGAGTCAGAGCTTACCTCAGCCACCCCAATTGTCACTACTGGTTAAGTATGTCATTCACTTCCATTGTCAGTCTGTTGGCAAACATACACACGCAAACATATGTTACATTTCCCTGCAGATCACATCTGATGGATAATCCATAGCTGCTATTGCGTCTGTTATGGATCGCCAAACAGCTACCTGGAGAAATACAGCACAGATTGGGAGCAGCTTGCAGGCCACTGAATGTAAAACTTTGCGGTTCTGTGTCAATCCAATGATATAAAGAGATGCATATGAACATTACAGTTTCATAACAATCAACTTTCACGAATCTTAATGTATGTTTAGTTTTATTAAGAAATACGTTTCTTCCTAAACCTCATTCCAGATGTATATGACTTCCTTGCCTCGACACAATTCATTTTATTTTCAGTCTGTCATATCTTCCAATACGAGACTTAAAAATGTTGATGCTCCAAAAAGCACAAACATGAATTAATCTTTAAAGTCATCCAAATAACTTTAGTGGGTTTTCTAAAAACAAAGGGCTATCTAACAATTAATCGCATCTAGAATAAACGTTTGTGTCTACATAATATATATCTGAGTGCTGTGCATATTCATTTTGTATTTATAAACACAAACACATACACAACATGTGTACATATATTTAGGAACTAGATAGGACTAGATGTATCTATTTATATTTATCAAAAATGATATTAAATATAAATATGTCAATTAAAATATGGTGGCACGTCATATCTCATTGTTCTTGCATGGTTGGTCTTGTGATGAAACACGCTGAGAACTAGTCATAAGACACACATTCAAATATTACATTTTCTCTAACTAACGCATTGTTTCACCTCAGAATACATTTATTAAAAGAGTATTTCACTTCACATTATTGATGGGTGGATGTGCTTTTTGAACCTTTAACATTCTGACCCCAATACAAAGTTTAAAAAATATAAGACTGTTTATAAAAATAAAATTATTTGTGTTCAAATGAGGAAAGTGAATTATGAGTAATTTTATTATTTTCTGGTGAACTACTCTTCAAGGAGACAAATCATCTTTTTGATCAAACTGATAAATATTATCCTGAGGATTCCATAATGTAGAGGTAAAAATAGTAAAAAAATCTAGTTGTTTTTTACAACTAGAAAAAAAACATAATAATTTCCGATCCAATTTTATTTTCAATCAGAAAATAAAATTTGCTTCTCTTATGTCACAAACATGAACACTAACATGTTGAAAGCATCTGTATTAACCCCTATCCACTATTCCAACCCATCCATTTCTTTTTAACAAATGTACAGACAATCATTTGTGATGCGATCTGGAAAAACCCTGTCGGATGTCAGGCTGGGACGTTTACAGGAATATTAAAAATAGGTAGAAAGTAATTTTGGGGGGATTTTTTGTTACATCATTATTCTATAAAATGTGCTTGTTTATTGCTGAAAAATAGCGATTTATAATGCCAAGCTGATGTTTAGGACATGCCGGTGTGGGTGAAATAAATTGCCCACAGCACTACAACATATCAAAGTAACCAAAAAAACATGTATAATGAAGGTCTATCAATGCCCATTTGCCGATTGTTCTGTGTAAACTACGGAACAGAAAGTTTTTATACAACAATATCGTGAGACGGCGTACGTTTTCTGACGTTTAGACTCTATCAGCAAATATTTAGTAAAATAGAAACAAAAGGTTCAGTATATTGGTAACAAATACATCTCTGAGCATTTATATATGTCACATCCATAACGCTGGAATTGCCCGGCTTGTTAAAATATTTATTCCATACGTTTACAGCCACCGGAATCCCGATAAACAGGACTGTCTACAAAGAGGACGGAAAGACTGAGATGTTCTTTCTATCCACTTACAGTAAATATATTTCATCAATTACCATAACAGATATATGAACTACACTATATGCTGCCTCCATTCCTGTAAGGATACTACCACAGACAGAAGCTTCCTACGTATGCTGTAGACTGCTCGCGAACAACGAAGAGAGATCTGAATTCGTAGGGGTTGGCTCTGAAGCGCAGACATGAAGGCACACTCTTACACTGAAGGAGCACTCTGGATTTGATGTGAGAATAGAGGACAGGAAACTACTGCCCACATTTTCTCTCTCCGTGACCCATTTTCCTCCAACTCATGCTACAGTGAAATTGCCTCACAACCCCTGGACCCTACGGAACACTATTGCAGATGCAAGCGATCGAATCTAATTATCGTCTAATCCTATTTTAGCTCCTAGTTTACGATTCGCAAAGACGGACATGGCGCGATGGTCGCGCAAAGCAGGGATTCGAGCTCTCGCGATCCAGCGGTAATTAAATCCCGTGCCTTGACAAGCGAGAGGCCGCGGCGAGACAGCCGTAATTGCAGTCTTTGAGATATTCATGCTCAAACCTCTTTGTATACTGTGACAGCTTAGCAGGTTCAGCCAACACAAACTTGAGTCTAATTAATTCGAATCAGTAATTTGCATAACTAAATCAATTCTCACAATCACGAGGCGTTTCACCCTCGGCAATAAACATCTGCGTCCTTTGTGGCTTATTAAATTCACCATGAAAAACAGAACTCGGTATTTTGATCAATGCACGTGTACGTTGAAACGACTTAAAGAATCCGCTAATAAATAAATACAAAAATAAATATTAACCATCATATTTTGTGTTGATTTTCCCCCGTGTGTGCCAAGACAAAACGGCTTGCTAAGGAAATGAAGCGGTCATGCCTGTAAGCCGAATGTTCCGCAGAGTTGCCGCACTAATGCGGATAAAAATTCGTGTCTAGGAGCAACTTGGCATAGCGTCTGTTTCTGAAATATAAACCACTAGCAACAAGGGTACAGGAACTGTTTAGTGCATGAGCGCAAACATTTGCAAGGAATTGAAAATCATGAACAGTGAAAGAGCCAAAGCATGTTGGTGCCGTGCCAAAATAAAGTGGAGAAAATGCTGAAAATGTAATGCGGCACCTCCAATAGTGTGTTCCCCTGCAGATGTCATCCCGTGGCTCCGTGTTTGAGGTTCCAGCGCGTTCTTTGTGTAATTATACTGATTCAGGGCTGCTGGAGGTCTGCTTTCTCCCTGTGCCAGAAGAACTCCCCATCTGGTAATACATGCTTCTCGCATGTTAAATGGTTTCAGTCGCCTTTTCCCGCTGGATCGCTTACAGTAAAGATTACGTCTCTGTCCTCCTTAACTTTCGATTATATTTCAATTATATCTCAGAGAGTATTATATATGTCTGACAGTGAAGGTTTGTGGGGAAACAGGCCCAACGGGGTCAAAATTGTCTTGACATAATAGATAAAAACCAATAAAAATGTAACAAGCAATTGCTTCCTCTTTCAGAAATGAAAAGTAAACAAACTGTACTGTGCCCGTACTGATGTAACATGTAGTTGTTATTTTACAGATCTGTTTCTACCTGATCCAACCCTTTAAAATTCATATTCTAGAGTAGTGGTTCTCAAATTGGATGGATCCAGGAGGGTCACAGTTTTTGTAGAATTTTATTAATATAGATATAAAAATTTGGTGTAATCAAACATCAGAAAAATAAGACCACCAACCAAAAGAATTGGGGTTCCAGGATTGTATAATTGAACGGTCACTCTAGGGACCAATTCTCACTATTAACTAATTATTAACTTTTGCCTCAATAAATTCCTAATCACTTCTTAAAAGGTCGTTTTTAGGTTTAGATATTGGGTATTAAGGGATGTAGAAGGTAATGCAGAATAAGGCATTAATATGTGCTTATACATACTAGTATACAATCAATATGCAAGTTGTTAATGATGAATTTGTGCTTTTACATATAAAGTGTAACCAATTGATCATATAAAAAGTCTTTATTTGACCATCTTACACAAAGGAAAAAATTTGACAATCACTGTACGACAAAGCAGCCAGGCTGATTCAATCATGACCCATATTTGGTAACACTTCAATAGGGGGCAATTTTCACTATTAACTAGTTGTTATTACATGCCTATTATTGACAGATTGGCTGTTTACTAGTACTTACAAAGCATATATTCTGCATGACCATACTCTACATACCTAATCCTACCCAATACCTAAACCTAACAACTACCTTACTAACTATTAATAAGCAACAAATTAAGAGTTTAATGGGGAAAAGGTCCCCATGGGACCACATGTGAAAAATTCAAGGGTTCGTTGTCCTGTAATTTGACAAATACATTTTAGAAAATATTTAATGTAGCCTTTTAATTAATACTAAATTATAAACCTGTATGCCATTATCACGGTTTATAGTTTAAACCCCCCATCCCAGAAAATGCACTTTTAAATGTGTTTAAACATAACTGTGTGTCAGGAGTGTGTACCCTCATTACTCCTAAAATAAACTACATTATACTTAATAATTTTATAAAAGTATATTCTAGTTTTGCTAAATTGTGCTCTTCACTATCAATGCTATTTATGTGAAAAGCACCTTTACGACAGCAATCATGATTTGCGTATTTACTGCAGACCGTCTCACAGGCCCTAACAGCATACACGTGCCCAACAATACGCCCTATACTGAAGACCAGGACACAGCTATTATCCTCAACATCAGAAAAAAATTGACAAAAGTGCCCTCTGAGAACAAGCCAGTGATTTTAAAAAGAAAGGAAGACAAGTAATTTAGTGTTTTACATTTATTTCACACCGCTTTTTGTGCTCTGTGTGAGTCACTTTAACAATGTTCAAGATGAATGATAACCTGATGCATCTCATGCTGTCAACTACCCAAGCTAATGAAATCGCAATGACAAGGCTTAATCTGATTCTCACGTAACGGGATAAAATCCGTGTGTCGCTGTTGGCCTGTCCCATTCAAAGCCAGCAATGCTACAGTATGTACTACAACTCTATTATGCTAAATGGCATTTGGCTGATTGGTTACGGTAATTAGGGCCTACAGTATCTAATATCTACAGTACCCCAAAGCTAATGACACTGAAAGAGAAATATTTTCATGTGACAGATTCTCCGGATCAGATTCTCCACTTTGCTGATTCAAGACTTCAATAAGAGAAGATACTGTCGTCTTCCACCCTTGTCATTGCGATTAAATTCATTAAAGGCTCTTCAAGTAATTGCGGCTCATCTACGGCTGTGCAAATATTCAATTAATACAGACAATTTAATAACTGCGATTCCCTCAATCCGAAGCGCATAACCTTGATGCATGTCTGATCTTGATGAATTGGTTTTCAATTCGGAGGTCATTTTAATTTCCTTTAACTATTCATTAGTCCATTTATCACGGGCTGATAATGTAAACCTCTATTCTGACAGACACTCGAACGCATATTTTGGTGACATCAACAAACTCCTCAATCAAAGACTATAGTGCAGTAATGCGTGTGTTGACGTCAGCATACCGGTGTGGAATGAATCATAAAATAAAGAAACAGGGAGAATACAAGCAGCCAAAACAAACTCAGGAACCATTTTGTGTGCCTCCACTTCAATAAAGAAACATTGTCGATGATTTACAATCTGACAATGGAACTGTAACAAGCAACGTGCAATGTTGTAACAAACTATTTATCAAGGAGTGTGCCACTGTAAAGCAAAAAGACATTTTATTACATTTTAAGTTTAAAGTAAACTGAATTATAATACAAATGATGAATTGCTCAGCATATTATTTTTGTGAAGACAGCCAAGTAAAAATTAACATGCATATACAGTAATGTGCAAAAATATTTTTGGGGGGTTTTATGTGTATTTTAATGAAAAGGTTTTCTGTGAAGAATTTCTCTTTTCAGCGGGGCTCTATTGAAACCACTATGAAACTCCACCTCTATTATTGCCAAATGCATGACATGAGTTTAAAAAAAAAACATTCAAAACATCCCATCCTATCTTTACACCATTCACAAATAATAGTACATGCAGCTAAACAAACAAACAAAAAGGTCTGGATGAGTTCAGAATAAACGGTAGGGGTTGATAAAATAACTATGTAGAAACGTTAATGGCAGCTATGGGCTACTTCCCAAAGAGCCCAATTCAAACTAAACATCATAATGAACTCTCCTTAGCATAACCAACAACTCAATGGAATCCATTTCACAGCAGATCATAGCACTTTAAGAGCAGAAACAATGTTTACTCTCCCCGACAGCTTACCACACTGATACTAGCCATGCAGACATCAGATAAGACATGGTTTACCTTTCGTCCGCCAGTGTTGAGCCTCAGAGGTGTCAGAAAGGGATCAAATATCATATGGCTGGTCTCGATGTTGACTGGAGACTGTCTCTTCCCCACAGAACACAGATTCCACGCAGAATTTACAAGCCCCCAGAAAGATGGAACTGCAAGGTAAGGAAAACACATCCGATGATGATATGCAGCCATAAAACTCATATTCATTGGGAGAAAAATACAGCCTGATGGCGAGAGAGAGATAACCGGAAAACATCATCTCCATCAATTCTCTCATCTTAATGGAGTAGAATAACAGTAGATTGTCAATGGCATAGTTTTAGTCCAGTGAATTATTCAGAGTAAGAAAAGCTATTTAAATGGTATGATACATTCCGGTAAATGTATTTCAAATACTTTAAGCCACTGCGTCTTTTAATAAGAAAAACAACATTAAAAAAGGATTTAACGCATTAATTTGAATGAAAATGAAATTTGTTTAAAAAATGTTTATTGTTTTCGATTCACTGTGGAAATTTTCAACAATAAATAATTTAAGTGTTACAATTGCACCCATTCAGTTACAAACCGCCTCACTATTATTTAGTCTATTAATGATACAGTTACTTTCTCTCTCACGCAAACACACACACACATATATTTGTGACAGTTTGAGAGTAATTTTTGAAAATAAAAATCTCTCTTATGCATAATTACTGCAGCCTCACAGAGTTCTACATGAGAAAGTCATTGCTACAGTAACCCTATACTGCTTCAGAGTTCAACATCTGAGTTCCAGCAGCCTGTGACATTTCAAGCAATTTAAACGATTTACACAAAGTGTTCTCTTTGGCATTTTCCTGTGGAGGCCGGGCTGGATCACAGCGCTGTGCTACATGTACCTCCAGCTGACAAACCATTACACGGGATGATTGACAGCTTGCAAAACAGGATTCTTTATCAATAATTTATGAGAAGTCAGCAGTGTGCATCTTCTATCAGTCAAGTCAAGTCAATTTCAATGTTGAAAAAGTATGGTCCAATGACTAAAACCACACCAATAGTAATAATTATTTACATGTTACAGCTTGTAACTAATAAACTGCTGATATTAAAAATCTATACTACAAAAATATTACAAAAAGCTCAAATTAAAAGTTGTAATGCAACAGAAGTATACTTTCATCACTATAATGTGCAGTATGAAAGGCAGATTACTCTATACTTAAATATTTGCTAAAAAGTAACAATAGTAATGATTTACTTCTGTAAAACGAAATGACTGTACTGTACACAAATCTGCTATCATGACATGCAAACAGTACGTATACTGTGCAAGATATACTGAAATCTAAATATTGTAAATGTGAAAAAGATTTTTACTGTATTGATAGCATAACATTTGCTGGTTCAAATACCCATATGAAAGCATTTTGTTTTCCATGCATGATTTTCTATAGGTGCCATTTTCAGGATTGTCACATCTATAACAGTCCATATTCCCCATGACTGTATGCACAAAAATTTAAATAAAGTAAATAACTTGTGTATAGACTGATATTTTTCTGATGTCTGGACCCTATTAACAAGGGTTTAGTCAAATATAAACAGTATATTGATACGTTCTTTGAGCGTTTATAAGTCACATCCATAACGCTGGAATTGCCCAGTCAAGTTTTAGGTTGATGCATAGAGACTGGCAAGATGAAGAGAGTGATGCTTTCTCTTCCCAGAAATAAATGTAAAACATGTATGTACTGTAACAATATTTAAATATATTTTCATATGAATTTAGTTGATTTTCCAAAATTTAAAGGGATAGTTCACCAAATATATTGTAATTCAAAACCTGTATATGACTCTTCTGTAGAACACAAAAAAGATATATTGAGAAATGTATCAGTGGTTTTGTGTTGTTTGTTTACCAATATTCTTTAAAATAACATCTTTTGTGTTTTGCAGAAAAAAAGAAAGTCATACAGGTTTGAAATGACATGAGGGTGAATAAATAATAATACATGTAAGCATGATCACATTGCATATCATATTATTTAGCATGTTAAGCCATTTGCATTCTTCTTTAATATCATGCATCCCGCTGTACTGTATACACACATAATATATATAGTTATGTGCGAGGCAATGTAATGTATAGAAGACGTGCAGTATATAAAATAAGTAGAAATATGAGTGACCTGGGTATAGCACATGATTATACTGCACAGTGGAGAGACCTTGGAGGCAGTTTAAACTGTTCAAAAGATAAATGTCTCAAGAAAAAAACTGGTTTTGCTGCTCAGTGCTACCATAAGTAATGCAGACCAGAGGCCAACAGTTCAAAGAGCTAGTGGCCTGGATATGTGGTTGTGAATATCCAAAACCTCAGACAATTCCTGACAAATTTACTTAGTCAACCAAAACCTTTAAGATAAAAATGACTAGTTTCTACTGATAAACCACTACGTTCCCGATCTAGTGCGTTCCATAGACGATTCTCTAATGTTAAATATGGCACTGCACCGGCATGAGAGCGCTTTTGCCCTTCGTTCAGTCCTTCAAATAAATAAGAACGATGCATAAATCACGGCTCATATCGTACTGATGCACTGGGAAGCAGGTGGCATCCACACCGTATTTTTCATGTTGTGAATCGCCGTAATTTGAGGATGCATTTTCCAGAACAAGCACCACCTGCTGTTTCCTGTCATGCGAGCGTTCGACAATTCTCCTTGAGAAATGAACTTGACAAAGTAGCAGCATGTACACACACCTTCATACACGGATAAACACCAGCTCAGACATACGCATGCGGGAAGCATAATCTCCTCGACCCCCCGATGCTATGCTAGGAATGTTCGCGCAGTTTTCAAAAACAATGCTTGACAAACACTGCTGCTAAAGTGGAACTTTTTTGATTATTAAAGCACACCTGCTTGATGGTCTCCCATCCCCTTCGTATCTCACCGCTGCTTAGAAATCAACAGCTTACCTCTATTCTGTTCTCATTTCCCGGCAGGAGCACAATCCACGTGAAAGAACATCAGTCATGTCTTATTTAAGAAAGTGTTGTATTAAGAGATAACCTCCTACTTCGAGACGCAGGCAGCATATGGCAAATAATTTAGATGCTTCTACATTACTCAACAAACGACAGGAAATCTATAACCGGAATGGGGCGGCAGTGTATGAAATCGATCCACTAAACGTAGGTCACATGTCAAATGGTGAAATGCTTATTACCTGTTGGTCACTCTATAGGAACAATCACACAGGCCAGCAATGTTTTTCACAATAATCTACCATAAATAATTCCTTATCAAATCCGGGATGCAGTGTCCTTTTAATGTTGGTTTAAAAGAAAGATTTAACTGGCAGTGACGGTAAAAGCTTTGCCTCGACACATCTGAACAGGTCTTTAAAACAGATAGAAGAGGTTGTTCTGTTTAATGACCTGTAAAAGCTCACATCTGAAAATTGAAGTATCCCCCTTTATTGCAAGCGGTTTATCATTTAAGGTATCAAAGCCCATTTAAAGTTAAACAGCAAATGAAAACAATAAAATATCAATTGTCTGAGTATTTATGAGTGGAGCATTTTATGGGAGTGTTTTATTAGTTGGTAAAAGTTAAAGCAAAAACAGATTCACTTGGACATGTAATATTTAAAACGCCTCGATCTTGTTTAGTAAGAGTTAGAGCAAAAACAGACTAACTCGGACAACCTATATTTAAAATGCCTTAATATTGTTCATATTGCTTATTCCATGTATAGATGCAGAATAAGTATACTATAAGTATAATATTTAATAGAGTATAATGAGACAAAACACATTCTTGTTTGCTGCTTTTTCTTTTCTATCTGGCCCAACTCAACATAAAACTTATGAATGGCTATTGTACAGACTCGCAAATGATACATACAGGGTATATGTCACAAACTCAGTGCCTACTAACAACATCAGTAACCAGAAAAACAACTCAAGCAAAAGAGTAATTGTATTCCTCATGAAAAAAACCCTCTTATGCAGTTTAGCTATAATTTATTACAGTATCTGCTTGCTATTTACATTGACAAACTAAGCACAGGACAGGTTTTGTAAATGATCTGCCAAAGGTCATTCATAATGGTGTGTAATGACAGAGAACCACATCTATTACCAAAAACATAAGATTTGGATCTTGTTCTAGTTATCTGAAATCAAAACCGAAGAAGAGTTTTACTTTCACGCTTACAGAATAATTATTGCTTTCTCCTTTGTAATAACTAAAGCTTGCGTTTTGGCCGCCCTCAAGGTTTATAAACTTCAGGGTCGACTGAAGACAGACACCAGGTCTAAAAAGACACCTCGCACCAATTAAAACACCCATTAATTATTGCGTTTTTTTCCAGATCTTGCCACAAATTCATTAAGCCTCTGCCCCAAGATCTAATCGACTGAAGTAGAACTATGCACTTACCACTCAAATTAAAGCAGAAAAACATATTGAAGAGAATTCGTAGCCATGCGTATGTTAATTGTACAGTGTTTTGATGTAAAATATATAATAAGGTGGGAAAATAACATCAGTAACACCACTCTCCATAAATATTTAATGGTTCCATTAAAATGTATATCCTGCTCAACTCTAAATTCTAAAAATGAGAGATAGCACTGTGCCTTTAAAATAGAACTATCATGGGAAGAGTTAACATCTTTCCCCAGCAAATGGTGAAACAGAAAAAGAAGAAAACCACAGCTGATTTGCACTTTACACGTCAAAAATTCAGAGTCAGGGTTTTATAAACTGGGATCCATGGTCCTCCCAGGGGGCTAGGAGCATAAATGTAGGCTATTTTAGCAGCAAGAAAAAAATGATATGTTCATATAAAAAAAGTACGTTTATCTAAGCAGTTTTTATCGCCACAAAATTGTTGTCATTTTTTAGCTTGTTTGGCTAATGGCTCCATTTTCTGTAGAGCTGCTTTGGATTTTAGTATTTGAAAACAGAATTAGTATGGCCCAAATCGTAGTATGTTGAAAAGCATATGCCAAAGATTCCTTGATGTTCTACTACTACCAGTAAAAATTCAAAGTGCAGAACGATGCACACTGTAACGGCTAACATTACCCACAACTCACCGTGAGTAGGCGGAGTTTAGTGATGCTACACTGCATTGATCAAATTAAATAAGAGATGCGTCACTGAATTAATAAATGCAAGTATACGATAAACATTACTAAAAATAAAAACCATTTTATACACATAAAAAATAATTAATAAATACAGTTAAATCACAATGTCGTCTAGGCAACAGCAGCCACTTCAGTTTTGCGTTATATATAGAATATCCCAATGTGTGCATATGGCTTTTCCATAACAAAAACAGTACATACTTTAAGGCCATACTATAAAAGTAGGCGAATTGTGAAGCTGTCCACTCAGACCAAACAGAATCAAGGACTGGAATTGGCCGCTTTTTAAATACACTTCATTGGATGCACACGCCTGGACGGAAGATAACTTTTGGTCTGTGTGTGTTGATCGGTCTGGCTAGTGGCTAATAATATTGCTATTTATATTTAATTAAATGTATATTCATAAATATATTATTCTTTTATTGTATAAATATTAATTAAATAAACCATTTGTTGAATTTTATTGTATGTTAATTTTATTGAATTAACAATTTGTTGAATGCGTTGTGTATTCTACCAGCACTCTATTGTTTGCAGATGTTTAGCGGAAGCTAAGTTAAGTTCATAAGCTTGTGCATGCGCAGTAACATTTGTTTATGTTTTTGCTTTGAAACAATCAATACAAACTGCAAATGAATTGAAAATAAATCTATAACATTCTAGTATTGGACAGAAAAAAAACGGTGTAAAACCATTCTGCACAAAATACATTTTTCTCAGATATAATTTTCATAATTTGTTCTCGGTTTAGCACAATGACAAATAATAGCCAATTAATGTTAATTCTTTATAATAATCGTGCCCACTATTTTCCCCCACGCTGTATAAATGGATCTGCACACGAGAAACGTAGCTATTGCGGAAAGGGGGTCCCCCTTGCAAGAGAAAAATAATTACATTTGAGGGGGTCCTTGGAATTAAAAAGTTAAAAAGCCCTAGTCTGAGTAATTGAGCGCTCTCTCGGCTAATTGGTGTAGTTCATCAAAGCGGCGCTTTATCAGGTGTAGCATTAGCGCAAACAGGCGTACCAGCCCATCTCGTAATGATTAGCGGCCGAGACCGCCGAAGTAAACGGTTCCAGGAATAAAGTGTCAGGCAGGACAGGCAAAAACGGCAGAGGACAGCTGAAGCTCTTTGGATATGTCCTCTAACGCCAGTGTAATCTCTGCACACTCGGCTGATGGGCCTCATTAGGCCGGTCTATCCTGAGAACAATAAACATGTCAGTCAAGTTAACTCCTCCTGTCATTTGTTAATGGGAAGGGATATCTGACCTGGCAACAAAGAGGACTTTTATCAGCCGAATACCAATGAGAACAAGAAGCAGACGATTGTGCTGCTATAGTGGAGTCGCATTGAGAAACTGCGTAAACATCAGCAGCACGGTCGCCATCGGCTCTGTGGTCTTTTTTGGTTCTCCGCAGGCAGCTCACGTCTGTCGGAGAAACACCAACAGCAGAACACTTAACAGGACCTTCTCCTCTTGCTTGCTAATTGCCGCCTGCCCGTTTAGGAAGCTTTGTATCTCCAAGGAACCCTCCAGTTCTGGTCTCCTCAGGATACGCTGAAGAGTGCCTTTATCTCCGAGCACTTCTGAGCTGACAACAACCCCACAGAAGCAAATGAAAAGCTGTTTGAGTGGTTTCAAAGAAATATTGATATCTATGAAAATGTTGCATTTAATTTTCGACTGTAATAACGCAGGAGGAATCTTCTATATTCCGTTTCACCAATTTGACATTAAACTGTCATGTCCTTACCGAGGTTAGCGATTTATCTGACTTGTGGAACATCCCAGCAGGTTAGAAACTCATCTTGGAGTATTGACTTCTCTGTAATTAACTATAAGTCCTATATCAATATGGATAATAACTGAATAAGCATGTGGCAGGACACAATTACTAGCAAGCTTGCTTTCGTTCGATATGTAAATACATGTTAGAACAGAAAAAAGTCTAGTGTCTCCTCAGGAGAACTGCTGCATGCGATTGCTTCTTTCCATCTCCGTTCTGATTTCTCCATCACTTGAGCTCTCATTTACTATCTGTTAACCATTTCAGGCGAAATGTCAGAGTGTGGATTTAATCTAACCCTCTCATTGAATCTGCAAATAATCCCCTAGTCATCCTGCTGTTATCTTGAACATGCTAGACATCAAGAACGTCAACACTGAAGAAATTAAACCGGATTATGACACAAATCGACCTCAAAATTTAGATTTATCAATCCATTTGTTTGTTGATTCAATAACAATTCTTGCATTTGTGTTGCATTCTTTTGGAATCTAAATGACAGAAACAGACTACTAACTGAACTAAATCTAAACCTTTTCAAATAAAAACCCAAAAGCATAACATTTGTGCAGCATTTTCTTATAGACAACAACATAAACAAACATTACTGCGCATGCATGCTTTTGTGGCCCAAACTTAACTTCTGGTACACATCCACAAAGAATAGAGAAATTCATAAATTGAGAAATAAATTAAGAAAATTTAACATAGATCAATTATGCTGAGTAAACATAACTTTGTTATGCATAATGTTAATCCAACAGATTTTTTTCAGTGTGAGATATTTTTGAATAAACTATCACATCCTGGCTAGATTTTGTCCATCAGGTCTTCTTTGGATTATACATGCCAGCCTATAGGTTTTTTATTCCCACAATAATGTGAAACAATGAATCATGCACAGTAAGTTGTCTTACTGTCCTTAATAAGTTGTCATGTAGTCTATAAATAGTTCAAACTCTCTACACTTGACTGCATTGACTGCATAACTAGGAAAGCAGTCTCATGTTCTGGAAAAAATTGTCAGTCTGCTGTAAATTGACTCAAAAAACTCTGCTTCCCTACAGTGAATCAAATGCCAAATGTCATCTCTACACAACTGTTCATATGCTAGATGTGTCTGCTTTGTAATCCAACACGGTTCCTTTTTACAGCCCTGAGTGGCATTTACAGCACTGTGGGGAAATTCTGCTGTGGGTGGACACCTTAGTGTACTTCAAGTGGTAATAAAATATGTAGTGGGTGAGAGGGGAGGCTACATTTCACTTCAAGAACACCACTAGAAAAGGAAATGCAGGTGCTGTAAAGCAAATGGATATCGTCGAAACACAGTAAATAAAACAACTAATGCAAAACATGTCCTTTCTAGGGAGTTTGACACACAATACCCGTCCCGATCTGAGACTCAATAGTGCATGGTAGTTTTTAATATTCCATCACTCATGCACTATTGGAACTTTTATGTAAAACCTGCAATTTGTTCAGCAAACAAATAAATAAAAACTGTGAACTAACAAAAATGGAACAATCCGTTTCTAACAAACAGAGGAAACCTTACTGGCTTAACACCAGGCTGTGATACTGGAAACATGGCACTGTTGAGCACTCTGCCGGAGCACAGAGGGAAAAATATTAATCAGGTCTTAACAGCAAGGACAATTTTGGGCTTCATGCCGGTACCCCAGGAGACAGATGTGTAGATTTGACTTCTAAAGCAATACTATAGTGAATGTATTGGCTGTCTCTGAATTATCAGAGCTGATTAGTTTAAAAAATAAATTCTATTACAATTCTATTCTATAAAAACAGAATAAAATGACATTCAAAAGCTAAATATGGTCATTCGTCTCCTGAGCATTTAATTATTTCTTTATTATTTATGAATCTTTCTTATAATCTAATGTAAACACCAATACAATTGTTCATGTTAGTTCATTGTGTATTAACTAATGTTGTAACTTTTGCTTTCTAAAATATATGAATAAATGCTGAAGATAACACGAGATAAGATTAATAAATGCTGTGAAAGTATTGGTCATTGCTAGCAAATACAACCTTACTGCAAACTCCTCTATTGTTAGAAAAGAATTGCTAAAATGTATATACAAATATTTTAAGGATTTTAATTATATTCTCACCAAAAACTAATAGCTAAAATATACAGCATGCCAACTGTGTGTATTTTAACAGCTGAGAAAACAGCATCCGCTCTGGTTTTGGAAGCGCGCGCGTCACATAATTCGTGACATTCAGCTTTCAATAAATGTCTGGACTGAAGGCGCTGCAACTTTTAATGGAAAAGTTATGTAGTTGTCGACCAAACTATTGGCAAAGTGCTCTGATAAACAACAGTGCGAAATGCGGCAGTACCTTTATGCTGTAAGCTATATGGAAATGGATTGTAGCTGTATTATCAACACTGCCGGTACAGAAGTCACAGTGAGTGCATCCTCTGCCAATGATAAAGTGCTAACTCCAAGCACCAAAACTCAAGATGCTATTGTCATTTGTTACAAAGCACACGTAAACGTTTAACCTACGTGTTATGGTGAGGTCAGTTACACTTCCAATGCAAAATGTTAATGTTATTGAAAGGTGAAGGTCCTATTTTTTCTCTGTAAATTGTAAAAGGTATTCTGTAAATGAAAAGACACATTATTCTATTCTTCTCAAACTGCATACAGTATGAAGTTGTGCAGCTCGCTTCGGTTTCTGACGCGGTGAGTTTCGAATAAATGTATTAATACATAACATAAATGAAAATGAAAACAAACATAACACGCTTTAAAATTTCTAAACAGACCTAATTCTGGGTCTCCTGACAGTCAGATTCAGCACTGGGTTTATATTTATTGGATTATACTTTCATAACAAATCAAATATCTTTTTATTAAAAGATCAAAAATGTTTGATATTATTATTACATTATAGCTGAATGGCCAAAAATTGTATTTTAATTTCTATATCTTCATCTTCACACTTATATTTCCAAGCTTAGGACAAACGAATATTTTTTTAAGTCAAACACTCTCTCCCATTTTTATCTCGTGCTGTGATACACGTGCAGCTTTTGATGCGTTTCATAAGCGCCACTTGAATTATTCATCCCTTTCCATTCAGATTGAGAATGTTGAGATGTTGAAAAATTTGGGAAACTCGCTGTGATAAGAAGCGGGTGAGACATGGCTCAAGGTTGCTTGCTGTTTGTCTTTTGTGTGCGTGTCCAAGGTATCACTACTGAAGTCTTTCTGTATTTGTGCATGGCATTGGATGCCAGAGGGTTGCCCGAGGCTGCTCTTGGCAGCGCCTATGTGCCAGGAATACGCATCGGGCGAAAGTACAGTGCTTATTCGTGGATGCTGCAACGCATCAACGCGCCCAACCCGATTAATATTTGAGCGCGTTCGACCTAGCAGCCGAATGAGGAGGCCATTTTATGAAAAGCAGTCTCTTGATGTAACTCCAGTTCTGACAGTCGGCCGTGGTGGTTGTACAAAGAGAGTAACGTCTTTCAAAGGTGAACCGCTCTGATAAATGACTCACTTCGAAACGGATTACGCTCATACGTGGCGCCTTTTATGGTTCGGTTTTATCTATCCGGCCCGATTGCTTGAAGAAAACAAAAAGGCAGAAAAACGCTGCAATCTACCATCTGATGCGAGCGAATCAAAGAGGCTTCAAAGTTCGCAATCACGCCGCAAACGCTAAAAATCTCTTTAAGCGGCTTCTCTAATCATACGGATCTAAATAAAACTTGAACGACCTAAAGGACGCAGAAAGCAAGGGTTTCAATCATCCGCACGACCTCTGTCACACATGTCACGGGTTAGAGACCATGTGAGGCCAAGCGCCGCTGTGTGTTTTGTCAGATAAACAGCTGCGCGTGAGAGAAAACGCTGGTTTTAATGTCTTGATTGGAATACTGATTATGTGCCCCATCTACGAATCCTTTAAGCTTAGGAGCAATAAACAAGCATGTGGTTTCTGAAAGGATTTTAGAGATCCACATCAACACAGCGCTCTTTGTACTTATCACAGACACACGTCACATGTTTAACAGTGGCAAAGAAGACGGATACTTGTTTAGAGGCAATGCTGATATGAGTCATACGAATGAAATAACACATAAACGAGTATCTGGGCAAATGAAAAGCCTTGACGAGTCATCTGCCATACATCATTCGCTCTTAAGTCCTGAAACTCCATTAGCCGCTGCTACTTAATCAAATAATTCAATAGACCTCGCTGCTTTGTTTTCTTTGCTCTCATTAATTGTAGGGAAAAGAGTGACACCGTGCCAAATGAGCGGGGCGTGACGGAGGGCACTGCGATGCGACTCACATTCAGGGGGTTTTAAGAGATAAAAGGGTGATGATAACGTTTAGATCTGTGGGAGAAGAAGCATTGCAGAGTTGCCGCCCCGCTGCCAGGACTGATCACAGGCACACATCTCTTCTCTAATTTCATCTGATGGTGGGCTATAGGTTATGACAGCTAGCCACAGATGATATGAATAAAAATACATTACATTTTTAAACACCTTTATTTATTAAATTCGATTTGATTCAATTCAATTTTATATATATAGCGATTTTACATAGAAGCACAGCAATTTCATATTGACCACTATAGAAGACTTAAACAACGCTTGTCCAACGCTGGTCCTGTTTTAGTTTTTTTTTTTTAACTACACAAAATGTTATTTTAAAAAATAATACAATTTATAATTTTATACTGTAAGTTTCATAAGTTTGCAATCAGACATCTTTTCATACTATTATGTGCTGTGTATATATTGCTTTCATGGGATTAGTCATATTGACTGTAAAAATAATAACCCAAAGATTTTAACCGTTTTTTATGTAGAAAGATGACTAAGTCTGACAAATGAAATGAAATGGATGGGCATTAGGAAAGTAATTTTATTTGAAGGCTTGTACTTACATTTGAACTTTATAGAAAGAAAATATATTTAAAAAATGTGTATAGATTTGAGACTGTGAAGCATTTATGTAACATTTACCTATTTACTTAAATGTATAATTACTCTTGGGTTATAAAAAAGTGTTGTATACTATCAATAAAATTACTGGTCCTGCATTATTATTTAGTTCCCTTTCTTTGGACATAGGACACTTTTTGTTACTATTTTTAAATAATTACCACTTTATACACTTCATTGCATTTTTAAATTATGCAATAAATGTAAAATGTTTAAAAAATTAAAATAGTCCATTAGAGCCCTAACCCTATTTTGATCACCTATTATGGCAGAACATTATGCAAAGTAGTTTTCTGATCCTACACACTGAGTACCATTTAATGCCTAATAAACATTAATAAATAAACAACATCTTGGGCTGACTAAAAATACAGTATAGCAATTTCTACAGTGACAAAGATGGAGGGGGAGGGTGGGGAGAGAGGGAGAGAGAGAGAGCGAGAGAGAGGGGGGGACGTCTTTGAGGAATGACACATGTACTCAGAGGACAGCACTGAGGAAAGACTTCATACAGATCTATCATCTGAACTAGAATTTAAAAAGAAAAGGATAATTAATATGAGGAAAGAATCTCAGAGGCCCTGGGGGCCGATTTCAGAGTCATTTCATGAAAGGTTTGAACTGGGCCGGGCACTGGGGACTGATACATTAATAAAAGCCACGGAACACAAAGCTCTGGCATAATAATCTCAGCCACACCAAAATGCAATTCGGCTGGTGTCTGACATCATCACACTTACTTTATTCATGAAGTGCATTTTTACAGGGGCGCGCATGTGCAATTCAGCTGCATGCTATAAATATTCACTGGCTAGAAAGGGTTTGAGATGAACCTAAACAATATTACTACTGCCAGAAAATGAAAGGTGTATATAAATATGTAATCTAATTCTGTATACCTTTTTCCGGGGAACAAGCAAGCTATATGGTGTTCATTTCCTGTTTATGCCTTTCTCGAAGTACATTCTCTGTCTGATATATTCATAATCATGCTGAAAGCATCCGTACAAAATACGCTGCTGAAAGAAATTGAAGAAAATAGAAAGCTATATAAGTAGGAAGTAGTGGGTGTTCTTGTCTGATGAATCCTTAATATGTTCTGGAAGGTTTTATATATAATACTTGGGAGTACATACATACAAACAAACCTAGATGTATACCACTCAGGATTTGATTTGATTGGATGAGATGAGATGGACCTGCATAATAGAAAATGTCTAGAACCATAATAATCACAAACATGTTGTCTTTCTATATTAATAACAAACAGGACTGGACAGTATATACTTTGTGATGGTAGAAAAGTGATAGAAATTGTATCAACTTTTACAGACTCTCCACATGAGTGCAAAATCCTGTAACATGAATAACTAGGAAATATATAACAGCACTAGGAATTCAACTTCCTGAAAATCAATTAAGACGCCCTCTGACAGCACTCGCTAAGCAGCATTAGTCATATTTAGCCTGATGTGTCATCAAAAATCCTGGAAAAACAAACCAACCAAGACCTGCATACACAAGCACATTGATGGTCACACACTGATACACACGTCAGAAACAGCCGCGGGGTCGTGCAGGTGTGTTGAGAAAACTGTAAGCCCACTGCCTGGATAAAGAACACTGGGGCCCAAGATTGTACCAGCCTTAAAGTCATTTTTGTGGCATGCGTGATACAGATATTACCACAATACAATGCAAACCAATGCAGAAACCTGTAATCTATTCTGCAAAATTCCAGCTTAGATCATATTTAGTTTTTACTAGGGCTTCAATCAATTTCAGTCATTGGAGGATTTTATTTCTGCTACTACTGACTATTTTGAATCAAATTAATCTCATATTAATGTATGAATCAGGTCAACATTTAAAAAAAACATGTCACAAAATCCTGCAAACAAAAATCAAATGAGATAAAATTACTTTAATGTGTAAAGTATTTAATTTAGTACAACATTATCAAAAGAAATATATACAAATATTTTTGTTAAATTCCAGCAAAAATAAATGTTCCGGTGGCGGCATAAGAAAACTCTCTAGGGATACTGGTACCCCAAAATAATACTGGCTAGAAATACATTTTCAGCATGTTATTTCTTTTGCTTGTTTTTCGAAATAATCTACATAAAACCAATTAATTGCGGATGGATACCGGTTAAGTACGGGCCACAAAAGCGCACATGGGCAGTGATGTTTGTTTATGTTCTTAAGATAAAACCGTCAATTTGGTTCATTGACGTAGAAAGATTTTTGCCATGCCAATTTTAAAATACAAATAAATAATATCTATTGCAGTTATTTAAACATTAAGAATGTGTTGTACACATAAATGCAGAGTAAATATTCAATAAATTGATTTTAGTCTTTATCATTTATGAATTGGCCATAGCCTTTGAAAATGTTATGTGGTGCAACCATGATTTATCTTAAAATTCATTCAATATTTAGTGTTTAGAAACAACGTATTTGTATTTTTGAGTATTAATGAGAAATGATCTCATATTTTTGTTCTATAATTTCACAGTTGTCTGCTTAAAAGTAGTTTACAGACTTATTTTTCCAGAAAAATGTTGGTCACACCACATGATAAGTGGTCATTATACATCATTGATCCATATACTACACATAGTATACTCTGCTTACTAATTTAAAAGAATGATCAAATCAGGATTGGTGACCCTTGAGACTACTTCATAGTGATCCTACTTTGTATACAACAGATTTGGGGTTTTCCTTTTCTTTTTTCGTTCTTCTCGTTCAGCCCCGGGAGCTCCTGTGGCCTGATAAGGTATTTAGTGCTCTAGTTTTCACAACACACTGCTGAAGTTAACAGCCGAGGTTTTGGCAGCTCAGCAACACTCTCGCTTTTATCTAGAACATCCACAAGGATTCCACACTGTCCCATCTGCCTTTCTGCATCCAGTCTGCACATCCTCAGCCCAGTTAAAGTAGGTCTGTTAGCTGACCGACTTTATGAGAAAGAGGAGCCCTTGCTATACTGGATTTTTCAAATATGGGATTTCTGTTCACCCTGATATTAAAATAAAAGAGGTCTTTCAGCAGTCTACCTTAAAATGTCTCCAAATTATACTGTACAGACCAGCTTCAGTAAAATACTTTATCAGATTAAAGGGTAAGGAGACTTTGGCAGGGCTGACAGAAAGATGACATTGCATTAAAGATTCAGAAAGATCACTTCTAACTACACGAATATATTTCTTGAATAAATTCATTACGGTTGTCAAGCCCCTATTAATATGTGATCAAGATATTATTTGATCTTTTCACTGTGAATATTATAAAGAGTTCCCCAGTGTGTTGGATGTTAAACACCCAGCCTGATCTCACAGGAAGTTGTAAATATTTTACGAGGTGGCTAATTCGTATGAATTCATACGCTGTGAGTTGTACAAAAACGTACGATTAAGCAATACTGAAGGCCCATCCCTAACCCCGCCCCTAAACCTAACATCACTGCCGCGAAAGCAAACGTCACTGCAAACGTCACTGCAAATGAAAGCAAACGTCACTGCCGCGAAAGCAAAAGTCACTGCAAACAAAAGCAAACGTCACTGCAAACGTCACTGCAAACGTCACTGCCGCGAAAGCAAACGTCACTGCCGCGAAAGCAAACGTCACTGCCGCGAAAGCAAACGTCACTGCCGCGAAAGTATTAATACTTACGATTTCGCTGTGACACTGCGTTGAAATACCCCACACACCAAATCTGTAACCTTAAACATTTTAAGGCTTTACAATACATAAAGATGCAGACAAAATTAGGAGACCATTCTAAATGTTCCCCTAATCAGCATTTCTAAATGTATTGTGGCCATTCCAGTCCCGTGTCTGCTGAATTTGTGACAAAGTCATCCGACAGCAATGAGAAAGACTGACAGCATGACACATGAAAACTATGATTTCACTTTACTTTTTAAAAATATTCCTGTTTGATTGCTTATGAACGTGTTCTCTTTGTAATATTTGAGGTCTGAAAACATACAGAGCACATTTTCTGTTCTTTTGACCTGATTCTCCAGTTTTTATTTTCTACAAATAAATGCAAATAGAAAAAGTATTTTTATTTGAGATTTGGGAGAAATATAGTTTAGTTAACAGAATATAACAAAATGATAATTTTACCTAAACACATACCTATAAATGTTAAATTCAGGAAAAAAATAAAAATGGTCTTTGAAATGGTATAATTCAGAACCTGTCATTGGGTGGTCCTAACAGACTCTTACCCATAATGCCCACCATTGTGTTTTGTCAGTCTGAAGGAGTACTATCTAGCACTATCTATAATGTCTGAGTGGTAATGTATAGTAGTCACTTTAAAGGTTTAATATGTATTTACAGTTATGTCCAGACACAAATTGATTTAAAGGAAAATATAATACAGTAAGATATGTATGACTTTCCATCTCAAAAGCTTTTATGTATCCATTGTAGTTTATTTTAAACTATAGTAGCTGCTGCATTTGAATTTAGTGTGTAGAAAAGCTCTAAGCACAACATATTAAAAAAACATCACATTGTGGGAAGGTAAGAAGCAAGTAATTGTTTGCATTGTCTGCTAAAACACTGTAAAGAATTCTTAAGCACAACCTTAAAACAGTCAAATCCAAATCCCAGCATGCTTGTAATCATCTACCATGACAAAAAAGCCTGCTATAAATACAAAGACGACAGGTAAGGAGAAAGGTAAGCACACATCAAAAGTCCTCTCCATATGGCATTCGTTCACAACATGTATAACGTGACAGCTAAACATTACGTGCTGATCTTATGTGCATTTAAATGTAAAGACACCTGGAATTTAAAAATAGTTTTTGGCAGTCCGATGCCAGGAACTATTTTTGTTTTGCCCGGCTCTAGGACGTGACAGTCACAACAAGCCATTATACTAATGTAAGCGCTCATTAAAGCTATCATTCCCTTCCAAAATACAGCCTTACTCAGCTTAACACATTCACTAAATTGAAATTATGCAAAATTATTCATGTGCAGTGAGTTGCTTGGCTTTAACTGATCTTTGTTTATAACAGAGATTATAATGAAAGGTTGTTTGTTTGTTTATACCATATGTACGTCCATTCTCTGATCATTGACATATTATGTGAATCCGAATATTTAAAGATGGACAGGAATTAAAAATTATTCTGCCGTTTTATTTTATTCACATACACACATATATATATATTTCAAAGTTTGTTATGTGATCTTTAATCATAGTGTACACAAGTTGCTTTTTCTCTGAAATGACATCGCTTCTGTTGATGTTTGACAGGCCGAGTGACAGTTAACCCCGCCCCTCTAACCACCTGTCACATAAAAGCTACATTAAACTAGCCTAACGGCAAACCCGGAGATGGCGAGGAGGTGCGTTTTCGACAGTTGCCCTCCCTAAACCCTGTTCCATATCCATAACCTACCCACAATGCATTTGCTGTCAGCCGAAGCTGTTGAGAGAACATTTACAAAGCCTTATTACTGTACTGCACCGACAGCCACCAACAAGAGGATAAAAATAAGTTCCGTCTTACATTTTTTGTTCTCGTTGGACATGACATATCACTCAGACTTTAAAGATGTCTAGATGACATGGTTCATCTGTAACTTATTTAATGGAGTTTTAAATGAAAGTTCAGGAGTAATGTTATTATTAACTGTAACTTCCATTAAAGTGGGATGGGGGGTTCCATTATGGACATGTATGAACAGCAAGCTACATCAGATCTGTTTACTCTTAGGGATGAGAATGATGGTGTGAACTTATGAAACAGATAATGGCCTTTCAATGCCTCAGAACAAATGGAAAATGAATGAATTTCAAGACCCCAGAGATGCACTTTCACAATCAGTGAATGGATTCAGTCTCCATTGCAGTTGCCATCACACAGGACGGCCTTTTCCGATGTCATTTTAACCTCAGCCGTAATCATGGTGAGGCGATGAAAAACTGGTTCCAAATCAGTGGCTAAAGGTAACGGACGCACAGCAACGCAGGTCTGTGATTGGTCAGAGCTTGACCGAAGTAATCCTACGGTATCTATCTACGGTAGTAAATTTATTGCACTGCAGGGCAGGCTGGCCACCAGGACCACTCTGCTATCACCAGATCCAACTGACTGCACATCGAGAGCCTTGCAGAGCTTCATCAAATACTGCTTCTTATCACAAACCCCAGTTCTCAACTTTCTGTTTGCCTAAAATCACGTATATACAGGGGCTCTAAAAACGTATATGGACACTTAAGCCGCATTCAAACACGTCAGCATGTCGTTTTTTTGAGACAAACACTTCAGTGAAATGTTTCTCATAAACTTCAATCTAAAGGTGTATGCTTAAATTGGTTTCCAAGACAAAAACATCATTTTGCAAACATCATTTTTTTATTCCTTACAAGATTAATAACATTTGATTTAACAAATGTTTTTCGAAATGGATGACTTTGACTGAATAATGAAGAAAGAATGGCCAATAAGAGTTCAGAATAGTTGGAAACTTCTTTAATACTGTTTAAAAAGCATCTCAGGGTGAGACCTCATGAAGTTGATAAAATGACAAAAAAAATTCTGCAAATTCTAGGCAAAATGTGACTACACTATGACCGCCAAGTTTCGGGAGTGAATTTACTAAATGATCATTCCATGTGTGTACGGAACAGGTAATCACTTCCACATTTGTGATGACTGACACCATACCGACATTCTGACGTATCTGGTATCTGCTGTTTTTCAGCCAAAGACTCGTAAGGTCTGTCTCAATTTTCGTTTGGTTGGAGGGGTAGCAGTAAGAGCCATATAGCAAGATTTTCGGAACCTCACTTTAAACGAAGGGGTAAGCAGAAGAGTTATTTTTAAGGCTGTAATTCAACTGATATGACTATAGCTGATGGCAGCATCTTGGAAGTTTGTGATAAACATTCCTGCATCACCTTTGACATATACAGCTAGCAGTGACATATAATGACGTGTTCCATTTCTTAGGAAAATGTTATAGCTCTTCCCCTTCTCACTCTATTTCAAGGGGCAAGAGGAAGGGGTGAGGGGTAGGTGAAGGGGTATAAAATAGAATTGGGATTGGGCATTGATGTTGGGTAACTTTCTGCCATTCCTGAGGTTTGCTTCTGTTGAAATCCAACAGACATTGAACTGGAATTGTCACAATACATTCAAAAATTCTGATTAAAGGCAAATGTGGAATATTCTCTTAATTCTTTTCTTGGCTGTATACATCACAAAGACACTTTCACAAAAATAAGTTTGTTGGGACTAACATGATGAAATTATAGATATTAGGCCCTCTGATAGAGGCATTGTTTTACCACCCATAGTTGCTAAAGGAATCATGGGAATTATGCAAATCAGGCAAGGCCACAAAATCTGTACTGAACATCATTTGCACATGGGAAATCCCTTTATAGGTTTTGACTGCTACAGTAGTTTGACTACCAGGAGCGGCGCCACAATAACGGACAACAACTTTCGGTATTTTATGGTGCAATGCTTATTTAGCTATTGAAATGAAAATGAATTATAGACGGTTTATAGAATTAAACACTGCAAGCAAAAGTGCTTAGTGAATCGGTTCTTAAAGATAAACTGTGTTCACACAAAATGTAGACATGTATATGAAAAATACATATGCACAGTAAGTAGGAGTTTGACAAAAATGATCCAAGATGCTAATTCTCATGAACTGAAAAGGTTTATGCTTGCAGTCTCCACTTCTTTCCATTTCTTCCTTTAACAAGCCAACTTTCAGCGCTCAATTTCGAAACCTCCACCTCCACAACAACACATCAACCAACACATCCCTGACACTTGACGTGCACATAAAAGATTTGTCTTGCGAACACAGAACAAACTGCTAAAGCCAGAGCCGGATTAGCATTATTCACAGCGGCGGCAGGACAGATCGAGTGACCGTATTCCCTCAGTTCACCCTCTCGGGTGGCCGACGAGTCTGTAGAACAAAGAAATGTGGCGTAACATAGGGCAGCAATCCGTGCTGCGAGTGGAGAAAGCATATTCCTCATTACACGGAGCTCTTTGGTGACAGGGCTATAAATGTATATGTGGGAGGCAGCAGGTTGTCAGATGCCTAGAGGGTGGTATGCAGAGACTGTCAGAGTGCAGAGCTGTAATTGTAAAAGAGACTGGCAGGTTCACGGTGGCAAATGGATCGGTTTTGGGATCGAGTCACGCTCGGTGAGACCAAAATGGACAGAGTGAAGTACATGCAACATAACCATGGAGGTGGTTAGACTTGCTTTGATTGGTCAAGCTTTAGTGTATTCCTGGAAGACAGTGTCTACAATCTTTGTAATCTCTGTGTAGGTTGAACCAAGACATGCATGCTGGCAGAACATGACAGAAAAATGTAAAAATGGTCCATTATAAACCAAGGAAGATAGAAGAATATAGTGGTTAGCTTTAAAGAACAGCATTTTTGCACAGTACAACAATTTGTATTCTTGGGGAAAAAATGCTGGGCACTTTCCCCGATTAACTATTGTCATTCCCATTTTTACACATTGAATTACTGGAAAAAGAGTAATTATTAAAATGTCAAAGCTGTATTAGTCATTTGCTTTTGGGCGGCACTCCAATTAACTGCACTAGTATAACTCTGAATCTTAGTTCAAGTCAAATTTCAAGATTCTTTTCCGAACTTATTCGCCTTTCTTCTCCCATGATGCTTCCTGGTACTACAATTTTGCTGGGCTTATTTAAAAAATGTAAATTAATAATTAAAGTTAACAGTGAGGTAGATGAGTTATAGCAGTATGCAGTACATAGTACTAGAGTGCAAATGATGCAGTATAGTATAAATATGTGATGATTCATGATGCAACCGAACACCTGTAGATGAAATATTTCAGTGCACAGTAAATGCAGGTGCATTAGCTTGCAGGTTGGTGCGTTTTGGCAGAGGTCTGAAAGCATTCTGGCTTATGCCAGAGCATGCTGACCACCTCATATTCTTACAAAAACATTAGTCTCCAACATGGCACTATTAGTGTGAGCTAATTTCCATGGGCTTGTTTCCAATGCTCAAATGCCTCACAACAGAGGCAGTTGTGGCCTAATGGTTAGAGAGTCGGACTTGTAACCAGAAGGTCACTGGTTCGATTCTCAGTACCGGCAGGTAACGGCACTGCAGTGATAGCTGCCCACTGCTCTGGGTGTTACTGATATTTTATGTTACCTGAACCTTCCTGAACATGTGCCTGTTTTCCCCATTTTATACCAATCCTTTTGAATCAAAAGTGTGGATGAACAACTACTGAAAAACACCACTGTGAAAGGACAGTGTTTTGAAACTAAAACAGCCTTTCTGAATCATCCGTATTAATAAGGACGTAGCCTAATTTTATCTCCTGCACAAAGCGTTTTAACACCTCGTAGCATGCTTTCCATTGCTAATTCTAAATACACTGTGACTCTGAAACATACAGTACGGAGCTGGTTTTACTCCAATAATCATCTGCCGATTTAAGTCCTCTAGGAATATATTTGAGATTTATGGCACTATAATGCATTAATATCTGGGTAAGGGCACGGAGCTTATTAGAATGTAGAGTGAGTATCCAAATCTGGAGCCAGAGGCAGATGTGTCTAGCCCTCTCTTGGGACTTCTGGTTGTTTGGCATCAGTTAAAAGGAAAGATAAAGCCCAAAGTGAATCAAACGCTGCTGGTATGCAGTTAAAAGGCATGTTCTGATAGCATTCCATGTCTCTTTTAAATGGTAATACATGAGATATAGCACAGAGAATGGCCTAAAGCTAGAGAATATTTGCACCAGCAGTGTTACAGAGTATGTTTAGACTCCTCCTGTCCCATCAGGCCTTGCTGATTTCAATACATTCAGTATGCGTTATTGTACTTATATTATGATACCGATGACCTTTTTGGTTGACTATCATATGGGGATTTTAAAATGTTATCTTAGCAGAAAAGCTGCATAGTGAAACAGATCAGCCATTTCAATCTGACGCTGAGAAACGACGCAGCAACACGGGGGCAGAGCCCATGGTGGCATAACTGAAAAAATGCTGTATATGAGAAAAGTAAGAACAAAAGACAATAAACGGTAGTTGCTGACGCTCACCAAGTCATTGCACTTGTACTGGCTTTTCCTTGAACGCAAATACCACCCAAAAAAGCTTTACCTCGGAAAGTGTATTTTTTTTAGGTCACCAAACATTCACAAGAAAATTGGAAATGGGGTGTTAATGTTATCAGCAACCATCAGCAACCAAAAAGTCTCTTTCAAAAGCAATATTGAAATGCGTATTTCTCTTTTTCCTTCATATTTGCTCATCCACTGACAATCAAATGCATTTTGCTAACATAAATAGTGAGTGCTAGCTGAAACTGCCCGTTCAAATCTAGTCATGTAACAAAGAAACAAACTTATGTTTACACTATACAGAGTTTTGGCATTTAGTAGTACAGTAACCAAACTAAGGATGGTATGGAGACTATGACTCCAGACTTTGTACAGGTATTTGCAGAATTAATGAATTGCTCAATATAAATGGCTGTTTAGAAGCAATGTAATCCATGTTCAGGTTCAGTTTTTTGCAGATGATTTTTCAAGATCTATTGCAGTGGTTAAAGATTTGCAAGAAGATGCATCAAACTCGCTTGAACGCTTGACTATTCCTTTAAGATCAGCATGTGAAACAGCTGAATAAGACTGTAGTACCATTGCAAATGCAGGAATTGAATATGTTTGCTTCATTGAATGCATAGCTTCCCAGTCTGGTACTTTCTCTATAATGAGAAATCGGCAGAAGTGTGATATTTACATAGGGGGGTGAGCTATAAAGTTATGTGAGCTATTAATAAAAAAGTAAGTATTGCATCAAGAATTTCATATTTTGCTTCCTACTGTCTAATAGATCATAAAGGTGAAGCTACTCACTACTCAGATCTGACAAACCATTCCCAAAACCAGGCATCTTAAAAACATGAGAAATCGTGATCAGACTTTAGAACAACAAAACTTTTGTCTCAAGCTCAATTTTAACTTAATCGTGTTAGTTATAGTTACATTTGACCAGATTCTATAAAGACTTTCTTGAATTTATAATCATGTCTTAAAATGTTCAAAGTTTACCATTTTGACACCCTTTTTACATTTTCTTCCTCTTCACACGTCAAAATCTCTCCTTTAAAATCTCCCCACTAAAATCACAAGAATCAATATAATCTGTGCAACCATATTTGCCTTTTTACAACTTTCTCACTGGTACACAACTGCACCCAGTGTTTACTTCATACTGTGTAAGATCATGAATAATGTCCTAGCCTTATACTGAGAAACACAGGAAGTACGGGTCTGTTTGTTTATTTTTTTAAGTGTTCAGCCCTGTACCATTATTCAAGCAAGCAAAATCTCTTTAAAGCTATAAAACTATAGGGGCCTTAGGGAGCAGAAATCACAAACTGCAGCATCAACAGAAAAATATTGTTTACTATATTGTATACTATATGTTTCATGACTATGTTTCAACATGTTCTGGTTTACACTGACCAGTAAATACCATGATTAATCTTAAAAGTATAAATAAATAATAAAATTCTGTCTCCATTTACCAATATTAAAGGGGTGATCGTATGCGATTTCATGTTTTGCTTTTGATTTAGTGTGTTATTTAACTGTTTGTGCATGTATTAGAAGTCTAAAGTCACAAAACTCGAAGTTTTGCACAAAATGATTTACTTTTAACTGAAAAAAAAGTTGATCCATATCTGCCTAAAACGTCTCGATCAGTCACGGCCCCACTTTGCTACATCACTTTGTGGTCATGTTTTCATGACGCTGCCCAAATATACACGCAAAGAAGGCGGCGGAGCATAGAGGAGATATAAAAGTGTATGTACGTTATGTGGGAAATAATACGTTTTTCTCCTCAAAACGTATAAATCCATTGCATTACATCAATACAAACAATAATATTGGTTTTAGCTTGGCAATTTGACTCAAACAGTTCACCGAAATATGAAAATTCTCTCTTCATTTACTTACCCTCAAGTTGTACCAAATCTGCATAAATTTCTTCATTGACTACCATAGTAGGACAATTATTTGTACATTTCTTTGTTCTGTTGAACACAACATAAGATATTTTGAAGAATGTAGGCAAGCAAACAGTTCTGGAGCACTTTTGACTACCATTGTCATTTTTCCTACTATGGTAGTCAATGGTGGCCAAGAACTGTTTGGTTACAAGAATTCTTTCAAAAATCAGTACAAAGAAATGTATACAGATTTGGTACAACTTGAGGGTAAGTAAATGAAGAGAGAATTTTCATTTTTCGGTGAACTGTTTGAGTCAAATTGCCAAGCTAAAACCAATATTATTGTTTGTATTGATGTAATGCAATGGATTTATACGTTCTTTCAAAAACATCTTTCTCTGTGTTCATCTCAAGGGTGAGTAAATGATGCCAAAATTTTTATTTTTGAGTGAACTGCCCCCTTAACCCTCTTGTTGTTCTAGACTTTTGTGTGGGACACAACAGGAGAGGCTCTTTTTCAAATAATGATCGCCAATTGTTGAAAAAAACACCAATTGGACATTCTGCTAAATATGTTTTTGGTTTCTGTGCAGGAAGAAAATTCATTATGGGTTTAAAACAACCTCATGGCAAGAAAACAATTCAATTTGATTTGATATAGGGTTTTCTAAAGTCTGTTAAGAAGACACAAGATTGAAAAACACATTGAACAACAAAAAGCTATCAAATAAAGTGTTCAGACAAGCTTTGACCACTTCATCAAAGCTGGAGGTGCATTAAGTTAACAATATTTTAGAACTTACAAAATCTGTACAATTTCCACATAATTAAATTCCATTGTTTTTGTTTGTTAAAAATTGAATAGCAAAAGTTCCCAAGATTGATTAGTCAACTGTACAATTCACTCATATCATTTAAAGTAAAAGGTAATAACACCTGCTGAGAAATGCTATTGATTTTACTGCAGATTCTTTGCGGTAGTTCATTGTGTCTTCAAACTTTCTGAATATTGCTTTAGAAAGCACAGCGTAGCACAAAGCACCATGACAATATGAGTAAAATGAAGATGAAACCTTTTGATCTTTCTCTCTAACAATCCGATAGCTCTTTGGCCTTTGAAGTTAAAGTGACTGACTTATATACAAATTAATAAACAACTTGTTAAAAACATGTGTGAGATGACTCCACCATCCATTTCTCATCTTGTAGAAAGATTGATTTTTCTTTAGATAGTATTGAAATGGTGTTATATCCACTTGGCCATGCTGAGCCGAGAAAAGGTCAATGCAAAAGCCACTTGAGAAAAAACCTGTATAGAATCAAGATAACACAGACATCCATGTTGATAGTATTTCTTCAGCTCCCCAACCCAGAAATTCACATTTCCAAGGCTTCCAATTTAAACGCACCTTTCGTTTCTGTCATCCCGTGTATTATCCTGCTAGGTGTGACCGTCACACAGAACACAGGAACTAAATTTAATTGGCATTAATGCCACGGCACTAACTTTATTCATACAAAGCTATCATCTCGTCCCTTTAAGTTGTGCCAGGAAGATTTCCTGAGCAGTAGGGGTCATTTATTACAATGGGATTTTGAGATTATTAGTAATTTGGTTCATGGGGATGCCCAACTGAAGAGGAAGTTCACACTCTCAACAGAGCAGCCAATGGAGAGCAAAGCTTTAGTGGCAGTGATAGCTCTTCAGTGGTCCCCCGTACTAAATATAATCATTCAGTTATACTTACCCCAGAAAATTACTCAACGTTAGACAAGGGCGCTGCGGACAGGACACAATGGAGATGGTGTTTCTAAAAGCTAGTTCTGAAATCAATGTGGTTTAGAAATAAATGTGTGGCTTGCAAGTAAAATGTCGACGTCTGAGACTATTTTATTAATAAAAATGTAATTTTATACCTCCCACTCAAACAGCTGAGAGGAAATCTAGTTATGAATTATAGACCCCCTTTGTAATTCATAACTTCACAGCTGTTTAAGTGGGAGGTATAAAGACATATACAGTATGTTTATATTAATTAAAATGTAAAGTCATTTTTTCCAATGTAATGCTTTATCAGTAGAAATTCTAAGCATAACAATACGAGTGAAAAGTTTAATACAAATATATTTAATTGTCAAAATGTTTTTTTTGCTTTTTTCTTTGTTTAACAGCATCATGAAAATTCTGTCATTTCCTCACCCTTGTCATTTTAAACCTGTATGATTTTCTTTCTTCTAAAGAACATAAAAAAAGATATTTGTGCCCATTGACTTGCATTGGTTTTGTGTCCATACAATAGAAGTGAATGGGTACTGCCATTGTTCATTTACATTCATGCAGACGCTTTTATCCAGAGCAGCTTACAATGCATTATACTTTAACATTTGTTTCTGAGTATGTGCAATCCCTGGGATCAAAACCATGACCTTGGCATTACTGGCGCCATGCTCGAACCACTGAGCTGCAGGAATGTTCAGTTACCAACATCCTTCAAAATATCTTCTTTTGTGTTCTGCGGAAGAAAGAAAATTTGCCCTTAAAAGTGACCTAAAACCAGTGCAGATTCTCAAATGTTGAGATATGATAACAGTTATGAAACGTTCTTCATTTTACTAAACTTAATTTCCAGGCATAAATTTGATTTGAATCTTAGGAAAGTTATTGCAGCTTAATACTTTCAAGCCCTCTATCTGTTCAGTTTAAAGGTGCTGTAAGTGATAGCAGGTGTTCTGCTTACTTCCACTAGTCTCAAGACACTGAATCTGACCACCCCAGCCCTTCAACAACAAGCCATCTTTCCAAAACCCTGTGTTCCAAATACCTTTCAGAAAGTCATGAATGCGCACAATGACTGACAGGCAGACAGCGTTTCTGATAAAAAAGCACCGGGCCGCTCCCCTGACACTTTTTTTGCTGTTTACAGAGCCTAGAGCTGTCACAGAGACAGGTGTGATTTCTCAGGACACCTATCGCAGTGATATCCGTCAGCTTGGAGGGACAATTTATGCAGAAAAAACCACCATAAAAATGTATCAAATTGCACATATAATTTAGTATAGTATCACAAAGAAGCTTTTTAATGTAAAACAAATATAAAGAAAACCCTGCATGTATACACTACACATGTGAAGTTCTAACTATGCAAATACAATTATACAATCTTCATTCATTTTCATCTAGAGACCTGTCTTTTGAAGAATAAAGCTTAAAGGATTTACATAAAATCTTTATAGAAGCCATCACATTAGCATTCTGTGGCTTTTAAGGGCATCTTTAAAGAGTCGTGTTTGAAACACGTGTAAAACTATAAAACGTCAGTATTTTAAAATAATCTGCAAGGTTCTGAAGCACACCGCAGAGATTTCAACCACTCCGCATACATTCTAAATGAGGATGCCGTCGGAAATCGCTTCCATATTTTTTGCACCTCCTGGAGTGAAATTGGTTGGATCGTGAGCGGACTGTGCTGACGTACTTGCTGAATAGTAAACGTTCAATACTAATAGAGCAGAATCCACCACCTGTGAACCAGACATGAAAGTTCATCTATGGAGCTGAAATCAAGCACAGATTTATCTTCAATAATGACGGCTCATTCAAAGCCAATTCCTCTATGCAAATGGATTGAGTTTGTTGTGGGTGTTTAGGGTGCCAGGTGCTGAACTACAATAAAAAATAACAGAATATACCAGAATATCTCAGATCGGATGTCTTCAACGGGTGGTCCGTGACAATACTGCAGGGGGTTCACCAGTTATTGTTTGATCTCGAGCATATATTTTGCAAAAGAATGAAAAGACGAAGAAGTTCAATCAAAACTCAAGTTTTTTTCTCGGACATCAAAATGCATTGAAGAAATACTTCTGTCATCATTAACATACTCTTGTGTCACTAAAACAGCTTTTTAGTTGTAAATTTAAAAGTAAATTTGAAGAATTTTGCATGTATTTCTATACAATAAAATGCAATGTAACTAAAAAATGCTGGGTATATTTTTAACCTAGCATTGGGTTAAAAACTAGACTATGTACCCAGCATTGGTTTATATTTGGCCCAACAATCTGCTTAAAAAAAAAAAAAAAATTTGGGTTGAGACAAAAAAAATTGACAACCCAATGTTTGGGTTTGTCCCTTTTTGACCAACATTTTAAATTCACTCACTTTAATGACTTTCTTCCTCCTTAGAAAACATTTTTACAATGCTGGGTTATTTTCAAGACCTTGCTCTCTCTCTCTCTCTCTCTCTCTCTCTCTCTCTCTCTCTCTCTCTATATATATATATATCTCCATCAAGGGGTCCCTGGCCTAACAAAGGTTGAAGACCCCTGCTTTAGACATTTCATGCACCACTTCCAGACATCATTTAAAGCTTTCAGGTTCCCAACCACACCGTGAGCCCTTTAGCTTTGCTGGCCCTGTTCTGATTGATGGACGATAACAGACCATTCAGTCTTGAGTGACAGAACGGAGCAACTTAGGTTTCTCCCCCAAGACGTCCTGAGCAGTCTCCCGCATGTCACATACCATCCCCGTCCACCTAACGTCCCCGCGCTAGCCTCCGCCAGTCAAGCGACGGTAAATAAAAAGCAGGTTATGAGAGTCTTCCTTGCTGCACTCCCATCCATCAGTCGGTCTCTTAATACATACAGCTGTCACGCATCCGAGAGGAACTGCTGTGTGATGTATTTCACCACCGTGGAGAAAATTAGCTGCTCTGGATATGTTTTCCTGCCTAAACTTAGCATTCCTGCATGCCTTCAGGAAAAAGCGGGTATGACTGTCAATGAGATAAATTACCATTCAGCTGCGGTGGGGATTTTTGTTGTCGGGGCTCTCGCACCCGAAGATTAAAGCTGCAGCGTGATGCGTTTCTCTGCCTCACAAACAAAAGGAGCGCACCGCACGGCTTGTGCCTTTAATTACTGTACTGTAGTTATGCTTGATGACCAGTAGAGATTCTGCAATAATGCAGTACAATATGTGCACTGCGACTTTAAAAAGTCTGAAATGATGTAAAGTTATAATACACTCCCTTATTGTGATGATGCTTCCAGTGCTGACAGGTTTGTTGTTTATAATAGGAGCAATTAAACTTTGATGTGTCCCTTGTTTCGTAACTCTAGGTTGTTTACAGTTGCAGAGCAACTCCACATTTAATACAGGATTAAAGAGATGCGCGGTTACTACACATTTATGTAATAATGTGCAACGTATATTAATCACTTGGTGGAATGTTAAGCAAAAATAAACATTCATATATGCATATACATTGTATATAAATCCACACACACTGTTACCAACCCTTACTAGAAATACACATTTTATTAAACTGTGTACATGAATTTTGACACAGGCAGGCAATCCTTCGCAGGTTTAGCTCAATTCAAATACTGTTACGATTAATATTTGCTACTTTGTCTACCTGGGAGAACATCTTATTTATATTCAAATGATCTTGCATCTTGACAAAACTGCTCTCAAACCTTCTTTAGAATACATATGTACTATTATACCTTGTATTGCACAAAAGAGGCAATAAGTGGTACACAATTTTAATATCCTGATGGCAGATCCACTATAAAGTAGACACACTGGGTCATTTAGTGCCCAATGATGTATGCGCATATGGGAATCTATGTCTGTGAACTTCCTAATTGACATATTATATGATATATCCCTCATCATTACATCAAATGTATGACTAATCTGTCATGAAATGCAATTGCTCAGACTCTAAAATAGACATTTTGCCTTGAAATGATTTAGAAACATTTAGTTTAACCCACCGGTTTATCTATCAAACTTTCCTTCTGCCGCATCACAGTGATTTTTCCTTGACGCTCACGTCCACATGAAGCGTTGCATCAGCTATACAATCTGTGTTGATCAGAACTGACTCAAACAAATTTATATGAGATTGTTCAGAGATTATTTCAGAGGGAGGGAAAGACGTTAAACGCCACGTCTTCCATCTGCGACCCATTTCTGGCAAAGCACAAAATTTGTTTTGGCTGTCTTGAAAGTTGTGACAGTTGCTGATTTTGCAGCAGTGTTGTGCATGATATACTACGCTACAGAGAATGCGACATATCGTGCAACAAAGGGATCAGGAGAGCCTGAACGCAGCGTGAATTCAAAATAATGCACAAATTAAATGCCATCTAAACACGTGAGGAGAGGTGAAATTAATGTTCCATCCCAGTCGTCACTTCCTCCCTTTCAGAAACAGCTCAAGTTGTGCTCCAATAGACAATTCCTCTCTGTCTTTAACTACATTTCGACCAGGAGCTGTCAATCCTTAAACCGCCTGTAACTGCTAGACATGCGGGAACTACCTGCCTATTAGCATCCTTTATTGATTTAGTGTAGCTTAACCACCACTTAAATGAAAGCTTTAGGTGACTCTAGATATAGAGAGCTGTATGTACGCGATGAACTGCATCAGAGTTCACAGCCGCGTGTCACATGGCTGTCATTCAATGGCCAGATGTCAACTATGAAAATCATTGTAATACAATACAACTATGCGGAAATTGCAGAGAGAACTGCGCAACCCAGGAATAAAACAAAATTCCCTGGATAACGTAGAATGTCACAGAATTTGGCAAGTGTTGAATGAATTAATCAGAAAGTAGTGCTGAGCTTATCAAATTTAAATCATTCTTCAGCTGATGTTAAAATATGTATCTGCTTGTCCTGCTTGTCTCTGCGTGAATGAGTGGCATGGTTTTGTGTACTATACGTGGCGCTTGGGGAGTTTTCGGGGTCTGCGTGTTACTATGAGGATGTGAACACATGATCTTTATCTTTGCAGTCTTAAAAATTAAGGTGCTTAAAAAGGTTCTTCACAGTGATGCCATAGATATAATCTGAATTTATAATCTGAAGAACCATTTTTTGCCCGAAAAGACCGAAAGGTTATTCGGTTGTTAAAGGTTCTTTATGGAACCATTTAGACAAAGAGGTTAGTCCATGGGAAAAATAACCTTTTTTAAGAGTGCAGTGCTGCTCTCAGAGTTTACTTCAGAAGCATGTCACGGTTTCATTTGAGAAAAGCTTTCATCACACACACACAAACTCAAAGGTCTTGGCGACAACCCGCCAAAATAAAAGTCTGGTGAACTTGTACGAATTATGACACACCCAAACAGAAAAATACTTAAGTATACTGGTAGCATACTCGGCCACATTTACTATAGTAAACTGTAGTATAATTACTATAGTATACTACTGTATAGTTACTGTAGCATTAACTAAAGTGAATTGACAAACTATAGTAAATACTGTAAGTACATTTCAATATTTAGTATACTATATTTACAATTCTATACAGTTTACTGTAGTAAATAATACAAAATATTACAGAATTTTTTTTAAGTGGGAAAGCACTATTACATTATACAGTACAACAAATGGAAAACATCTAAACATCTAAATCTAGAATCTAGAAAAAACTAAATGGATAAAATGTAATATTTCACAGGGCCCTATATAGCCTAGACTCTTAAAAAATATGTGCTTAAAAGGTTCTTCACAGCGATGCCATAGAAGAACCATTTTTGGTTCCATAAAGAACCAGCTCTCCTACTTTTTCATCATTTGAAGAACCTTCTTTCGCCACATAGAACCTTTTGTGAAACAAAGGTTCTTTGGATGTTTAAGGTTCTTTATGGAACAATTTATGGCATCGAAGAACCTTTGAAGCACCTCTTTTTCAAGAGTGTTCCATATATGCCAGTAAAATGCCCTTTTATAAAAATGCTTTATATTTTTTTGAAGTTTAAATTATCTTTTAAAGCTCTTCTATATCACTAGACAAGAAAGGATCACAAAACTTATCACACTCATCAGGAAACATAATGGCCAATATAAAGCACATTAAACTCACAGCAATAGTTAGAATATCTGCATAATGTTTATATTGCAAAGATATTTTGAGCCTACATGCAAGTACTCATCTACACTACAATACTTTCATTCAACACCTGTGATTGCTTTCTTTCTTTCTTTCAATAGAGAGATCATGTTTTTAAGAGCCAACTCTCTAATCTTTCAGGATTTCTAGACACTTTCTATCACGGATCTCCACATTATCCCTATTACTCACTTCCACAACAAAAACAGGCTACCGTGTGCAATACTAAAACCTATGTTAAGACCACAGCCTTGAGTTTGACATGTTTCCAGCGCATCAGCCAGTGGCGGTCAGGTGCAAGATCCATTTTATCCAGCCTCTCACTCTCAGAACATCCTGCACTGCTGCAACATACAGTACAGGAACTACAGGGCTTTCGGATAACAGCCACTTTGGTTTTCAAGGCACAGTGTATTAAACAATCATCAAAATACAGCTGCCCCTTCCTGGTGAATAAACAGGAACCAGATTGCCAATCCAACACCCCTCTCTGCAGCTCAAGATGGTGTGCATCTAAGCCCAGCGTGATATTCAAGATGTGACTCGGACTTAGAGGCACGGGTTTAAACTGTTCCCCGGCTTTATCTCTTTTAAAATCCTTCTTTTTGCTCTCCCCATAATGTTGTATGGCATAAGCTGCAAAAAAGGATCAAAGAGCCCATAAAACAACAAACGTAAATAAGATATCATAAATTATGAGACTGAACTTCTGTCCTGCTTGTGTGGATGCCCTTTTGTAGACCCCAAGAGACCCCAACCAGGCCAACAATTCATAAAAAGGTTTATATGGGTTATAGAGAGAGAGAGAGAGAGAGAGAGAGAGAGAGAGAGAGAGAGAGAGAGAGAGAGAGAGAGAGAGAGAGAGAGAGAGAGAGAGAGAGAGAGAGAGAGAGAGAGAAAATATTATATATGAAAGAAAGCATTTCAAACATTTGTAAACAAGAAACATTATGATATAAAATTAATACATTTTTCAGATTCTGGACTAATAAAAAAACACTAGTCCTAGTTTGGTACAAGAGGTCAGATTTTCTTCCAATAAAGCACACAAGATATGTTCTTTGAAACATTCTGAAATCCTGCTGGGATAACATGGATAATCAGTTTTTACATAGGACCTACAGAAGCTTGAATGTATGCTATCATTAAAGCAAAAGTGGAGCATATTATGCACTAAGAAATTCATAGTAATTTACATTTCACTCAAAAATTCACTCAAGTATATTTTGTAATGAAAAAATGTATTGCATATGAAAAGTGAAAATCTTAATACTTTCAACCCAGCTGTATATTATGGCAAGTGCATTTAATTTGATATGAATAAGAATCTAACCACAACACAAAATGATTGCATCAGAGTTATAAATTATTCTAATCATGTTTAACTGAAAAAAGTGGACAGAAACAAACAAGCGTTTAGCAGCCGTTACATAACCTCTAAAGGCCAGTAGTTAAAGTTCTCACTTTACTTTAACTGGAATCAGAACACCATCATTAGCTGGACATTTAAGTTTAACTTCTGCATGTGATAAAGTCGATAAAGACCTAGACAGATTCTAGAGAAGTTACCAAGAGTGTGAATCTTTTCAAAAAACTGTTGTGGTCATGAGATAGGAAAAAGATGTAACTTCTAAAATCGTGTAAATTCTAGCATGCATACATACATGAAGTAAAATCAGGTTAGAGATTCATTACATCAAGCATAAAAAACATGATTAATATATAAAAATCCATGCATGGGTGTATAAAACTACACTAAAATGCGCTGATCATCACACTTAGTAAAATATGATAAAATTATTACCTGGAACAAAGCTCCCCTGAACAACTTCTTTGTAAGCCCACCATCCCTCATGGATTTTGGGTGGATTTGGCTGAGCTGTGAGGATAGAAAAGGAAAATTGGTATGAGTTACCTTAATTGTAAACAAACATATTACTTTAAAGGTTTTATTGAATTTACCCATAATTTTGTTTTCTCTGGCATTCTTCATTATAAAGTTTTGTTTGGAAAACATTGGATACGTGCACAGGGCGCAAAAAACCAACCAAACTGGAATTAAAAGCCTCCGCTTTCGTTTCTCAAACATCAAGATGGAGATGAATTCTGAGTGGAGCTGACAAGAAATCCAAGATTGAAGTAGGGCTGCAGTTTATAATTGAAGTGACCAAGCTGAGATCCTACTGCTAAAGGAGGTCATGGCCTTAAATTACACAGCAAGGTTTTAGGATATTGCATTTTTACACCTAAACTTTCTTGTCCTTACTCTGCCACTGGAAAACATGACTATGGGGCCAAAGGTGGCAGGGCTGGCTTTTAATGGAACCGGAGGAGGGTTAATCCTTTCATCAAGGACAAGAACTAATGCAGGAGAGTAGTTCAATTTCACAAAAAATGGGGGGTGGTTGCAAAGGTGAAAATACTTTCTCCTCTGAGGGGTTCCACTGGAAAATCAAACACTACACTGAAGCTAATGATTTTACTGAAAACTACTTATCCGAATATAATGCTGTGGAAACTCCAAAATTCAAGTTGGCTACGACCCTAAAACACCATGACTTAGGCTGTCTACTAATGGTCCACTTTTCAATATTCTTTTTTTTTTAGATTGTTCAGATATTTTATATGAACGGTTTCATCGAATGCACGCACGCACCTGACCTGGCATCTGCGTTTGTTGATCGGTCTGGTAAGTGGCTATTATTAGAACCATTTATATTTTATTTATTTTAATATTTTACTGTTTTAAATGAACAATTTGTTGAATTTTATTGTATATTATTTTTATTAAGTAAACAATTTGTTGAATGGGTCGTGTAACTTTGTCACATGTAAGTTTAGCCAAGTAACGGTTCTTCTACTGGTAACCCAAAATAATACTGACTAGACAAACTTTTAACCTGCTAGTGTCAATTACTTGTTAATTCTTTTGCTTGTTATCAGAAATAATCTGCAGGGACTCGATTCTTTGTGGATGTTTACCAAAAGTTACGTTTGGGTCACAAAAGCCTGCGTGCGCAGTAACGTTTGTTTATGTTGTTGCTTTGAAATAGTTTACATGCATTTAACTAGTTTTAATGCGTCATCTCATATAAGATATATGTTGGGGTTTCAAAAAGAGATGACACATTAAAACTAGTGAAAAACTTATAGTTGTGAATCAGAGTGAAGACATTGATACATTTTTAATTTTAGGTCTATATCCAGACTCTCCCTCCCCTCTACTATAGATAAGATTTTTCTGCTAATTCAGTTTATTGCTTTTCATTATGTAAGTAACAATTACTGCAACTGCATTAGCACGGTTTAAACAGTGGGCATTAAATAAATTCCTTCAATGTGTTGAAACCACTTGTGCATATACACTTAACATATGCAAGTCAGCACAATCTAACCATTTATAAGTCAGAAAAGAAGAAACTATCCATTTTGTAAAAAACTGTTGAAAAAAAACAGATTTTTTTTTCACTTTATGCTTCAAAAAAGCGCCTCAGAAACCTACGGGTGACACCACGGACACTACGTACATGTTTTAAGCAGTCTATGTCTGTGACTCACAAGTGAGTTCTGACACACAGATTGTAAACCCCAGTACTTGAAGACCATGATCAAATGGGTCACTGTAGAAAATGGGTCCAGAAACGCTGGGTCAACAGTAATGTCACCTTAAAAGAAGTGCCTGCATTCTTAAAGATCAAAGATATCCAGGCTGAGGTTCTGTAGTATTGCACAATATTGTTTTGAAAGTATATTAATATGTTTTCAATAGGTTAACACTAAGTACATTTCAGATCTAAAGTAATATACACATTTATATAAAGAGAAAAGGTAGGTGGTAAATATGGGGAAAACACAGCCTCTTAAGATACCACATACTCCTCAATTAAATTACTTTGTTTTGGCATTTAGAAGTGCAATCCTTATGTAGCCATGCAGCACACAAATAACTATCTGAAAACTTCCCGTTTCAAATACAGTAAAACGCCTACGCTTGGTTTTAGGTCAAACAGCCTTTAAATTCCACAGCTATGGTACACAGCAAATACAGTAGTAGTTTTTCTAAATACAGACTACCAAAGTGTAAAAATATTCATATCTCATCACAAAGTGATGAACTTACTAATCCTCTATCTTTCGCTCTCTGGTGTTCGGTCAGGATGTATCACCTAGCAGAAGTTAGTATGGAGCGAGAGGCAATAACAATTCATCTGCCATGTTCTCCTGAGGGACTCTGGAGTAATAATACAGAAGAGCTTTAGTGGAAGCTCCAGGACAAGCATCAGACACTGCTGAACACTGCATCACCAGCTCTCTCACCTTCTCAGTGGGAAAAACAAAGCTTCCATCCCTGCAGCTCAAAGCCGCCATCATTAGCAGAACTGAGTCTGAAGAAGACTACATAAGTCCAAATGATCAACTCTGAAAGCATGACACTCAAGCACTCCAGATTTTATGCGACAAGAAAGCTTTCAATTGGAACATGCAAGAACGCACTTTTTACACCAATTGTGATAAAAATGAGAATTTGTATAGCTTATGTAAAAGTGTATATTGGTGTGAGCCCACAGACACCAAAATATTGTGACTGAATGTAAATCATCACACTCTGATGTTATGTGTTGCATGCGTATGTGTGTATGCGAGGTTGCGTGAAAATGAGACATCACATATTTCATTATGACAGCAGTTTGGGCAAAGTAACTAACTTCTATTTCATTTTCCGCACAACTTGGCTGTGACCCAGTAACTTATTTACAGACATCAGAAGAGAGGAACGCCATAAAATCCATAAAGAGAAAAACTCAAGGTGAGTACAATAGAAAAGGCTTTTAATTCAATGCAATCTCACGGTATTTTGTTACTATTTTACGAGGTGGCTGATATCCCAATAAAAGCCCTTTACTATTTTTACTATAGTAACCATATTTCAAGCACAGTAACATCACCAGTGACGTTAGGTTTAGGGGTGTGGTTAGGGGAGGGGCTTCAGTATGGCATTTTTATAATAATCGTATGCTTTTGTATGATTCACATCGTACAAACTGTTGCGAATAACCACCAAGTAAAGTAGTTGCGAATTCCTGTGAGATCAGGCTAATTTCATCTCGTCTTTATGGAAACTGAACGATGAGCACTTAGACCTGTGAAAGGGGTCAGTAGGACTGTCGTCCATGGATGACAAATTTACTGGGCGTATGGTGGCCGGGGTCCACCCTTTATAATCTAAGGCCCCTACGGTCAATGGAGACAAAGAACGTTCATAGAAAGGCTATTTTCTAACTGCATCAACTACTCACAACTGAAAGGTGGGCTAAATACAATTAATAAGTAGACAATGTCCTCACGCTCTGCAAGATAATACATAATCAACAGATGGAGTCGCGACTGCCTGCAAGGGACAGCATCAACTTAAATCCAAGAGGGATTTAAACTTTATGGTTTAATAATGGGATTCATATGATTGGTTTAACAATATCATTCCGATGATTGAACGCTGCTGGCATTGCCTTTTCAGCATTTTACAAATGATGCCGCTTCCCAGCAGCTGACTCGCTCATGCATTATTCAGAGTCGAGTAATCAAATGAATAGATGAGGGCTGTTGCAGCTCTAAGGTAACAAACGTATTGAATGTCTGCAGAGTAAGTGTCAATAGATCAAAAAGTAATTAACACTAATTTTCTGATCCCCGTTCCCAACGGGAGACCCCCACTTCGCCAAAGATTTTCAAAGAGGCGCTTACAACAGCTACACGTAAACATAAAAGGCGCACAGAGACAAATCTGTCCACATCTACTGGTACTTTCGAGAAGATATAAATGTACAGTAACATTTTTCATCCACAGAATTCTTTGACACCTCAGTGGTGCAAAAGAAATGTGTGTGTGAGGGTGAGAAGCAACGCTCTTTATTAACAGAACGTTCTTGCATTTGGGACCTGTTAATGTGTATATTAAGGGGCTTTCACCCCACAGGAATTTTCATCGTCATAGTCCGGAAGTACCTACTTTTTTATTTGCATAAAGTTGCAGGAACAACCTGTGGGACCTATGGGGGGACATGCAATTTTGCCCCTGATAAACATGAAACAAGCCACTAGCAATTTGGGTACAAGGTTTGCATTTTCACAGCTTTAGTTTGCATTAGTTACCACTAAAACAGTACATTTAGAAAAACTACAAGCTGAATAAAGATCGTAAAATACAATTCATTAAGGATTATTAATGGCACACTTATCAAAAGGCACCATACTGTAAAAATGCCCCTGAGTTTTAATTACAGTTCTATTTTCTTTCAGTTTACCACACATTTTAATGTCTCTTGACTAAACAATGCATGGACTGGCTATAAAATGGATATATGATGCACTATATAGCAGATTGTAAGCAACTGTTCTCCCTGCCAGTGCATATATTTAGTCAATTCTCATTGACTTGCTTTGAATTGTTTTGCATCTAAACAATCAAAGTGATTGGGTACTGCTATTGTTTGGTTACCAACATTCTTCAAAATATCTTATTTTGTGTTCTGCAGGAGAAAGTAATACAGATTTGGAATGACACAAGGGTCAGTAAATGATGAAAGAATTTTCATTTTTGGGTAAACTTTCACTAGACGTCTTGATTTACGAAGAATCTTGTGTATGTGGGTTACTCTACAGAAAACAATGTAACTGCACACATTCGAGCCTTGTTCACTTCAAATAGCGTTCCAAAAGTGATAAACAACCTACACTTAGTACACCTAGAAGCTAGGTGATGCCGTAAATAAACACTTCATCGGAAACTAATTGTCAGAGGCGGCCATTAGTATTCATCATGGCACCAAAGCAGTCCTGGGGCTCATCCATGCACGGTGAAAAGAGAAAGAGGCACAAATGCCGCCCATAAATGAAACTTGACCTTGCCAACAGCTGTGCTTACTGACTTATGAGATTATTGTCTTTCACCCAGCCCGTTTGTGACACCACATTATGGATCCAGCTGCACCAGTATAATGTTTCAGGGTTCGTCCCCTGTGGACTCTCTCAATCAGCCCAAGCATCCTGAACCGTTTATCAATATAAAAAGGCCAGGCAATATGCTGTATGTGTAATCATCCTTGATATGTTTCATCATTCCTCTGAGCTTCTGAACAGACCTCGGAGCTTGTTCTTCAAAGCCTTGGGATCGTCTTCTTACAAGTAATACACAGACTAGGGCTTCACGATATTGAAAAAATGCAGGTTGTTATGAGTTGTGTTACGGCCACATTGCGTTAGGAGCGCAAAAGCTGGGAGTTTGATTCCCAGGGAATGTAATTACTCATAAAAATTGTAACAAAATGTAGCTTTGGTTAATAGCATCTATCAAACCTATTAATACAAATATAAACTTGTTTAATAGTTAGAGATGCACTAATATCGGACAAAAATCGGTATCGGTCGATAAAAGCAATTTTTCACACTATCGGATAATATCCTGTCAATCAAGAGGACAGGAAAATTCAGTTAATTTATGTTTGATGTATATAAAATGTTTCGAAACATCCCCAATTTGATGTTCAATTTTAATAGTCAGTATATAAATTAATAACATTTAGAAATGAAGAAATATAAATTAAACCTTTACAATTTTGTTAATGCGAGTTAATATAACCAACACTCTATTGGGAACAGCATCGGCATCGCTAGAGAAATGTAGTATCGGTGCATCTTTATAAACAGTGCTATAGTAAAATAAATCAGCCTGCATATGTGGTCATCTCCTTTAAAGCCAACATTGCAGTATAACTGAAATGCTTCTTTGTATTGGCACTAAATCGTCGACAGCTGCTGCGGGTGGCTTGTGCTGACTCATCTTTTTAGACTACCAGTTTGCTATGAGCACATCATGATCGCTTGTTGATCGTCTCGCATAAGTCGTCACCGGAGCGTGCACACCTGCACACACTTTTATTAAAATCATTATCATTTAGACTTTTATAAAGTCCTTAACATTAGACTTGATTTAAATTATAATATCAAGCTTACAAATATGTTCATTTGCAATACTACAATGTTTCGTTACCAGCAACAGCGTAACGTCCATTAGCACTGCTATATGGAATGTAGTACAAAGCCAGTGTAATGGCTAAAGACCCAAAGACTTCAGGCCAGCAAACAGAAAGCTAATGATCTGAATCCTTTGTGGTTAAACAATGGTTTAGATTTAATATGGGAGGGTCCTTAAGTGGCTTTGCTATGACCCCAGCACCACAATCTTATTAAAGTTATTAATTCCACAATCCACTATATATAAAATATATAGCAGATGGTATGAAAATGCTATTTCATGCACTTTTACGTAGCAAGCAAACCATTGCCTTGAGCAGCAAAAAAACAAAATAGTAATAATAAAAATGTGGAGAATTTAGTTCCCTCGAGAAATGGAATTGCTATAAGGCAAAACAGGGTGATTGTGAGAAAGGAAGTTTTAGTACCAGATTTGACATTATCAGTTTCAAAGGAACAATCAATTGCAGTGATTTCCTTGAGGAACAGACATACACTTTTATCAGAGGGAACACAAAATATGTGGCATGTGTATGACGCTTTCAAAAAACAATATTACGAGCAATTGCCATAATACATAAACGCTTTTGAACTGTGACATAAGCACCTCATCCCGGAAAGGAAACGGATAAGCAACCGTCACATCAGGATGCTGACAATCTTGCAACTCATAGGATCCTCCCCTCGCTCCCTCTCTCGCTCAGTCTCTCCACTTCTTTTAGTCTACATGCACAGATGCAAACTCACACAGAGACACATCTGCATGGGATTATCAGATTAGTAGGCTGAGACAGTGTTGCCCAGTGTGGGCGGGCAGGATCACCCCGCCAGTGTAAGCCTCTGTACTACAGATATCGGTGCTTTCTCATGCGCTTAATGTTCTGGCCTTCGGTTGCAGCACCACCCGGGCATTGAAACACCCTTTCTCTGTCACATTGCTGCAGCGTGGCCTTCCTTGCATATGGAGTTTAGATCACTGTCAGGCAGCAGAGACCGTCGCTTGTTGAGCTTAGAGTTGCCAGGTGCGCTGTGTGGTTGATGTGCCACGGGGCACCTGAGAGCTAGTGCAAACATGTCACGGTGTCTCGCCACAGTGGGTTTGCGGCACAAGATTCATGACTGGGATTTTACAAATGGCTATGCCCGGTGCATTCGGTAGTGTTAGCTACATCCATCCATCCATCCATCAGGGAGAACTTAGCTAAACACAGCTGCCTCACACTCTGATTTGGAGGTTTTGTAGGGCTTTTAAAGCTTCCGGTGTATTACTTGTGTGTGTTTTGTGTTTTACACATAGGGTAATTCAAAATTCACTTAAGCTTCAGGGCATGTAGGAGTAATTTTATAGAAGCATGACATTAAAAAACATATTTTCTCTTTTTCAACTGTTTTTTACATGGTGCCAAAATGAAAAAATGCATATTTAATCTGAATATTCCAAATCCATTCGTGCATGCATAATATATGGTTTTCTTTAGGAAAAAACATTACAAAACATTACAATGCCAAAAACTGGGAATTGATCAATTACATTTACTTACAATTGAGGAAAGTGCTTACAACTTCTTGTCCAATGCCACCATAAATCCTTCACTCTCAATAAACCAAGAGCTGCTTTTCAGAAGAGCTGGTTTATGCAGTTACCTGGACAGATACATTCCCTCATGTCACGTTCAAGGCAAAATGCTACAAAAGCGCATCTGGTGCATTTCAATGGAGTTTTTCAGTCCCATTCAAACAGACCTGAAAAATGTAATCAAGTCTGTTTATCACCTGTGGCACAATGTTTTTGCCCACCAAACTGATCTGTAGCGAGTAATTTGACACAACAACAGCATGTCCTTGCAGCTCTAATGCAGCAGTCTTCAGGGTTAAATGAGAGAGAGAGAGAGAGAGAGAGAGAGAGAGATTATTTTCCTCCAAAGTTGTGCACTTAAACTGTTTAAAGGAACTTGTTGGTCTTTAACTGAGTGTATAAGGTTAAGAAGATTTACAAAAATATAGGTTATACAATACACTGTGCAGTGGGATTTAAAGGATTACCAGTGAAAATGCTATTTTCATTACAAAATTACATTAATATTTGAATTATAAATTAATGAAGTGTTTGGTATGTCTCCCTTTAGCTTTAATGACAGTAAGGTCTCCACAAGTGTGTTGAAAACCTGATGAGCCAAGAATTTTTTTTTAACTTTTGTCCAAATTAGTCAACATGATCAATGTCAGTGACAAATATAGAATATTTTTTAATAACTTTAAATCACAGTGTTTATTTGCTTAAAATGAGATTACAAATTGTAAAATCCAAGATATAAAAGTGGTTCCTTCTGGGCCCTATTGTGTTTTCTAAAGAACATAATTGCTTATATATTCGCACATTGACATGAGATTTTGGGGGATTGTGGCTCATGAGAAGATCATTGCATTACAGGATCTAGTGTGACATCAAAGCAAATGTTAACAGCCATAGCTAAACAAATGCACATCCTCTGCAAATGTCAGCTAAAATCTATGACGTTCCAAAAAGCCCAGAAACCATAAAGCTGAGGAAGGTGTACTTTTTATGGTCCAATTGTGCCTGTAGTGGGGACAAAATGAAACCTTTGATCTTCTGGAACAAAGAATGTTGTCCTGACAAACACAAACTGAAATTCCATTAAATGAAAAGCTTTGTTGAAATAGAGGGTTCTTTGTCTTACACTAGAGACACAAAGAGGTAAAAATGTGTTTAAATAGCAAAAGACTATTTTCCATCTGTCATAAAACAATACAACTGCTGACAACACACACGTCATCAAGAAAACTGCTGGGGGAAATGTTGAAAGTACACAAGAGGCCTTTGCCAATGTTCTACAGCCATCTTTCCACCAATAGCAATGCTGTGCTTGATAATTACAATGGTGATGCAGCTTGTATGGTTTACCTACAACAAGAAATAGCTTTAGAGGAAGAGCATAAAAAACACACATACGTCATCAGATTGAAGGAACCAAAAAAAAATTAACAATGCACAACTTATATTTCCACAATTTAGATTGATCAGTCTACTGAATAAAGGTACTAATTGGTATCTTTTCAGCATCTTTTGAGATAAATATAACAAAAATATAACAAAAAGTGAGAAGCCTTATTAAATAGATAGTATCACTTTAACAAGATCCTTTATTAATAATAAATCAATAAGTCAAAATTCCAGTGTTTCCTACTGTAAATGTTCACCACGACAAACTAACAGCTCGCAGAGACCATAAACACTGATCAAGTAGCCTACTTCTACATTGCCTATCCCACGCGTCAGGTGAAAGACGAATGCGATGCGTTGTCATGAATGTCCGGTTCTCGCGTGGGCGACGCTGCTGGACGCGCTCCATAAACCTTTCAAGAGGACGCGTGAAAGTTGCCCGCGTGAAACGAGAGAACAACGCACTTGATTTGTTTAGGCAGTTTATCATAACCTTATTTTTATCTGGACGGATTCTGGCAGCCTTTGAGACCTCAACCTATACTGAATAAGTTATCTTGGTGCAGCTCTAATTTTAACGCAGTCTTTAATGTCTGAGAGGACAATCGATATTATTTCAGATACGCATTAGTATTACTAAATGATAATAATTGACATCGGTAAGAGACGTCCAGTTAAGGCTTTGTGCTTTAAATCAGATTTCTATTATACGGGGCATGCTTTCGTATTCGTCTGCGCATGGGTGACATCCTCTAAAATCATTATTTTAAATTACCATGGTGAAAGCTCAGTGTTCATGACTAATTCCATTTATTTTTTAATTTAATCTACGCATAACTTCTATCTCATATCCAAATGAGTTGGTATTTAATTGCAAACGGACCGTGACAAAAATACAACAGACGCACTGTAGGTAGCCTGTGTTGCTCGTATAAAGTAAGAAATAGGCTATTCATAACATGTAAAATATTGAAAACATTCATATTAATTGCATAATATTCGACATAATAACAAGTGATGGATATGATATGAAATGACATGGTATGGATTTGCCTTTAAAAAGTCTGCTTTGTATAGCAGACTTTAATGAGCTATTCATTGAATTCTGCGCCTTCACATCCTTACAATTTTATTTCATAAAACAAAATCAGTTTGACTGTCGATAGGAACTGAAGAAATGTTACTTATTTTAAACGTTTTACACTTTTACCGCAGGCTATCAGGAACATCAAACACATCGATGACTGTGACTAAAATCATATAAAATCTTACCTGAGGTACAAACAATAAGATTGGCTTGAAGAATAATAAATATTTCCCAGATTATATCCATGCTTCGTCTTCATTCCAAGTCCATCGCGCTCAGAAAACGGGGATCAGTTGCAGACAAGTCCACCCAGTCTCTTTCCCACTGTACACCTTCCACGAGATACTCTCCAAATTACACACATAGCACATTACGCCACATTTCAAACAGGCTAAAATCCAAGCAAGTCTATCTTCCGAATTAAAATGGGTCTGCTGATATCCTCACTTTAGGAAATTTTTCTATGCGTCCCACGAGCGTCCATAAAGCGACTTCTTTAGGGTCCCGGAATCGCGACTCTTACGCCACGAGCATCTTTGATCTAACCCTGTAAAAAGAGAGTGTAGAAGTGTGAATGAGGTTTGACGCGTCCTCGTATCGGGCAAGGTCGGAGCTCTGCGAGAGTAACAGTTTTACTCAGCCTGGTTTTAACAGACAAATCACAGGAGCGAGCGCTTGCTGTAAGGGGGCGTGCTTCCCTCGTTCACGACATGCCAATACATTTAACAGCTCACACATGTCATAATTTATCTGCCTGCATTCATGGAGTATACATTAGTGAGGACGTAAACACTAGTGATAATGTAAACGGAGATATAAACTAAACTATGATTTGTTTAAAACACTAACAGGGACAAAGATTAAGCAGGACATGTCTTACAAACAACTTAAGATGATTACAAAATACCGCGGCGGAAGCAAACATGTCAGTAAACAAATCTGAAGTAAAATTGTGGTGGGGTAACGTTTGCTTCGCTCTTACCTGTTACTTTTGGCAGCTCAAAATCCTTAAGAAACCAAAAAAACAGGAAAAATCACGTGCTTTATGACAGAAAAAAATAATTGAGATTCCTTCTGGTCCTCAAGGTTAACACCCGTACATGAGCATCCCCTGAGCCGCGGGTGCGTGGAGCACAAACCAAATGCGCACTCCCGCGAATAATTGCGTGATCACGTTACCTAGGCAGGCACAGGTGGATGGAGCCTCGGCGCCCACCAAAGAGAGCAAAGGATGGGCGGAGCAACAAGAGAACAAGGCGGGTTGTCAAGTGACACGGATGAGCGATTAAGTCATTGCTTATGTATAAATATAAATCATACTTTTGGTCGATATTAAGCACACGTTGTAATATGATGTATAATAAACGCATACATTAAAATATTTAAAGTATTATTTATTTATTTATTCCTTCAATACAGGACAAAGAGGGATAAGATCTATAGAGAGGGAAGCAAGACCTTCATGACCTAACATGTTTCCTGTCGGAAATTTCAAGAATTATAAATGGTTTTCTGAGTTGACAATGCTAGGCATCTGAAAATAAAACTGAACTTTATGCAAATGAATTAATTTGATACAAATATTTAAATGCAGTTTACACAAAGCCTGCACTGTTTAAAACATTATCAGACTCTAAGGTAAGTCATGAATTTTCTCCTTTCTCAAGGGCAATCATTTAAATGGCAGAGATGCCAAAAAGAGCTGTGTGCTGTGATGTAGACTGTTATTTGCAGTCTTAAATCTTTCCTTTAACACCAATATGATCACAATGGAAAGTGCCTAAATCCAAAACCAAAATGAATAGCCACATATGCCTTTATGGGTTCTTACAAATGATTTCAACTTACATATTAAATTGATTTAAAAAACAATAATAATGATAGAAACCAGTTCTTTTTGTTACAGTATGTGTGTATGCAGGTTTGTTTCCAGTGAGCACCAAATTATTTACACAAAAATTATTTGTGAGGGCATTTGAGTGTGTGTGTGTGCGTGCGTGTGTGTGTGTGCGCACGCGCTTGTGTTTCTCTCTTTACAACTCTAAACAATGTCCCTAAAATAACAGTTAATCACTTTAATATCTAAGTACAGTCAACAAAAGAATCGTTGTTAGTACCACATTTAGACTAATTTTGTTCAGTATATTCAAAATAAAACATTATACTTCTTCTAAAAAACTTTGTTAAGGTTTCTTTATTACCTTTGTTGGGAGAGCAAGTTGTATTTTTTTCAGTGCATAACCAATGACCTACAAAGTATCAGGAATGACACAGAAAAGGCAGAATATTGTTTAAAAAGTGGACGTTGGGGCATTGTGATGAAAGGATTGAACATCAGGAAAAAAGTAACAGGTTCATGCAACCATTTAAAGTTCAACGGCTGTTTGGCTGCAGGGGTATACGGAGGTTACGATCCTATTGTGCCGGTATCTCCCCACACTGGAGGCCAGGTCAGGCGGCAGCCCTGATCGATCGAAAGTCAACCTTAATTCTCCCATCACCATCAAGGGCTCTAAACACACCACACAGCCTCATGTTTGGAGGCTGATCCAAAGCTGGGACACATTAGCCCTGCAAATGGAAAGCGACATGCACAAGCAAGTTTAATGCACTAAGGGTTCAAAAACCAACCCTGGCTTTTAACACAGATCAGGGTTGTGAAGTGTTGCAGGTATTGCCAATCAGCATGGGATCAATGCTCTACCGGTTCAATTGACTGCGATAATGCAAATGGAAGACACTAATTATGATCGTGCCAGCATGAACGGCAGAGCGGCCCGTCTGTTAATGGACAAATCAAAACACATTAGGACTGCCAAATGATTTGATTTCTACCTCAGCCTTTCTGATGCAAATGGACGTTGTATGCCAGCTGAAGGACATAGGTGCATATGAGGGCCAGCCAATACACACAACCAAAACCTATCCAGTATGGCTACGCTCAGCATGACCACCATTAGAATTCGGGGCCTCTGGACAAAATTAGAGATTGAGCCCCTATAGTGGGACCCTCACATATCAAACAGCCGTTTGCCAGATTTTGAGTGTGCATGTAGTATTTATGGGCAACACAGCTTGCATGTGTGATGAATCAACTCCTGCAAGGTGACTCAGACAGATCCTTATCATTAAATAAAAAAAGAGAACCAAAGAAAACAAAGGAGCGTTTTCGTATAACCCTGCCAATCACGGTGATATATAACAGCTGCTTACTATTCTTCCGGCACCCCTTCTCCAACCCATCTGCTCTTTCAGTTTTCCGTACTCATGTCAGGGTAACAGGCGAAGCCGCGAAACACAATTAGCTTTTTGTGTTTACTTAAACTTACCGTAAGTCTCCAAGACGACTCCATCATGTTCCATTTTGTTTAATATTTCTCCAGCAAAAGCCAAGACCTTGTGTGTCACTCACTCTTAGCTTCCCATCTCCCATGTTACTTACAATAATAGGATGTATTTGCATTCATTTGACCATGCCTATTTGCTGGAGAGGAAGTTATAAACAAGATCTACGTGACCGGAATGGAAATCAAAAATATATTGCACTGTTACTATTTGTTATGCTTTCAATAATAAAAGTGCATGTTGAATTTGTCGGGACACCTCTCTTGGGTTGACAGGTATTAAGAATTAAATTATATAATGAAAGTAATTTTTTCTCCTCTGAGGAGAAAGTGGGAAAATTAATCTCAAGGTACAAGAAGTTTATATTCTCCGTTGCACTCCTCGACCTCATTTACTTGCGCTGGGAAGAAACTTTACTGTTGGCAAAATGATATATTTTTCCCCTCAAACTTTTAAACACACTGCATTGCAGGTCTTAAAAGTGATGGCCAGTCTGTTTGTTTGCCCTCTCTGCTGTAGCTGTGTTTGTAGCTTTCAATAAATTAAGACTCTTCGTTCTTTCAATCAACAAATTGCAATGTGTTTAAAAATACCCCTAGTGGCCCAAATACCCATCAGATTAACAGCGCTAATGGGAATTGTTTCATCCACACAAATGGCTCATTTGTTTTATGTGCTTTTTGTTTTAGAGCTAGTTGATGCTAACTAGAGGTAGAGCATGTGGTACTCAATTATACGGCTGGCTGATGTTCAGATGTTGATGATGTTCTTAATCGCATCTACGGTTATAGCTGTTTGCTTTTGATTAAACCTCACAAAACCATGCACTTTTGATTTATTAATGATCTCGCTATGAAGAAATTTAAACGGTAGCTATACGCCATCACATACCACTTGATGTTTTATTTCACATTTTATAATTTGATGTTTTTTGCTGCTGTGCCTTTAAGAAACACCCTCTTTTTATGTGATGTGAAATCAGAATCAGCATCCACTGCAGTTTGTTGTCGGGTCCCTAACAGTTTTTAAAGATTAATTCAGGCTTTAAATTGTGACAGGGGCATGGTTACAAATAAACTTCAACCTCTTATTTCAAATGTTGGGTTTAGTCAGACACAATCTATTGGCACTAATATCATTTGTACGTTTTAGTACGATTTGCTTTTGCGCCAGCTACGTTAAGTTTAGCAGAGGGGCTTTAATATTGTTTTTTTAATAATTTAATGATTTTGGTCGATTCACATTGTATGAATTGATACAAATTAGCCATCACGTAAAGAATTGGTTCCTTTACACTGTCTTGAATTGACATTTGAAAGACTTTTTCTGTTAAATTGTTAATTGTTTGTTCATCTACAGTAGCTATAAAATTGTTGAAATCACTAGCATGTAAATGTGAATAATCGTGGCGTAATATGTTGTTGGAAAGTTGCGACAGTTTCAATATAGTATTTTTGAACTTGAAAGTTTTCAAATCTGAAATTTACAGTAGAGCTTCTGTTTTCCTAGTACATTAAAGAGATAGCCTAACCAAAAAATGAAACATTTACTCACCCTCTTGTCATTTCAAACCTGTAGCTTACTTTCTTCTGCAGAACACAGAAGAAGATATTTTGAAGAATGTTGGTAACCGAACAACGGCGGTACCCATTCACTTCTATTGTCTGGACACAAAACCAACGCATTTGAATGGGTACCGCCATTATTCGGTTTCCAACGTTCCTACGTTGTTCTGCAGAAATAAGAAAGGCATACAGAAATGACAAGAGGGTTTATAAATGATGACAGAATTTTTATTTTTGGATGAACTATCCCTTTGCTCATGATATGACTCCTTTTGTTGAGTGAAGTTCACACAATAACAGTTGCAGAGGTTCTGTTTCGTGCATTACAAAAATGCAAAAATTACGGAAACTGAAAGGTATTCATTCATTTCTGAGTAGAATTTTGATTCAACAACATTAAAATCACTCGTCTGAAAGCTTGGCACTTACACGCTATCGCGTAAGAGACCTATAGGCACCATGGAAACAGTGTGCAGTTCTTGCGCGAATAAGTTACTTAACTCTGTTGGACTCCTAATGCTCATGGCTTTTTAGAGAAATACAACACCTACAAACAAAAATGTGCTTCACCCACACACCATTTGGTCTCGGAAAACAAGAAGCACAATAGTCTATGTATCATTTCTCCATTAAAGTGTGATGTACATCGGTCCACATTATTTATGTTTTCTTGGCACTCTCAGTCACACAACAAACCCAAAATGCCTTAGTATATAACTATGCAAAAAATACTTTCCCAAAAGCATTTTATTTTTAACCATGTATAATTTCAGACAGTAAATTAACACAACTTGTGATAATTTTAGGATGTGATCAATAGAGAACAAATGATCAATAGAGAAATGGCTCACTAAAGCCTTCATTTGGGTTACGTGGCCCTGATAATTCATGCAAAGTAGTGTTAAGCCGGGACACCTGTCATAACGCTAAACATTTTGACTGATTAAATAATAAGTGCAGATTATCTTCCTCTATCCACTGAACACAATGGGCCCAGAGGGGATTAGTTTTAACTGTACACGTAACAAATATTGAGCACTGAGTCAAAACTGCAGTCACAAACAGATCTAAATGTTGTTTTTAGTTTAGTTTACTATAAAGATATAAAAATGATGTTTATACAGTTCTTTGAAAAACTTGATTCCAATAAGCCAACCGTAGGGATCTGCTGTCAAATACTTTTGTATTAAAGGTGCAATGTGTAATATTAAGGAGGATCTATTGACAGAAACCCAATATAATATACAGAACTATGTCTTCAGAGGTGTATAAAGACATTACATAATGAAGCATTATGTATTTTTTACCTTAGAATGAGCTATTACTACATCGCGGGTCCCCTTACATGGAATGAAAGGAAGCTGTGGAGTGAGCTGTTGGTTGCAATTCATAACCTCACGCTAGTCGGCACACAATTTTACAAACTGGACCTTTAAAATACATCTCCTGTGCTAGTTTTATGTAGATCACATAATCAAATAATGTCACTTTTTAATGTCTTCATTGGGTAACTAAGCCAGCATTTAAGAATAAAACTATTGACTGCTAGTATAGAATCTTCTCATGGTGTATATGGTGATTTGAATAGAATACTACTGTAAAGTTAAAACAACGTTTATTAGTTATACTGCTTATGTGTGCAACACATGTGGACAAGCGCTGTTCTAGGTGAGGGATGGCCTATCACAAGAATGTTAATATTTTAGACCTTTCAGAGTGTCTGGTGAGTTAGTCGTCAATTTAGCAGATGCTTTTATCCAAAGTGACACAATGAACATGTAAGTCCCCCTGAAAGCATCTCGGGTTAAGTGCCTTGCTCACAGGCACAGTGATGATAGCTCAAAGCATGCTCTGGACCAGCAACCTTCTAGGCAGGATTCACTCAACATTCTTAAGAAGTCTTAGGAATTCTTTTATTCAAGTTTAGGAAAAAGATTATTAATATTTTGTATTCTCAAAAGAACTTCTTAAGAAAGTTCCATTTTTAGGATCATCTTTAAAAAAAACTTCCAAGTGATAAGTTTGTTGTTCTGCTGAACACAAGAAATATATTTGGAAGAATGTTTGTAACCAAACAGTTCTAGGGCACCATTCACTATCAAAATAGGAACAAACTACTCAAGGATATACCAGAATTGCTTGGTTTCCTACATTCTTCAAAATATCTTCTAGTGTGTTTGACAGAATAAAGAAATTTAAACATGTTTAGAACAACTTAAGGGTGTGTTAATGATGGCAGAAGTTTCATTTTCTCCCTTTAAGAATTCAAATTCTCAAAAAAGCTGGTGCAAATAATATCTTAAGGTTAAGATAACCTCATCGTTCTCTTAAATCTCAAAAGTTAAGATGTTTATTAAATTTATTGAGGCCTTGTCCACACGAACACAGGTATTTTCAAAACAGCAGCTTTTTCTATGCGGTTTGGCCCTTGGTCCACACGAAAACACACAGAAACTTTTTTGAAAACCTTTTTAGAAACTTTTTAGGAGATTTGGCCTATGACATTGGAATGTGCGCCGGAAGGAAGGTTATATCGCCACCTGTTGGTTTGGCATGCTCTTGACAGCGCTTCATAGCGTGTTTTTGCGTTTTCATGTGGACACGATTTTTTTTTAAACGAAGAAGGAAAAACGCTGGTTATAAAATTACCTGTTTACGTGTGAACAAGGCCTGAGTGAAACAAAACATTTTTTGACTTTACATTTTCGAAAGATTAGGTTAAAATGACTATAGATTTTGTCATTTTAAAACAAGATTTTCTGATCAAAACATATAACAGCTACTGGTACCATGACACCAAATCACATCACCCATCTAAAAACATTTTCCCAGTGATTTCTCTTCATTTCTGTATAATCTCCCCAGGGTTCTAAAGCTCTGATATGCTTGTACCTGGTCATCAAACTTAAGAGTAAGAGATTATGTGTGTGTATGTAATCCAAAACCACTGACATGCTCCCAAATGCATTAGAAAAGCCCATCAGTATGATCTTATTAATTGTAGTGAGTGATGAAAATCACAGTATCATTATCTTATTAACAGATCTGGAGAGCCCCAATAGCTAGACACTCACTTTTTATCACAACAAGCCTTTTAACTGGAATCTTGTTATCCTTCATAATTATCTCAACGCTAGCACTCCGCCTGACGCGCTTTCTTTTTCCATTTCATCGACTAACATTTCAGCTCAGCCTTTCTGCCAGAAAAGCTTATGAGGCACGTCTGCCTGAAAAGCCAGTGGCAGGTCTATTTCTATTGATTAAAGCTGGCACAATCTGGGCTCCAGTACTAGGTGAAGGCTGCCTAATGTAGCCTTTTAGTCTGTGGTAGTGTCAAAAATAACAGGGAGACTGATTGCGTTAGATGGATACTTCCTCTCATCTCTGCATTAACTCCCTCTCTCTCACTCTCTCTCTCTCTCTCTCTCTCTCTCTCTCTCTCTCTCTCTCTCTCTCTCTCTCTCTCTCTCTCTCTCTCTCTCTCCGTAGATGCTGTTAAATCTACAAAACTTTTGTATCAGCACTACATTGATCCGGACGGCATAAAGGTTTCAGAGTCGGCGTGCGGGACTAATGTGACTATGACTATAGGTCTCAGTGGCGCTTTCGTACAGTTCCGTCTGATTTGTTGTCACTGCTGACTAACTTTTCTCTGTTCTGCCGGTGATGCGAGGTTACATAATCCAGCGTCAGTCGATGCCATCTACAATAAAGTGAGACGGAGATGCTCCGAATAAAGTGTCGTCCATTAACAAGTCTTTCATGCCCACTAATGGATATGGTTGGTTCAGTGCAAGATGTATCGGAGCATCTCTAATCCATGGATGTGGTAATGGAGAAGATGGAGTAGATGCGTGTATTTAATGGGTTGGTCTATTCTGCAAGGAGACTCCAACATTCAACACCCCCATGTCCCTCATACTTCTCCGTCTTAATTACTTCACAAACCAATATAAAGTCGCAAACTGCGAACATTTCTCAATGAGATAAATTGAAGGTAAATGAAGGATTTGTTTCCTTGCTGCTTATTGCAATCATTTTCTCAGAGCTATATTTGTAATGGTGTTAATTATCCAAATAAGATCCTGGTACATAATGCCTTTTACCTCAAAGCAGCGTGTTGTTTACGGATCGTTTTTTGTACCATCTGATCAGGTCATACCCTACGTAATATGTATCTAAGACTAATATCCCGAGAAATGATTACATCCTGTCTACAAAGAAAGTGTCGGCATGGTGACCTTGGAGTGATGATGACACCTTACAAGGAAAAGAGTGAGTTCATACTGTGGTGATAATTACTTTGCGGTATTTACCAGTCTGATAAAAAGGTGCTAATGGCACCAAGGTTATTAGCCATTGGGATCCTACAAAGACATCTTATTTAACAGCCACGTAATATTTTCATGCTTGAAAGCTCCTTGGAAAACAAACAAACAAATAAATAATCAGATGCAATTTCTGAACTTTCGCACAAGGATACTTTTCCACCCCGGAGCCATGTTTCATAAGACATTGTACCTCATCAGACAGACTCATTATTTAGCAGACATTTCCTGCTTTAGTCTCTTTACAATGAACACAGGGAATTTAGTGACCACGTTTTTTACTAAAACACTGAGCTTTAAAGAAGAAGTCTGGGATTAGCAATGCTTCTTAGCAGGATACAGTAAGTGAGGATCACAGCTCCTGAGTGGCAAACAACGGATACAGAAAGATATTCTCACCCATGGGAGATTTAAATTTAGCAAAAGATGATTAAAAGAACAAGATTACTTGTAAATTAACAACAACATTAACAGTTGCTTGATTTTATTAGGAGCCCAGGATTATCCTCAAAACCTTACGGCAAAAGCATTACCTTGGACTTTTTGTACAGCTGTCAGCATATTCCCAAACATTTTTCAAAAGCACACGAGAGAGATTATCTTAAGAATAGGCACAATGGGAATAAGGCAGTTTACCGGACCAGCTAAAGAAGTCTCTTGAGTCAGACCGCCTTCCATGGTTGACAAAACCCCCAAAAGGAATAATACAGCGCTTTAATCTAAACCCGTAAGTGTTTAAAGAAGAAGAAGATCAGCGCCTTTCTTTTGGTTTATAGAAAAATTCAAGACAGCAGGAATATAGTATACGTGATTTTGCAGAGTAAGACATGCTCCTTGGTCAACAACATCTTAAGAGATGATGTATTTTTATATGCAAAACCCTCAAGCGAGTTAGCATTTTAGTACTTTCGATTCCATTGCCCCAAAGTCAATGGGTTTTTGAATGGGTTTTTGGTGAAATGGCTGAAATAAGGTCTGTGGTTAACAAAACCTTTACATTTTAAAATAAAATTTTAAAACCTTTAAATAAAGTTTGAAAGAGGCTTGGTGGTGGTGACGGTGATGTCGAGCGACCGTGATGTAGTCTGTATATAGCCTCGTGTTAGCATTTTACTTCTGCCTACTGTATTTAGGTTTCAAAAATAATAAAAAGTTGTGTTAATTTGTTTATTTTCTTTTGATAGACAAAACATGTAAGTGTCATAAATCCGTAGATTTGTGGATCCAGTATGGGTTAGCCTACAAAGATACATCATCCCTGCATGTGGCAGTTTATTGGTCCTGTAACAACAAAGGGGTATTATTGTCTGCTTTTTCCTCATGATTAATATGAAATCATTTTTATTTGTAGAAAATTTTTAATTAAATAAACTTGTTTTTACAATAATATACAAAACTAATTTCAGACGTTGATGTTTATGCCTTAAGATCAAAAGATTTGTATGGTCAAGATAAATATTCACTTTGACCTTGAACTTCTGTTATAATGACATCTTAAATGACTACTAATTTTTACATTATTACTTGTTGAATACATTTTGGATCTAAATACAATGAATTGTATTTAAAAAACTTTTATTGCTGTAGTCTCAAATTACAGTTAATTGCCTGTAGTTTTAATAGAATTATTTCAAATTACATTAAAAATCTAAACAACCGGCATTGCATTGTTTAATAGAACAAAAAGAACAATTCTGTAAATAAAATACAAACCATAACATGTAAAATTCGAATTATATTGCAATTAAAATTCCTTAAAAATAATCGTACATCATCATCGTTGTTTATTTGTACCACTGCAAGTGTTTGCTGCTTTTCTCAAAGTGTGAATTGTCCTAACACTTCTTGTTTAAAAATAGATTGTGTTTCACCCACCGCTCAGCTGAAACACTCACTGAACTGAATCTCACTGTATGAAATTCAGAACAAGACCATTACACTGAATACAGATGACTGTTGATATGAGATCCTTCCAATCCCAGATAGCCAAAACCCTCGAGATAATGGAGGAGCGATCAAAATACACACAATTATTTTGATAACAAACAAGTAAAGTGTCTCAGATACCCCTGGCGATGTCACCGAGACCTGTTAATCATATCCAGAACGTTAAGCTCATTTAAAACCTTGTTTCTATTCACTTTGACTGATCCACGTGTCAGTTGAAGAGCGACTGTCATTCCTCACCAAACTTTCTGCATTAGTGAGACGACTATTCATTTGTCTATATACAGAGAGAAATATTAACACCTGCTGTAAATTGACTTGTCAATTTATTGTGTACATTCTAATATCATGTATCATTTTATCACCGTGCTTCAGTTGTAATTAAAGATTGTCTCATTTATAATGCAAAAAACCCCATAACAAAACATCTTTGTTTTACAATGAGCTATGGGGCAGTTTAACCTTCAGGTAGCTGTAAGTCTCAAATCACACACTTCAGCAACTCATTAAAGGCACGGAAAACCAAGGTTTGTGCTTTCAAAATACCACCATGATGAAATTTAAAGATGATGAAGTTTTTGCTTTCCCACTTCAACAGCTAAGCCATCGTGATCACAGGTTGACTTCCTTTAAAAGTGTAAACACTGCGGTGCTATCGGAACATTGCTCTGTGTGTTTGAACCAAACAAGCGTATAATATTTTGAAAGAGCTATCCAATCACGTCTGCTTACCATAAAAACCAGCTGAAAAAAGATATCATGCCAGAGTTCAAGGTTTGCCCCTAGTGGTTGATTATATATAACTACATATATAACTACTGCGGTTAAAGATTCGGACAGAGTCGACTCCCATTTTTACAAGCTAATAACTTTGTTATTCGCTCACCTTCGGATTTACAACTTTGGCAGACTGCTTCCTTTCAAACGCGGCAACATTACACAATGCATGAAATGTAATGTTTATGATCTTGTGGAATGTACTCTTTAAACACTGATTTAAAACTATTCATCAGAAAAAGAAGCCAAAGCAAATATAATATGTCAGCGCTCATATCTGCCCCCTTTCAGTTTTTCTACAGTGAAAGTAAATGGGGACACATCCTAAATACATATCTGGTACATATTTGGACGATTTTAGAGGTCCTAGTGCCCTTTTGTACCTGCCACAACAACAGTTAAGACTATTAAGGAGATTAAACACTTAAGCAAAATGAATCACGGTCGCTTGGTCAGCAGTCAGAAAAACGATCTTACGCTTCGCCTTCCTCTCTTCTAAGATGATTTTTACACCTCCGCTTCAAATGTGACTTCACAGAAACAGTGTTATAATACCAGTGAAATAGTAATTCAACAGAGTCATGTTAGAAGGAAACCATAGATATTGCTCCCCACTAGCTCAGCACCACACAGAGTATATTAGAATCCTGATAAGACCGCTGAGATACTAAAAAGCAGGAAAAATGTTGATCAGACCCAAGAGATTTGGCAAAGATATGTATTTCAGGACATTAATCTATGTTCTCCACTGAAAATGAAACAAGAGAACCCATTTTTTTTATTTCTAATTTCTAAGTAAGCAGAGTACATTATAGACTGTTTTCTTTATATCTGCATTGCTCATTGACCAAGCCAAGATTGCCATCTGCCCAATGCATGATGATGGGCTTTCATGGTTTCCCTGGAGAAATAACACACATTTAAAATCTCTCAAACATTTCTGTGCATACTTCTCTAGGTCACAAAATCACAAAACAAAGTTTTCACCTTAGGCACAAAAACACATTTATAAGATTCCCTTACTACATATTTAGTTTATGCTAGACGTTAAAGGAATAGTTCACCCGAAAATGAAAATCTCTCATTGCTTACTCATCCTCTTGTCATTTCTAACCTGTATGGCTTTCTTTCTTCTGCAGAATACAAAAGAAGATATTTTGCAGAATGTTGGTAACCGAACAATGCTAGTACCCATTGACTTGCATTGGTTTTGTGTCCATACAATAGAAGTGAATGGGTGGCGTCGTTGTTCGGTTATTCTTCAAAATATCTTCTTTTGTGTTCTGTAGAAGAAATAAGTCATACAGGTTTGAAATGACAAAACAGTAAGTAAATAACGAGTTTTCATTCATGAGTGAACTATCAACACATTAAATGTGAAACACAAATGTATCTAGGTAGAAAGTAGGTTGAGTTACAGTGTTTAGACTGAAAAGTTTGGTTAAAACAAACAAATTGAATTCAACGGGGTCTACTCAATGCTCATTTCCATTTTTTATAGTTTGTGCTATTGTAAAGTCCAAAATATGCCCATGAATTGAGCGACTGGGGTAAGAAGTCCTGCCGCTGCTTTCAAACGTTAATGAGATTATTGAATGGTAATCCCCATCTAATTTCTTCTCCATTTTTTTCTACTGTGTCCCAAAAGAGGATTTGTAATATGTGTAATACAATGTCTGTTATGTAATGAAGATTAATTGTAGCACCCCTTCACATGTGATTAGTGCATCTCATGGGGACCGAATCTCAAAGAGTAGAAAAAAACCAAATCCCTTGTCTAGGTGAGGTGTTAAAATGTATTTACAATGTAAAGCACACACTTCTTACTTCAGAGAACACACACCAACAATCTATCACAAGAATAACAGGAAACCACTAGCTTGGCATGATTGTGCTTACTGAAAACAGCATTGCAAATACAATCGGCTCTCCCCGCAGCTGAAGAGTTGCTATGACAGGCGGTGCATGTCTAATTTATTACCCGTACTCTAAAATAAACAGACCTACATCTTTCCTGAATGCGTGCTTCTGAAGTCTTTATCAAAAATGCTGCGTTGTCTAGACAGGCTTTCAAACGTTAAGAACAGAAGAGATTACAGTCTTTCAGTCCTTACAATTCAAAACCAACCCAGAATAAACATTCCAGGCAGCGTTTCTTAGTTGTACTGCAGTCTGTACAAAATCCACGTTATTCGCTCTCCCGTTACAATGAAATGTCCAAACTGCTGAACCTTTTCTGTGCCATTAAGCAATGCCATCTTAATTAATCTGCAAATGGATGGCAGCAGTGCACTGGCCTACATTTGGATAATGTACCTCAGATGCGTGTTTCTATATCCTCCACCAGCCAAATGTAACTTTTATTGCCATTTAGAGAATCATGTAGAATTTTCCGATATGAGCTAGACGGGGACATTTAAGAAATTAGAGATACCTTTTAGCGGAGATCAAGCCAGCTGCCGCCCGACTGTGGAAATTAAGAAAATGATGGACAATATTTTTGTTCTGGTGGTTTGAAATGAATGTATAATATTGCCTTGATCCTTTTCTTTTACACAACATCGTGGATTTAAAACAAACAAACAAAAAATGTCCTTTATGTTCTCTTGCTTATTAAAAAACAAATCGTCTGCATAGGACGGTTTAATCCGCTTCCCAAAAAGACAAAACCAGCTTCAGATAAAATACTGCTAATAAAAAAAATATTAAGAGAAATTTGAGAGGAAAAGCAGGTATTCTCATAATGTTAAAAGTAAAAGTAGTTTTATGTATATGTTGCTGGCTAAATCAATAGTGGTTTTGGTCACAAAACTCAAATCGTTTTAGATTTTTTCAATATTTTTAAGATATTATTTCTTTTTTGAAATTCGAAAATGTGCAAAAATATTTTTTTATTTACATTAAAGTGATAGTTCACCCAAAAATGATATTTTGCAAAATGTTCAAGTGGGGGTTTTGTGTCCGTACAATTGAATTCAAGAGGTTACAGTGTTGTTTGGTTTCCAACATCCTTCAAAATATCTTCTTTTGTGTTCTGCAGAGGAGAAAGCAGCAGGTTTGCCATTACGAGGATAAATAAATGATGAAAGAATTTTAATTTCATGTTCATCGCTTCATTGTTCTGCCAAAAAAGTCATTATTTTCCCACCCTCTTGTCATTTCAAACCCGTATGACCTGCATGATATTATGTCTTCTGCACAAAAGAAGATATTTTGAAGAATGTTAACCGGCACTCATTGACTTGCATTGGTTTTGTGCCCATACAATAGAAGTGAATGGGTATTGCCGCTGTTCAGTTACCAACATTCATCAAAATATCTCCTTTTGTGTTCTGCAGGTTAAAGAAAGTTATATATATATATATATAGGTTTCAAATGACATGAGGATTAGTAAATGATGAGAGAATTTTCAATTTTGGGTGAACTATAACACATTTCTGTACTCTCTCTCTCTCTGCAGTATCTAGGTTAGAATCTAGTCTAATTCATGAGCTCACCATATATAAACTCCTGCTTTCCGAAATGATGCAGCAAATCCTGTATAATTTTATCACAAACTCCATTTTGAAAACAAGCATCACCAAACACTCCCGATTTTGACCCACTTACGTCGCAAATGAAAACATTATCATAAGATCTCATAAGAAGATGAATCTCATTTCAGCTCTGCCTTTGATTTATTCAGCAGAGTCACGTGTGGAAAAACAGATGGACCCTCCATACTGATGCCCGGCACATTGAGGATGCAACCGGCGTCTATCTCACCCTCTCAGTTTCCTCCAGGTCTGCATCTCCATCAGAGTCACAGTGACATTTCATTAGTCACTATCGTCGAGCTCTGTCAGCCGCCTGATTAACGCCGAGGAAATGAGAGGGTGTGAAAGGGAGAGGTGTGATTCTCAAAAATGTGCGACTCCCACACTGTCAGGTCAACCAAGAGCTCTGCTGGGCCATTAGATCTGGTGTCTGACCTCAGCGAGTGCCTGATGTGAATGCAGCATTGCGGATTGTGCTGTGAGACTGTGAGAAAGCACAATGAATACACTATCTTGTATCGATGTATTATACATTGGAGTGCATCTTATCTGAGGGGTAAGGGTGCAATAATGGTTTTTACATCTGCCCGGTAAACAGAATGATATTGAGACGTTATGCATTTATGCAAAAGAAAAATCAAGCAAGGACTTCAGGCTGTTTAAAGGCTAATACAACAAACAAAAGTACTACTACAGACAAAACCTCCAAGAAAATATTCATTATGTACAACAACAAACACACAAAAACATGAATACAGAGTCATTTCAGAACAGCTTGCAAACAAAAACAATTTGTTCTTTGGTCTGTTGACTTTGGTTTGCAGTCTTTTAAAGACATTTTATAAGAAAATACTGGCCAAATCCGGATTGAAAATAACAAAAGCCACATAAAAATATAATGAGGTGTACAGAAGTTTAACACCTCTAGTTCTTCCAGGCATGTTCATGAAAGTTCATGAGAGAATTAGCAATGTATGATTCATGAATGAACAATCCGTTTCAATTAGTTCACAAAACAGATCTGAATAATTCATTCACGATTCAGACTGGTCGTGGTTCTTGAGTTCAGGTCATTCTGGTCTGTTCCTCACACAAAAATATGACTTCAGAAGACTTTGAATATAGAGATGTTTTTTTGTCATTCACTATTATTATATGGAAGTTTTTGAAAAATAAAATCTTTTGGGTTCTACATAAGAAAATACGCCCTACAAGTTTGGGACAACATATAATAAAATAATAAAATAATTTGAAGTGAACTAGTGTTTGTGAAAACTGGATGGAGACTCATTTTAACACAAGTATACCGAATAGGAACAGGTCTTCTATTCCATATTAATTCGACAAAATGGTAACATTTTACAATAATGTTAATGGCATCTGTTAATAAAGTCATTAGCTTACATAAACTAACAATAAGCAATACAGTTTTGCTGCTTTTATTAATCTATGTTAATGTTAGTTAATACAAAACCAATTGTTCATGTTAGTTCATTACCTATGTTAAATCTTTGGATTTTAAAATGTATTAGTAAATGCTGATATTAACAAATACAGGCCAAGTTTGCCGACAAAAACCTTAACTGTGGCTTTGGTACAAACTTCACAAACCCAAATTCTTTGACCACCAAAGATTCAGCTTCCAGCTAATGTTCAGTAATTGATTTCACTCAGTCTACCCTGTTGACTCTGTTCCACCTTACAAGACTTACAAGAAAATCTCATTACTGTAACTATTTGCTGGGAGCGAAACGGAAATTGAACATATTTGTTTCTTTAGGTTGCTATTATTATTTCCATACTAATCGTGTCCTGCCTTCGGCATAATCAGTTAATTGTTTCCCTTCAATTATACCACAGACGTCAATGCAATGAATCAATCAAATGACCTTTTTGTGCTCTAAATTCCTGATGATTGTTCTGCTCACCAAAGCTTTAGTTTAATAAGACAGCCATGTTACAAATATACTTCTGTTTTGTTTTGACACACGTTGCCAATTTGTTTTCGGTGAACTGGGAAATGAAATCCTGTTTTTTTGGTGGCAGGAGATCAGATCACGTCCAGTTCACACTAGTCTGAGTATTTGCTTGAAATCCAGAGATCATTACATGATTTATTTATTATTTAACAGGTTACACTCTTAAAAAGGATTTTGTGTTATGGAATTTTAACACAGTGTTAATAGTCATTTCGTGTTGGTTTTGTGTTGAATAAATAAAAGCGACAACACAAGGTTTAAAGTAACACAAAATGTGTTGTCAGACACATGTGTTTAGCTAAGGACAGATTGTGTTGTTTTAACAGTTTTTAGAGTGTAACTGTAAGCATTGTTAAATTTGTAAACAGACAATCGGCAACAAAAGAGCCAAGTACAAAGATACGAGAGGTTCGTAAAATGTAAACAGCACAATTTTTTAATACAAAATACAACCAACAAAACATTTAGAACCGAAACAACTAAACAAACATCTTTAAGACGTAATTGAAACGTATAAAATATACTAAAAATTCAACCAGGAAGTGCATTTTGTTTACATCATGCAAAACAACTCTATAAGATATAAAAGGCTTTGCATGAATATGAACTCAAGGGAGGTCATTAGCAGATCTGTTTTGTACATTTTCAGTTCATAATAATCGTACACTTTAAAATGCCTTTCACCATTTGTTTTCATGAACAGTGTGGTACACTGCCAGTTCAGATTTTGTGTTTCGCACACATCAGACATTTTGCCTTAGAATACCATCCTTTAATTATTCATGTGGACTGTCCTAACTCTTAATATTTAAAACCTCTGCATGAACAAGGCTTAACTTGATGACTGCAATATGTATAATCTAAGACTGGGTGTCTGGCCGAGAGAGATATAACAATGTAACAATTTCATTGAAAACACATGGTTGAAACATCTTGGAATTTCATTAGAATTTTAATTGACCAATTCTTCAAAATGGAAATCTAGTTTATTTGAATACAGCAAACCACAGCAGTTTTCATTTAAACGTTGAGCGATCGCACCTGGGTCTAAACAGGGAAGATGCTAATCTGGGATGGCACCTGGCCATGACTCACTCATTCTTATGGCTTGCCATTCGTTGCCATCAAAGTGCCCACCTTTTTAAAGTAAGTTCACTATTAAGGGGTCCATGTTTATTTACCACATAAACCTGCAAAATCCAAAATCAGTGTTCAGTTCTTGAATCAAACAGTTTTAGGAAAATCAATTTTATACCCCTAACTGATGTTGGGCCCCCAGGCACCAATACGATGAAACATTCCCATCATGTATTCCTGATCCCCGAGCCAAAATATTCAAATGAATCAGATGAAGTGTGAAACAAACAAATCGATACTCATTTACAAGCAAACCTGAGCTCTGCGAGAGGCAAAGAAGCCGAGGTGATTATACAATTATAAGCTTTACACCGAGAGCGTATCACACCAGAGAAACAAAGTACATTATTCAATGCCTTTTGCTCTATTCATTTCTGAACCTGAGGTCAGGCCTCCGCAGTCAACAATTAAATCCCTGTACAGTCGAAAAATTGAATGATTTCATCTGACTTTATTTAACATTATTCTATTTGCACGCACTGATAGTTTCAGGGTCGGGGAGTGCTCGGATTCCCCCCTCGCCTTCTTGTTAGTAAAATTAAATCTTTAGTAATCTTAGTAAGATTAAATCTGGAGATTATGTAATAGCCATTCAGAAACAATCCATGAATTTCCAGAGCGTAAAATCCAAAATAACAATTAAGAAATTGGCAATGCTTTCCGTTCTCCTGACAGGACTGAGTGGGTAATGCTGGATGAGATCTGGATCTTTTCTAACAGCTCTGTCTGTTAAGTGAATGAGGATTCCCCTCAAAACATGTAAGTGGCATTTGTGAGTAAATGTCTTTGTGGTGCAAAGCACTCTCAAGCTTTTAAAACTGTGACATCAAACCTGTTTAAAAATAGATTACATTGATACATGTACTGTACAGTATTACCTATTTTACCTACCTATCTGATTTCCAGGGATTATCTTTTAGGGATTCTGTTCATAGGTACGGGGTTATAAAAACACCATACTATATTTCGTAGGCCGTCACGGCTAATCCAATTCTTTTTATTAGTCTCCTGAGAGTATTAAGACATTACAAGAATATGTGAATCTCTTTTCTGATGAAATATTCAGATATGGATTAGCTCTGGGAATCTGTGTAGAGACTGATGTCATTTTTATAGACACGCCAAAGTAACAAAACCTTGCGATGCCACGGCAATGCCATGTCCTCCCCTGACCACCTCACCCATGAGGTCATATGACATTTGAGGACACCGGGCAACTGGTGACAGGGGTGGGTGTTACACCTTAGGGACCCTCTCCAGTGCACTTCCCAGTCATTCTCTATCTCTCATCTGCAATATTCATGAATGAACGTTGTGAGTAGATGAACTGTGACAGGTTAAAAGATTGTTGTGCTGCCACAGCGGAGATGTTTGGGGACCTCGGTGTGTTTCTCAAAGCATCAATCCGCTCACATCTTCTGACGAACAGCGCGTCTCATTGACGCTCTCTTTCTCACACACACTTTAAACAATACCTCACACACATTATCATATCTATTTATAAATACATCGCAGTTTAAGCTCCGTTTCTCAGGGGCGATTAAAAAGTTCCTGTTGTTTGTTTTATTTGGGATAATTTTTTTGCCCTCCTGACCTCAGCATAATTTAGACTATTCTTAAACTCCTGCACTGTGACTTTGAAGTCAAGAGAAGGTTTGCATCCAGTTTTTTCTCCTCATACAGTATCACAGACTTTCCAGCAATCTGCAGCCCTTGTCTTAGCCGTATCGAGGAAGATGTTTTGTTGACAACGATCACGCGTGTCGCTTTTATTGAGCTGTAATCTTGAGTGGCAGCCGGCCGTGTCACTCCAAACCACGGGGCCTGCGCTCGCGACATCTCCCCCGTGTGATAATGCTAGAAAACAAGGCTTGCTGTCACCGAAGAGTTACAATGTAAAGAGAGCGAATGTGGAGGGAAGATAACCAGAGCGTGTTTGTTTTCAGATTCCGAACGCTACAGGCAATGATCTCCTGAAAAACATGAGTAATCTAAATTCAGAGCCGCGTATGTCATGTTTTGCCGATTTATGCAGCAAATCACGGATGATATGTAATCATATGAAATCATATGTAGTTTCAGGTAGTGTGGGGGGGTTATATGGTACTTTTGTTGTTTTCTAAAAATGTAACGTATATCAGAACAGAGAATGGAATCAAATAATGCCTTTGCTGTCTCTCTTTTAGAAATGTAGATCCTACATGTGCCAGTCATGCCCCCTCACTTTTTCTTAGACTTCATTTTATGCTCCACATCCGTAGTAGCATCCGTGCCCGACTCCCCATTAACATCGAGTACACACCACACTTCTCTGCCTCACACAGAGCTCTGTCAATTCCATCATTGCGTGTACGGCGTGTGTTTTACCCCAATTTTAAAATGCATTTATTCATAACAGGCTGTTTTGCATAGAGCCATGAGAAATGATTGAAAATGAGTCTGTTTACTGTGCGGCTCTGAGGTGAAGATTATGGAAATGTTTAGCGTCGTATCCGAGGAATGTGTAATAAAATCTTCGCCTCACAGTCTCTGCCTTCGTAATGCTCGTCTGAAGTGCCAGCACTTGAAAATTATCTACATTTCCTCTGTTTAGGGCCAGAAAACCCCAGGCTTATCCTCGTGTTCGTGTGCGAGCGAACTAGTGACATGATTAAATACCAAACTGTAATTATTAAGCAAAAAAGAGTTACAAAGGCTATCAAACTGGTTCAAGGCAATAATATGTAACAGCATGGGCTGGATCTAACAGCCGTTGTCCTCAGGATTTGACTGTGTGAGGAAAAAGGAGACAGAAGCGGATTTTAAGTGCATGAGGAACGGATCGAGCGGACACTGATTCGTTCTTATTTCGGTTGTGAGGAAGATCTAAAGGATGTTGGCAAACAGTTTAAACCAATTAAACCTGCATTGTGTCTCATTAGCAGACAGATTAGTGATGCAGCGCACCTTCGACTGAGATCAAAGAAAATCTCTCTTTTTCTGCATTGATATAGCTGGTGCTTGTGATCTACTCTTTTATATGCCAGCAAAGACAAATTCCCAACTAAGGTGAACAAATGTTAAGAAAATTGTTGCATGAAATAAACTAATTCAAGTCGAGTTTACATGATAAAATCTGATAAGTTCTTCCTTACAGCTGAATCTAGTGTACTCTTAATGTTTTTTGTCGGACTGGTTTTATAAAGAACTTTTAACATCCACAGAACCTTTCTCTCTCGGTTTCGAAATACATTTTGTGGAGGTCTACCAGAAGGTACGTTTGGGCCACATAACATAACGAATTTTCTCAAGCAACATAATTATTTTTTTGTTTTGTTTATATTGGACAGAAAAGTATAGATACACAGTGAAGAAAAGGAAAGTTGGGACTTGAACTTCAATAACACCAGCATGATGTTGCCCACAAAGCTTTGGCTCAAAATCAATCAACTCAATAGCTATGCTTCCATCCACCTATTTTTATGCACATTTTGGAATATTGCATAAAAAACGCTGGCTGGAGATGCGAATAAATTCTATAAAATTGCATTAAAAACTTGTGCGCTCAAATGAATCGGATAAACTTTTTATCCGATAAGAAGAAATGCGCCAAAACTACGATGGAACCACGTTTCCCGAATAAATTCCTTGATCTATCTATCACATTTTGACATAACACACAGTGATGACAATTCCTATGCAAAATCGTACATGCATATTACACAAGAAATCAACATTACTTTCCAGTAAATTTAAAGACTATGTGGGTCTGTCTGAAAATACACTCTTTGTTCCTCCTGGCAGGAAATGTTCAATTACCTCATTGTACTTCATTGTGTATTTTCACTAATGATTTAATTTAGTGAACAAGTACAGTGTTAGATATGAGGACTTTTCACATTAATTGTGACCCAGTCTGTGCAAACCAGGCTAAAAGTCTTATAATAATAATTATGAGATACGAGCATCAAAGTTTGATTTCAACCATAAACTTCACTATATGATTTCATATTTTGACAGCCTTACTCAAGACAATATTACATATATCAAGATTATATTTTCACAGAATGGTCTTTATATTACGTAGGGTCACATTTGCATAACCCCACATATACTCCACCGTGAAGGCAAACATTTGAAGTTTGATGCCCAGTGCAAATGAAAGACCTGATTTGTTGGATGTACTTCACTTAAATAAAGAATTGTTGTCATATTCGGGATCCTTCTGAATATAGGTGCACTCAGTACATCATTCGAAATAAGCCATTCTGATATCACAGATAAAAGCTTACAATACTTTACACTAGACAGAGGAGGCAATGCAGTTGGCCTTTCATTGTACACACACAGCATTTTCATTCGCTGAAAAACATTTCTTACACTATACATAACCACAGTTCTGTTAGCCTTCCGCTAACCTCAAGGTTGCTCGCTGGCGTATGTTGCTATTAATTTTGGAACAACAATAGCCCATTTATTGAAACTCTGGGCCCTAGTCTGTATTTGTGAGTGGAGAATGATTGCATTTTAGATAAACACTGTAAGTGACTGTAGCGTAGGTACTCGTGGTGTAAGAGAGGTTCTGGGGTTAAAACCTTGGAACATTGCAGATTGGTATCTTCACTGTGAATTTAAGTGGAAATTGGCTCTCAAGAGACTCAAAGACAACAAGTGCACAAAAGAGAGACCATCAGTGAGAGCCACCAGCGTCAGGAGTGAAAATAGCCTTTGCCACGGACGCAAGATGAAAGACAAACACAGGCTGAGATTAAATGATGCAAAAAGCACTGAGCTTTATGAACAATGGCAGCAGCGATCTTTTCCAAGTATTTTGGGTGTCCACTTTTGTGAAAGCTCTGTCATTTTTGGACAAAATGTTGATAATTTAATTTAATAACGTTCTGACAATGCGGATGAAGTAAATGATGACAGAATTTTCGCTTTTAAGTGAACTATCCCTTTCAGAGCAGGTTCCAGGGAGTACTTGAAAAGATTTTGCTTTGCTAAATCTGTATAGACAAAAATCACAGCATAATAATTTAGCTCCTTTTTAAAAAAAAACATTAACGTTGTAAATTTGATACATTTATGTGGATGACACGATAAATATTACACAGTACAATTTAAGTATCCACTACCGCTTTCTTTCGGTCAGGTTTTGGTGTTGATGAAGAGGTACTTCTCGCTGCTATGAGAAACAAAAGTCAAAACAGTCAGGGAACACTGTAATATTGAATATGCTGTTAAATAATTCACTTACCACACCGAGTTGGGGTCCTTTGTTCTTCACATCTATGTTTCTTTGGCCCCAAAGCAAGACACCGGCCCCTGTCTTTGGATATTCAGACTGTTCTCTGGCCTTATATTACACTTATGCATTCAGACAGACAGCCAGTGCCCAGTCCAACAGGACCAGTATAGACCGGTCTGATCATGCTAATGCGGCATCTGTCAAAAGCATGACTTGGAACACACTGTCGTCTCACCACTGAGTCTAATATACGGCACCCCGAGCCACAACCGATTTGCTTACTTCACACAAAAAGTGTCAAAAAACCATTTCGCCCTGCCATCTCGTCAGCCTGAGAGTGCGGGCGCGGAGGCATAACCAGAATTTCCCAAAGCACGGGAATCATAATAATTACTTCATGCGTAAACACGACTGTTTTGCAGCTTCTCCGGGCTGCTTGGAATTCTTCTCAGCGCGCGCCTCTCAGATTTGTCATTGTCAACACAATCTATGACAGATGCGAGTTAAAACTCATTACGGGCGGGTCGTCGAAAGGTTACGAAGTTTCTTGTTGATATGCTAGGCGCTCTTCCTCGGCCCGTGAGTTTTCCGAGATTAAACTCGGAGGTGGAAAAAAAGCAGGGGGAAAAGGCGTGAAGACATCTTATTTCCTGCTCTTGCCGGCTATACGCAGACGTGCAGATAATGCGTCTCTCATGCATTAATGGATGCTTTACAGACAAGAGATGTAAATCAATGCATCAACGGTCGCCGCTAAATCAGAGCCATCGCCAAGTGTTATCTTACCGCTGACGGAAAGGAGCTGATAGCCCTGATGGAGACCAGAGGGATGTAAGGGGGGGATATTTTCTTTACTCGCTAGGTGAAATCAAGCCCTCCTGTGCCGGTTGATGATGTCGCATGCCGAGCGGTCAATCCATCCGCTTAGACAAGGCATCAGTATTGTCTAGCCACATCACTGCTCTCAGGTGTTCAGAGGCCCCTTGTGGGACCACTAAGTGCTCGCCATCAATCAGAGGTGACATCGGAGTCATAGATGGAGATTCTGGCAGAGGAGTTATCTCCTGATAAAATAGACCCACACTGGCAACCCTTTTGTTGTGCTGTTCAAGTGATAAATATTTGCCCTAAAAGCAAAAAGACAGCTTATGGGTCTTGATGTTGCATTTAAGAGGATCTGGCCTTTACAAATGACAATATCGCTACTCCTCGGGTGTCTTTTGTTGGTCTGGTTTGTTAACAATGTATCTCTTTTGGGATCATGAAAGAACAGGGGATATGGTTGATATTGCAGAACAGACCATTTTCAAATACACTAAACAATTCGATAATAGATGTACAATGTAGAAGTGTACAATGCCAATAAGATGCATAAGAACTATTAAGCAGTAGAACAATATCGCATTAGTTAAAACTTTTACAACAAGCATTGAACAGATCATGGGGAAATACCGTGCAACACATCTGGCTTTGAGCATGTAGCAATTAATAAAGATTCAATTTTATTCTATTTTATGTTGTTTTAACAAGACAGTATTGAATCAGAAGTTTTTTCACAACAAACATAAGAGCCCTTCAATAAACAATAACAAATTATTGTCACCAGGGTTGCCAACTATGTGTTTGTTCCTCCGAATTTGAAACTGTTGCTGTGGGTAAAAATGTATCGAATTTTTTCATTAGTTGTCATTCTTAAAGTAGCCTGAAGTTAAGTATGAAAACAAAGGAAGATTATGATTACTACTATACAGTGATTTTCAAAAAGAAAGTGTGCAATGCATAACATTTACTGTATTTACTGCTATTTTTCCGGAAATTGAAAAAACTGTACTTTTAAATTAAATAATGTTGACAAGCACTTTTTAATACTTTGCTTTGGTTAGACATTTGCAAAACCCAGTCACAATAATAAAGGGTGACTAATAATAACGATTTATGGGGAAAAAATGTTTTACAATGACAGCAGCAAAGTCCATTTTAGGTATAAATATTTTTATAGTGATATTTTGAGCTTTGGTGTTTGGCCTGTGGTCACTGGGCTAGTTTGTGCAGATCTGGCAACCCTGACTATCACTAGCTGTTAAAGTACAGTAGACAATATATTTGAATTTAAATTCTGTTGAACTTTTGTGTTTTAGTGTCCAATGTTTCGTGTTGATTTCATCATTAGTCACGTTGCTGAGTTTTGGTGTTTGGCATGGGGTAACTGGGCTAGTTTGTGCAGATCTGGCAACCCTCACTATCACAAACTGTGAAACTACAATAAACAATATATTTTCATTTCAATTATGTTGCACTTTTGTGTTTCCGTGTCCAATGTTAAATGTTAATTTCATCATTAGTTATCATCATTAATTATCAGAACGTGCTGTTGACACGAGTAAACAAATCAAGGGAGACCACCCTCACATGACACTGCCACATGTTTTTACTATCTACTACATCAATCCAGCATTTGATGTAGAACCATTTATTCAATGCCAAGACAAACATCAGCACAGTGGGAAATAGGGAGCTAGGAAACATTCACAGTTAGAGAATACAATATCTGATCTGAGTGTTCTGTGGTGATGGTGAAAAGAGATTTCGCAGTAAAACCGTGGTTTTATTGTGTATGTAGTCATGTACTGTACAAAAAGAAAATGAGGTCAGTGCCACTGTGCTGTGATGAAATTCCGTTCCTTCCTCACAGATACAGTGCAGAAGTTTTGGGGTTGATCTTGACAGTTTAAATAATGAGGAGGTGGTTCGCTTCCAGGTGTGCTTGGGGAGGATAAGACTTATTGCCCTGTTGAGTTGAATTCTAGCGCATGGCTCATCGGCTGATTCTCATGTGCAGCCATGCAAGAAACTAATTTAACCCGTTCTGAACCAGATAAGGGACATTCACGGTTAAATGTGTTCTCGCAGCACAGCCTGAGCAGAGGATTACCAATGAATTCAATTAATTTATTTATAGACGGTTTCAAAGCAACAACATAAACAAACGTTACTGCGCATGCACGCTTTTGTGGCCCAAACTTTCGGTACACAACCACAGAGAATAGAGTCCCAGCAGATTATTTCTGATAACAAGAAGCTTGACATTAGCTAGCAGGTTAAAAGTATGTCTAGCTGTATTATTTTGGGTTACCAGTAGAAGAACCGTTACTTGGCTAAACTTAAATGCAACAAAGGTACACGACCCATTCAACAAATTGTTTATTTAGTACAATTATTATACAATAAAACATGAATATAAATGAACATGAATATAAATAAAATAAAATATAAATAGTTAGCCACTAGCCAGACCGATCAACAAACAGACTGAAAGTTAACTTCGGGCCAGGCGCGTATGTCTGATGAAACCATCTAAATGACTTTTTACAGTTCATTTTGTTCTTTTTCTTTACAAAACAATTGCATCTTACAATTCCCCCAGTAAGCGAGCCATAGGTGACTGGAGGCGGATGAGGAAGAAATCTTGGAAGGAAAAGCTCTTCCTAAATCAAAAATGTACAAAAGTGCTCGGCCCAGCAAAATAGGCTTAAGATAATGGTTCTCACCCTATGCTGCCCATCCCCAGGTGGTACTCAACAAAATATACTGTAATGTAACACATAATGTGTTTTATATATAAGAAAATATAAAACACATTATACAGTCATTTAAATATTTTTCTATGCATTTTAATTCATAAACATTTTCAATTTGATATAAATGTAAGCATCTGACATCTAATGCATATTGCTTTATCAGCAATGCAGGGCACGAATCAAACCAAACCAAACCAAACCACACTGATCAGAGGATGCACACCGCAGTTCAGCCTGCACATAAAAAAGCAAAATACTGATGAGGGTGACAAAAAAGGTGGGATATTATTGTTTGTTCTAAAAGTCTGTAAGCGGCTGTGATTTCTTGAGGGCATGCAGCTGTGAACTTAAGCACTCACCTGCTGTACACTGCATACACAAACAACAGTGTCGCAAATTATAGAATACCTTGTGCATAAACTGAACTACAATATTTGAACGACACAATCCTAAATCTTGCACTTAAACAGAGACAATTCATTAGAAATGTTTAACTAAACTGTGTTTAGCTGATATATGGAATTGATCTGAATTGATCAAACGTGGTCTGTAGAGTCTGTTCGCTGTTCAAACTGAATGTCTAAGTTGGTGCTTTTCATGTTACGCTCGAGAAATTGCTTTACTCTGTAATTCTTCTTTTCTGATGAAATTCTGGGGTTTCTGATGCTTTAGAGTTTGGGTTTTATTTCAAGACGTGTGGGTTGTATCTCAAAACTTGCTGTCTCGCTTTCTACAAATGTGGCTTGCCTAACAAATATTAAGAGAAGTAGATGAATAGATAAATACTTAAGTACAAAATGAAGTACAAAAATATGTAGCATACTACAATATTAATGCTGTGGTAGTCTGAAGCTCAACGAGAACATGGCCAGAAACTCCAGGATCATGGGCTTAATTTCTAAAGAACACATGAATTCATAATGTGCAGGTCCTTAAACATTTATTTTCTTGCATGCACTGTAAGTCATTTTGCATAAAAGCATGAGGTAAAAAAATAAATAGTATAATATATACAGAATAAAATAAATAAATCCTTTGCTCTAGGCAGCACACAAGGTGAGAAAATTACAGAAATTATATCTCAAAGTCACCATGCTGATATTCTCAGACGTCACGCTTACAGACCGTTGACTGAACATCTGATGCATGTGGCACACAAAACTAGAAACACTTCAGGAGTTCTAGATTTCCAGGAAACATGGGCATTCTTTAACTGTCCACTTTGAAAACAAAGTCGAACTGTGATTGGTTGCTTTCCATTTCAATCAGATGGTTCCTTGACAAATAAAAGCCGGTATGGACCTTCAGCCACCATGCTGACTATTTGGCCCACAACAACAGACTACAACAAGAAGACGTCACTGTCAGGGTTGCCAGGTTTTTGTAACATAGCCCGCCCAATGGTCAATCAAACTAGCCCAAAACCCAAACACCGCAACTCAAAATATGCCACTCGCATACATAAAATACATATTTTACAGCCACTGTTATGCGTTGGACACTTTAATCAATAAAATATTTGTACAGTAGAAATCAATGAAATCATCATCTTACCTAGAGATTTATAGCTGATGAACAAAATCCTTTAGGAAAGATGGCTATCCATTTTTTAAAACTACTTGAACTATTTACAGGTTTATTGTCCGATTCAGTTTTATTATTGTTAGAACATAGATTTGGTAGAGTAAATTAGTTCAATACATGCATTTAGATCGACTACAATAGATGAATATATGAATATCATAAATAAATTTGTGATCAACATATCCCACATGCATCCAGTTCATCAATATGTATAAACTGCAAAATACCTGATATAAAATCAATAATGGAGTTTCATCTAAATCACAAAATTAAAAGCCAAAGCCAAAGTTTTTAGTAATAATTTATTTTCAAAAGAAATAAAGTATTTAACTGCATTAAAAATCTATTCATTTTTATACCAGTACAAAGTCTGACTGATATCACACATTTAGACATTTTAATGTGCATTAGAGGGTCACAAAGATTTCACAATTTGATATAGCACAAGACTTCCAAAACACCTCTTGCTAAACCCTCAATGTCCAAAGTTAGATGCAAAATGTCTGACAGTAAGGTATGCTTGCCAAAATTGTTTTGCAGGTGTTGTTGCAACCTGACTCAATAGAGTCTAGGAGGAGTCCTCATTAGAGGATATTTGATCTGAGCTCTGGGCTTTGTTCGCTCCATATACAGTGTTTAAAAGCTCATTTGTATTGCATTATACTATACACTAGTCCTATTATCTTTACAGGGCCTGTGTATTTGTTTCAATCAGGGAAAACTCTTTTAGCCTTGAGTTAATTAGGCATGTGCGTCTAAATGTGTGTGTCTACTTAACCACCCATTGGGGATAAATGTGTTCCCAGAGGTGTGCTAAATTTGTCCAAATGTGTTGTGTGGAGACATATGGGATGTTCTTATTTGTGGAAATGCTATGTGATCATAATGTTTTGTCAAAGTAAAAATTGCTTAATATTTAGGTTAGGGTGTACTGTAGGTATGGGATTAATGTATATTACAATCGACTGTATATTAAAACAATGTCTCCCCATTCAGACAGCGAAGCAAAGTATATGTTTGATTATGCCACAAGCTCAGTACATATACACTTCAGCATCAATATTTGTCAGGACTTGAAGTGTGTAAACACAGTCTTCATTCACTCATAGTGGCAGTACTGGGGGCAACGCCAGAGGCTGAGCAGTAGTAGACCAATGCCTGATTCTTCATTGTCAACATCTGCATTGTTGAAAACTCAAGCTCATTCATTCATTTATAGAGAATGCCGCAGGGATGACATATCTTTGCATGCAATAATGCAACATGGGCACAAATCTCAAAAATCATGGATGGAGATTTATTCATACAGTAAATAATTACCAGAAAACATGTTTTTAATAAACTTTGATAAAGTTGTCGGAGGCTTATTGGTGGTGACGTTGATGTCGGGCGACTGTGATGTAGTCTGTTTATGGCCTCATGTTAGCTTGCGATTGTATTTAGGCTTCGAAAATGAATAAATGTTGTGTTCATTTCTAAAGATTACCTTGTTAGACAAAACGTGTCTAAGTATCATAAACCAGAGTAGTCAGCTCACACCATGAATCTCCATCTATTACATACACTGTAAAAAAATAGTAGTTATGCAGCAGTTTGCCAGTAATTTACTGTAATTTCTACAGAATTTTTTAACAGTGTAGGCTGAAGATTTAAACATACAAGTTTATTAATGTGCAGATGTCAGCTCTTCCATAATCTCATGCGCTTCCGCACTGAGAAAAATACATCGGCGAGCACAACTACAATCGAACGTAAACGTCAATCCCTGAAGTTAAATAACGGTCTGTGAAAAAAATCCTCTGAAGTCAAAGCTCATATCATCAAGAGTCCGACACACTTGCAAAAGCAAAAGATCAAGACGAATAATGAAAAAGGAGAAAGAGACGAGAGAGAGAGAGAGAGAGAGAGAGAAACTGTGCTGCATAATATGATCCGAATCAAATCGAGCGACTGTGAACGGAGGCTGTTGACGTACCATATCAAGACTTCATGTCAGGCCAGATTAAAGACTTTTGAGGTCAGTGTGAGGACGTTTTTAATACAGTAGTAAAACATCCTGATGTGTTTTCACATGTGGTGTGGATCTGAATCCGTTACCTAACAACGTTTGTACGGTAACATGGTTTGATCGAAAAATACAGTATGATGCAAAAAACAGGTCAGGTGTTGAAGAGGAAACAATGAAACGCAAGTGTAAAAACAGCTTGGATTAAATGATGGAGTGGGTGGGGGATGTGTTCGGATAGTGTCATTATGAGATTAATTGGAAATGCTTGGTCCATGGAAGTGTGCGGGTTCTCCGCCAGTGTGTTTTCTCAGTTTTTTCCCGATTACCTTAGCCGAGGCACTCGTGTTCCAGAATAAAAATGACTCCTCCAGGGGTCCGCCGTGCACCCTCAGTCGTTTTGCCGCGAGCATCGCAGAGCAGGTGTGGAATTTTAATGAAGATGTTTGAGGAATAAACAGACAGGCTTTTAGTCATCTACACAACTTCACATAATCGGCCCTTTTTGTGTAACAGTATCAAACTATATATTACCGTGTCAGACGTGAGGTTCATGCTAAGAACATATAAATATGGACCTCACAGGACGTGTGAGACCGAAGTCTTATCTGAATATGTGTGGTGTGCATTCAGCAGATTTTAAAGAGCATTGAAGGCATCAATAATAGCAATCTGAGGGGAGTCGTTGACATTTTTTATGGGTTGCTGGCCTTGAGGTGAGCAGTGGTACTTTTTATAGGTTTATATATAGAGGGACCTACACTAAACTGCACCGCCGCGCTGTGCCCCGTGTACTAAATGCTTTCTTCATTAGGGATTGTTTAACGTTGACATTTCTCCCAGGAACAGGCAGAGCGTCTCCGCTCCACAGATTTGTTTAGACGGACGCCCAGGGAGTTTTGACACGGAGCAGAAACAGGGTGTCATGGAGGCATCATCCTCGGGCTCCGAAGAGTAATTTGATTATCAGCCTAACAGTGTGCTTTTAAAATAGAAGATGAGAGAAAACCTCTGGCGACTGATCGTGATTGTGTTACAAATGCACGCATGCATTAAAAGAACTAGACAAACTCGTTTAAATGTTTGCATATTTCATATCATCTAAGCAAATTTTTCATTGTTGTTGTTTGTTGTTTTCAGATGTTAATTAAATATCGTATCGCATCACAAGATCAAGGCTGTTTCTAGCTTGTTGTTTAGATATCATATCTACTGTAATTACAAAAAAAAGTTGAATAAAACAAAGTCACTCACACAAAGTTTACACTTCACACTGCTGAAGTAGATGATGTTCTCAGTTTAGAGATTCTGACAAATCTGTGCAGTCACACAATGATGACATCATGTAGTTTCAGATATTTTACAGATACACAATGCGGGACTTTCGTGATTTTTGAACATAATTTCTTGAAGACCTTTAAGGGTTGACTTTCATTGTGAAAGAAGAGTGTAGATTTAAATGTTACATTTGGACACATTTTGGACACAAAATCACCAGTTCGACATTTAGGTGTTGGAAAAGCATACATATTTTTTATCATAATATGTAATGTAATTTAAATTAATAAAATATTTTAAAATGTAGAATTACGTTTTATTTTTTTATTGATTTCTTGAACATGAACATCATATAGCTATAAAGAACATGGCATTGACAAAAACATTTCATTTTTTCCCCTTAAAGATAAAAATAAGCATACTACATCAAATATATATTAATAATAATTAAAACAAAGCTTTTATACACTGTAAAAAATATTTTTCTGTCAGGTGACAGTGACAAAATATACCGTAAAATAAAAAAATCATGTGCATTTACAGTAAATAAGGATATATAATACAGTAATAATACACTATTCCCAATTTTTCTTGTAAATTTGCTGTCTTTTTCTGTAATTTTATTATATTTTAAAAAAAAATTCAAAACCCCCGAAATATTGGGACGCCCGAAATAAACTGTAAATAACAGTTTCTCCTTGTTAAAAAACATATTTACCCCATTTTTCTTGTAAATTTGTGTGTTTTTCTGTAATTTTATTATATTAAAAAAAAGTAAAAAACCCCAAAATATTGGGACGCCAGAAATAAACTGTAAATAACAGTTTCTCCTTGTTAAAAAGCATATTTTCCCCATTTTTCTTGTAATTTTGTGTGTTTTTTCTCTTTTTTTTTACGCTTTTTGACTGTATTTCAAAAATACATGAAAAAGACATATTACGTGTAAAATCTGTAAAAATCTGTTTTTTTATTGAAACAATAAAGGTCGGGTAAATATATACAAATATACAATTTCAACTATTTGTAGCCAAACTGATTTACAGTTAATTTAATCTAGAGAGAGAGGGGGGGGTAATTAAGTAGATATAAGACACATGTAAGTAGATAATAAGGTAGATTTTAATAGCTAGAAAAGCTTGGTTTTATTAGAACCTTTGTATCTTGGTTGTGCATTTATCTAAAAAAGATCTGGCATATACAAAGTAATAACCACAGGCAGGATGCCAGCGATATGGTGATACACATAGCACAGCTCTAAAACACGCAGCATGAATACAGAAATGTTAAATCTGCTGATGTCTTCATTTTTCGTGCATGTGGCTCATTCTGAAATCAGCTAGAATAAAGGGTTGACCATCTACAAAGAAAGTTATTCTTTTATATTTGCTTAGCATGTAATATTGGTAGAGGTGTTATATAAACCCATTGCATTTTGAGACATGGGACATATATGTGTGCAGTAACCTATATACTCCGGTGCCCTATGAAATGAGAAAAGCAAAGTAAAACTGTGTCTTTTTATTGACCCGGGGAAGGCAATATCTGTGGTACATGCCACTAGAGGTTAGAATATCAGTGCAGACGGTATTGAGCAGGTACTCAAGCATAAGACAAGATCCTTTTGTTTATTCATTACTGGGGTTTCACAATGAAAGAACTTTTAATCTGTGTCTGCAATGTACATGTCAGTATGTGTATATACGCAAACACTGCAACTTGAGCAGAACAAGTCTGTTCTATTTTTGGAGAGATTTGTTTATACGGTAGTCGTGCTGCTTTAGCACATAATCTAACCATTACAATGATCAGGACATGATGTCTACTGTCCCTATGTAAAAAAATCAATTACTGTAAGTAGAATAGATTTACAAAGCTGCAGTGCCGGGAATAATGCGGCAAAGTTATTCAAGCAGTGTAAGTGAACCAAATAGACTTTCTGACAAGTGAACTTTTCCCCAGTATATAATTCTCTCTTTAAATGTTAAAAATGTTAATCTCACTCTGCTAAGATCAAACGTTTCATAAAGTACAAAGCATGAAAGTGCTCTGCTGAAGTTCATACAGAGACAAACATTGTTTATGACAACAAATGTCCAGATGAGAAATGGTGGAGATCAAATTGTTCTGCTCTTTTTCTCTCTAGGCCAAAAATCTAAATTGAACTTCCACCACTCGATAGATATATATTCATGCATTTTTCCTTCAGAATTGTAAACATAAAGTTACAGTCTGCGGTTTGATTCATGGTAACTGTGGGTTTAGATTTTCACACATCGCATCCTTCAGAAAAAATGTTTGCTTTCCTCTTCCTTTCCTCCACATTTTCTAATTTTTCTTTTCACTGCGCAAGCAACGCCACAACATATGTCACGGTCTGGAAAGCATACTACATCACAGCATACAGAACGCATGTAAATACGCAACCTGGCAAAAGGTGCGTCTACATGCCTGAAAATATTGATTATCAACATGGTTGACATTGATGAATGCGATATATGCCTTGGGTGCACAGCAGGAATATATCCACCTGACAAGACTGTTTGTCATGCAAGTAAAACCCGAGTACATTTCAATTTCAACTCATTTCTTTTGTCCTTTGTTTCACTAACAAATAGATTGATTGCTTATGTGTGTGATTGTGTAGATAACTTTGAAAAGTAGATGTCAACTGTCAGCAAAGGAAAAGTTTTTTCAATAGACAAACATGAAGCAAATTAACAACAGTCAAAAAAAAGAGTAATTCATATTTAAAAAAAAATTAAAGGGATAGTTCACCCGAAAAGGAACATGTACTCCCCCTCTTGTCATTTCAAACTTGTATGACTTTCTTTCTTCTGCAGAACACAAAAGAAGATATTTTTGAAGAATGTAAGCGAACAATGGTGGTACCCATTCACTTCTACTGTACAGACACAAAACTATTGCAAGTCAATGCATACCACAATTGTTCGGTTACTAACATTCTAAATGCAAATCTTTTCAAAGGTTGCAAAAAAAAAAAAACTGGGGATGATGGTGGTATTTGTAACCTACAGTAGTAACCAACAGTAGATTAAACAAAGCAACATTAGTCACATTGGTTTATTGTCCCCTATGTAATAATTTATTCAGCAAATCTGTTACCATTTCCTATTATACCTTTGGTCACAAACCACCTCAAGCGAGCTTGCATAAAAAACTTTTTTTTTCCAATAGCATTTCCATCACTTGTTTCTGATACTGATACTTCAAATGTGCATAAAAATAGGTTGATGTAATGGTGTTTCTGTTGTAAATTTTCTGTGTTTTTTATTTTATATAATTTGGCTTCTCAAGTAAATGTATCTTGATCTAAGAATTTGTAGATAAAACCCAAAAACCATCAACAAGGGTAATGATCAAATACTTCTGAATTTGCGTTCAAAATATACGTGGCTTCAAAATAAACTTTTTTGTGGCCGATTTTTTATGCAAACATGCTTCACAGGGCTTTACTTCTATTTCTGAGAAACTGTTGCTAAGATAATTAGTGGATGTCATTTATAAGACATCTAATTATGTCGCTGTCTGGGATTCATATATTCATAGATATATAAGCCATATTGTTTTTTTCCACTCTTATTTCAGACTCCTTCCACAGCCGAGGCAAATATGACCTTATAAGAGATTATGACTAAAACATTTCCAGTTGACTAATTTGGCAAATTGGTCATGTCACAAAGCACTTTGCAACCGCAGGATCAGCAGCATGTGGGGTGTGGCATTCCATATAGCTACTCCGTCCAATTATGGATCGCTGTCACCCACTTCCAGCTTTGAAGCAAAAGCTTTGCAGCGATACACACATGGTTTGAGCCTGACAGAGTGGATGGATGGCTGAAGGGAGCCTGTTTCCCTCGCCACCTTCTAAATGTCCATATTTATTTCTATCCTATTTAATACGATGCAGACACGTTTTGAAAGGAAGAAAAATGGGTCCTGGATGCAGAGTCTGCTCAATGGCATGTGTGGTTTTCAGCATTTCAAATGAGTTAGAAAAGTCATTTGAAATCCCTGCCATTCACTTCAATACCAGCAGCCCTTCGGTATTCTAATTCCATCTCTTGATCCCAAGCTTTGTGTAAAAGGTGAGTTGTGGAATACGCAGGTCATTTCCCAGGTCACTTCCTGCACCACTGCGATCTTTTCGAATAGCGATAGACTTTTTGTATATATCATATTAACAGCCTTTACATAAAGAAATCATGTTTAGGTTCAATTAAATGTTTTCATGTGTATTTACATCGTACATCACTACTTAAAGTTGTTTTTTAAATACATTAACCATATTATTATTAGCCTATTTAAACCTAGGACTTTAACGATAACATTGAAATAAAAACATTGCTGTTGTCCTTCTGAAATCTCGTATCGTCATATTTTGTGATTTTTATTTTTTGTTTATTTTTTATATTTATTATTAGTGAAATTTAGCGGCATCTAGCGGTGAGGATGCGAATTGAAACCGGCGGCTCACCCCTCCCTTTTGAAGCCCTACATTTGTTGCCAGAGGACAAGTATGGAAGCATATCGTCACGTTTTATGTCGTAGGAGAGATGTTTGTCTGTTCAGGGCTACTGTAAGAAACAAGGGGACCTGCGGTGTATGAAGATAGAAATAGCTCATTCTAAGGTAATAAAGACATAAAGGTTCATTATGTAAGGCCTTCATACACCTCTGAAGACATAGTTCAAACTGCAGTTGGGTGGTTTTGAGTAACAACTAGAAAAAACCCCAGCTAACTAACACAATAAAAACATGATAACATAATAAAAATCAGGATTTTTGAAAAAGTAAATCTGTTTAAAAAGTTATCCATTTTTGCAAATGATATCTTCGAGTAGGCCAGTGTTTTAACATTTCCTGAAAAACAGCGCATTTGGGCATTTAATCTTTAGGAAGGACAGCGACGATATAACATAAATATAAAAAAATTATATACATTATATAAACCTATAAATTTGGAGTTTTAAAAATCATTCTAAATTTAAGAGAATCCATAGATGGTGTGGACACCAATATAGTTCTCGTTCTTCATTTCTATAACATAAACATCCAAATCCAGCCAGTCATATACACAGTTTGGTATAACACAAAACATGTGCTTGTGATTTGTAATCGCTGATCACATCACTCTTTCTGCAGCGTCCTTCATCACTTTGAAATGAGGAGTACGGCATAAATGTGTCAACTGTACCAAGCTGCTTATACGTTCTCCAATTTCCCGCTGATGTAGGGCCATGCATTCGCTGCACTTGAGTAGCTTTGAAATTGAACCATGAAGTGTAAAATTGCTTTGGGTAAGAAGCAAAACTGCATAGCGATCGCGTGCAGCCCGGTGTATTATTGAGACGTGCAAGCGCATGCTTTGAAATAAATGTGCGCAGAGTGTGTTGTTTACAAAGCTTTGTCAATTTGTTCAGCTTGACGGCAGCAGTCAGCATGTTTTTGGTCGTTCCTCGCGAAGCAACGGTATTAGGCTGGTTTGAAAGAACAGAGGCGATGTAGTCGAAGCAGAACCGTTCACCGAGCGAGGATAAATAGTGAAGATGCTCAGCAAGTAATTTTTTTCTTCTCTTTCTCTCAGTATGGGTGTCCTTCGCTTTGGAAACACAGACAGTGTACTAGCGTATGCGTAATGGCTGGTGCTTATCTTCTGACAGTCCTGTGACGGCACAAGCATTTCTAAATGTTTGAACGGTGATTTAAAGTGACAGTTCTCCCTGAAATGAAACTGAAAACTCCTGTCATCTTTTACTCACCGTCGTGCTGTTCCAAACTTAAAGGACTTTCTTTCTTCCCTGCAGCTGAAAAGGAGATGTTAGTCAGTAATGTTTGTAACTGACATCCTCAGTCACCATTCACTGTATAAATACAATCTTCTCTTTGTGTTTGAAACGAAATGAGAACATGATAACACAATTATCATTTTTGTATAAACCGTCCGTTTCACGTGAAGAAGTAAACCCTGAAATCAAGGCAAACGTTTAATCCTCCATGTAATACATATGAAGAGATTGTGGAGAGTGTTCACAGCAGAACTATGGTATCCAGCTAACAGGAGAACTGGCTGAATCCACAGCCTCTGGATTAGCTGACATGCACAACTAATCCTCTTTTGATGCAGGTAACTCATATCCTTGAATATGTCTGATGCTGCAAGGTTCAACCGCAAAGGACAGAGTGCAGGAGCCTTGCCATTTGAGACAAACCACACTGTCTTTACCAATCCTGTCAGGCACACATGGACAACAGACCACATGAGTATCCCGGCTACAGCTGGGAGGTATAATTGATTTGGGCAATTCCATGCAGATGAAAAAATTGACCAAAGTTTTTCACTCAATATTTGGTGACTTAAATACACATGTGAAGTCTCGCTTTTAAAGAAATTTTAAAGCATAGTTTTCCATTGTCAGGTAAGTAAATTGTCACATCCATAACGGTCCATATTTCTCATAAGTGGGCACATGAACATTATAATAAAACTACTATTTTATGTTCTATTATGTTCAGCCATTTCTTCTCCATTTGTTGGGTATTATTGCTTCTGGTTTGTATATCAATTAGATATACTGTTTAAATTGTGTCCATGTAAGTACATCTGAGTAACTTCAATATTTAAAATAGAATTCACCAAAAATATTAAGTGTATTTTTTAAAAATGTATTTGTTAATTAAATACTTATTTTTTTCAGTAAATAAACTTAAATAATATATGCAAATTAGAGAGAAATGAACTGTTGGATTTTTAGTTTTTTTTATATATCCTAGTTAAAAAAAATCTTTATTTTAATAGATTTTATTAATATAACTGTTTATTTTTGTGATATTTACTAAGCCACTTGAATAATTTTTTTGGAGTTCAAACCCCAAATCCTTCGGTTTTAACCCATTTGTGGGTTAAATATTGACCGCTTTGCAACATGTAAACACGGGTCCAGAAGCATTTCAGGTCTCAGTTTTTATTTAATTTTTTTATTTTTTCAATCTTACATTCATAATTAAATCTTAAAGATATTTTTTCTACATTTTAAATTGATAATAAATGTTTTGTGGGCTGTATTTTGGGTTTTAAACTATGTACTTATACAGTACTCCATACAATGTACTTACTTTATACCTACATGTTCTTACAAGTACCCGCGTGGCCAGTCTGTAGTTACAATATTGTACTTATGTTTGGTTGAACACTGGTAAGTACACACCAAATTACAATAGGTTAGATGTGTCCAATTGTGTATAATAGCGAAAGGCCTTAGTTAGACATGCTCGGGGTTTACAAACATTCAATGTAAGAACAAAGTAAGAACATGTAGGTATAAAGTAAGTACATTGTATCAAGTACTTAGTTTATTGTGTAAGTACATAATATATATATATATATATATATATATATATATATATATATATATAATATAAAGTGGGACCGTATTTTGGTTTAACATTTGTGTAGTGGAACAGGAAGTTCTTCTAGCCCAGCATTAAACCAGCATTGTTTACATCATCCGAAGTGCCCTGTAAACATTTTCTAGGATCCTTTAACCCAACGGCTGCGTTTATTCCTTCCTTTTTAAACCAGTGCTGGATTGAAAATAACCCGGCATTTCTGTGTAGGCATTGTCAACCACTTGAGATTCTTCTACTGTATACTAAATTGCAGTATATATTTTGAGGGTCAGAGACCTAGCAGAAAACGTTAGTCTACGAACCATGTCGCATAGCGGTGCAACTAGCATACAGTATATCATCGATTATAATGGGAGGGATTGGGTTTTTTACAGTATTTGTGTCGCTTTTGTTTTTGCCCTGACTTATTTGAAGCAGAATACTATACAAAAATATGTATGTGGACATTCCAGTTTTATTTCACTAATGTAAAATAACTACATACTGTACTGCTATCAGATAAGACAGTATAAGAAACATCCTTATCCATCTTCTCCAAGCCCACCTTAAATCACAACATTCTTTTCAATCTACTTTTCCATTAAAATCTTCTCCTCCCCCTTAAGCCTCATTACTACATAGCAGACTTAGACAAAAAGCTTTACAAGAGTGAGCTGTGTTATAAATATAGACCTGCTCCTCCATCCCTGATCAACACTATGAGGCGAGTCATTAATAAGGTAATGAAGCTTTTGAGAGAAATGGGCCAGGGCATTGATTCTGTGCAGACTGAGAGACACAGCATATTCAATTCTACTATACTGCATATGTTTTTTCTGTAACTCATACCACATTATAGATTTTTTCATAAAGACCGTCTTCCATGCATCACACACCCCCTTTCCTTTTACATCCTTGAATACAGTACACCACAGTCAGCCACCAGGAGGTGTGACTGAATGTTTGATACTACATGTTCGATTTCAAACGTTCGATTTAGGAGCGTTCAGCGGTGGGTTTCAGGAGGACAAGAGATTGAATTTAAATGACTGTAGTTTATCTACCTAACTACTGCATTTCAGTCAATATCAGAATCATTTGCTTTCAAATGTCTTCTTTTAGATCGATGTCTTGTTTACAGAATTTGAAAAAATAGGCTGAATAGTTCAAATTAAGGACATTTGCAACCGTGACATAAATGATCAATACTCTTTGCTGCAATGAGGGAATTTTTATTAGTACAGATCCATCCACTTCTGAAGGAACATGTCAATTTTTGGTGCTGATTTTGAATCTGAGTGATAAATGAACTTCACATAATAGAGAGTAATTGATAAATATTGTCAGTGGTTGTGATGCTGTTCAGATTTAGATTAAAAGAACCCTTTCTAAATACAGACCAGGCCATAAAACCAAAACTGACATTTCTAGAAAAGAGATTTTAAAGGAAGCGTTCACACTGTTCACTCAAGTTGTGAACTGTTGTTTTCCTCTTTCTACCTGACTGCTATGCTTCATATCTGTTTATTTGCATGAAGTTGAACTCTTTTTAACCGTATAACATCCTCAATGATCTCTGTGCACTTCCAATCACACGCCTTTATTGAAAACGCATGTCTGGTTTAGGTAAATTTATCATTTTTGTTTCATTCTGTGAACCACCTACAATATTTCTCCCAAATTTCGAAGAAAAATATTGTTTCTATTTGCATTTATTTGCAGAAAATCATAACTGAAGAAACAGGTCAAAATAACACAAAAGATGCTCTCTATTTTTCCAGACCTCATTCACTGCACAGAAAGCAGGTGTATATTCAATTTTAAGCAATGCAACAGTAATATTTGTACATGTATTGAGGGAAAGTTTAAACATATTTTTATATGATCATTTTTATCAGAGTTTTCATGTGTCTTATCATGCTGTCAGTCTTTCACATTGCTGTTGGATGACTTTGTCACTCCTGAGGTTTGATTTTATTGAAATACGACACTGGACTGATATCCAGGCCATAATACATCTAGAAATGATGAATAAATAAACAATTGCAATGATCTCTTATTTTTTTCCACAGATGTATGTTCCAAGTGTTTGGTTTTTTTTACATGTTAAAGGGGTGGTAACATGATTTCTTCATTTACAGTCATCAGGGAATATGGGCGGGACCTTGATGCTGCGGCTCCACCTTGCACTCACTACTGCGCAGACTCAAGATGACATCATCGGCGCAAAATGTCAGTGGCCATTTCAAACATTTTCGTTTTTCTACAATGGTGAATGAGGGCGCGTCGTCCATCTTTTATACGGTCTATGTCCCAGACATGGCATAATAATGTTTGTTACTCTCAGCAAGTCATAATCAAAATAAAACCAGACACATGCAAGATAACCACAGATTCTGATGTATTGGGCCTCAGAGGAAATAATCATTGCTGGAAATCTCATCAACAGAGTTTGTCTGTGATAAACTTTCTAATAAACACAGATCTTTAACTTTGAGTGAGTTCACAGAAATGAATTACTTATTACTACTTAAGCTTTTCTGAATAGGCTCATTTAGCCTATTTACATAAATGATAGCATTACTGGAAGTTTGTTAATAAAACACATTATTACTAACGTTAGCTGGAAACGGGTCGTTTTCTGCATCTTTCGCAGTTTGTTTAAGCTGAATTTGGACCGGTTTAACGCCATTGCCTCGGCCAATGATATGGGTTTGGGGCGGGATATTTGGTTTTGTAGAACATTCAATGGGAGACGGGGGATTTTTTTATGCCAATTTGTTGGTGCCGTTCGGGACAAAAACTGTGAATATTTTGCAGCCACGTCAGCGTTCTATTTAAGTTTCATATTTACCACAGATGTCAGTCACGGGTTTTGGCTTGATGTGATAATTACAAGCCAGGGTATTTTTATACTCGACATTATCAAAGGAACGCGCTGCCTTGTTATACGCCGGATGATATTGTTGGATTGAAACAATTAAGAGATTCAACTGACTATGACAAGTCAATATGGCAGCGTTTACTTCAACGTTGTTTCACTAAACACTGTCAAAAAAAGACGACGGCATAAAATCATTTCTAAAACCGCTCTCGTGGTTTCAAGCATTTGTACTGGCTGCGAATCCAACAGCAAATGCCAGATCTGTAAAGCGCAAGCAAGCTGAGGTGCACGACTTAAGAGTATATCGTGTCAAAGGCTGCCACGCCGTAACGCTCTGTATTGCGGTATTGTCATATCTAGTCTTCACACTAACCGTTACTCTCCGATCACACAAATGTGATCTGGAGCAGAAGACGCGGGGAATGCCGATGTCTCAGAAGGATCATGTGGACTTTTTAGGCTCAGCTACCCCTGTGAACGTCTGCCAACGGTAATGTGAGGTGGAACCCTTCAGGCTAGCAATTTATCTGCTTAGACAGAGAAATACACTGACATTGGTGACAATAATTTGTGTAGATACCTTGTGGTTTCATTACAAGATCATTAGTGTGAGGATATCTGGCTAATTTCACTCCCCATCGACAGACCTGAGTTGCAAGATATCTGTATTTTTGGATTTATTTGGTTTTGTGGTGAGTTGCATGTATTTGTACACAGATAAAAGCCCTGCGATAACATTTCTCTCTCTTAAATCACGGCCAGATGAACGTTACAAAGGTGAGCCAAATGCGTTGCCGACGTGTTTAGACTATGTCCCCATAATTCTGTTGTGTACAGTGCTCGCCCAGTTATCTACGCTTCCAGTTGTAGGTTCTCCACAGCGTGTTTGAACTGCTATTTTTGTTTTGCTCTTATCAGAGCTGTTCTCTCCGAATGTTTACTACACTAATTGAGTTGTCGATCCCCTTGTTAGAATTATTCACAGCCTTTATCAGTAATGTGACAAAGAATACAGATGTTGTTTAGCGGCTCTTAAATAACGCTGCTTTTATTATTCCAGCAAGGATATCATTACACCAGATACCTCCGTCTATCTCCAACACTTTTTGTAGTAAAATAAGGTGTCTTGCGTTGCTTTGGTAGACGGCGTATAACTTACTCTTATGGCCACAGAGGCTCTCGCAGCACTGCTTATATTGTAGTACTCTGTCTGTGATCTGTTACATTCTCTTTTATGTTTACACCACTTGGGTGTCGTTGTCATGATTTAGACAGTGTGTCGCACAGTCGAGCCAGTTGCATCGTAATAACAGGGTAAACAAACGAACATGTTTAGCATAAATGACACATCTGTGACAGTTACATTCTTGGCTTCTGATGCGGTTGCTGTAAACAGTCATTAACATGTTCTTCTCATTTTCCCCTTTGTGTATACCCATGTCAAAATAAAGGCGTAATGCTCTGTGCCAGATCAAAATTGAAGATGAAATGCAGAAGACGACAGGTCTGGCAGTTGTATTGTATGCCACCATATGTTGTATAAATCTGGTATTTATTTATTTATATATATATATATATATATATATATATATATATATATATATATATATATATATATATATATATATTTATTTATTTATTTCATATTTTGGTGTGTAAATCTGTCCATTCCAAACTGATATTTCCTGTAGCTCAGTGGTTACAGCATGGCACTAGCAACGAGTTCGATCCCAGGGATTGCACATACTCAAATGTAAGTCGCTTTGGATAAAAATGTAAACAAAAACAAAAAAAATAGTATTTGTCCCAGTTTGGTACTGTCTGTGTCTCATGACTGCTATGTTGCTCGGAACTGCACCCAAAGATTCTCACACAATAAAGGGATTAAATTCAAATGTCTTACATGGAGGAGGATTATTTCAAGATTAAAACAAATATAACAGCTATTAAAAGGATCTATTATTATGAATGGTGAAAAAATGCTCTAATGATGGAAGCCCCGCCTTCCAGTAAAAGGAGCCAATCAACAGTCATTAAATACTGAACAAGTGTTATGAAGAAGGGCCAGCTGCATAAAAATAGCTGCTAAAAGAATCTGTTGACTATTTTATAAGACTAAGCAGTTTATGCAACCGGCCCATATTTAAGCTTATAAAAAACATTTATGGTATACATGTCCTACTGAAAAAATCAGTTAAATGATTTTAAAACATTTTATTAAGTTAATATAACTGTTCATTTTTGTAATATTTACTAAGCTATGTGAATAATTTTTTGTCTTGTAGAAAAGACTGAAAGGTTGCCCAGTGGTGTTGCAAATATAACTGCCAAATGAGACTTTCCTAAAGGGACCGGCAATTAACACCGTTAACAAGGATTATCATTGCTAGTTAAATTCCGCAAAGTCGGCTTTAGAGCCAAATAAAAAAATAAAAGTTGTCTTGACGGGTAAATAAATGAGTTACTCGCCTGTTGGTTGGTAACTGTAGTAGGGTTGCATTATATAAGTGTGGTATTACAGTATAATACTGTTCACTAGTAAATACAAAATGTTTCATCTAGATCTGTGTATTTAGGAAATGTTGGTTTATTTTGTAGATTTCAATTATAAACATGATGGCACAGCATAGTGATACTACTTGCATTGTGATACTTCAGCTGGTAAAGTATTGTAAGATATATTTATGGTATCATGACAACCCTAAGCTGTATTTTATAGTAAAATAAAACAACAAAGTGCTTTTGCTGACATGTTATTTAAACCGTCTACAGTTTGCCTAGAACAACTTGTTTTCTGCTCTGTGTGGCACAACATTGATGTTTTCCTCGGATTAAGTCACAAAAATAAACATATTAGCACAAATAATAATATTAATACTGTAGCTGCGTTTTGACAGGAACATTTTTATACTAAGGCACAAAATCATCTTGTACTGTATGTGATGCTGTACATGACAAAATTATCTGCGCTGTTTCTCATAAGTATGCTAAGAACAACAGCTAAATAGCGTAGGGAATGATGCAAGTACAGTTTCATAAGTGTAAAATAGTTACAACTGGCATGCTTTCTTAATTCATCCACCATTAACAGGGTACAAAAATATCATTTTGGACCATAGCTGGATATTAAAATTGAATTCAAGCATGACATTAGGTTGAGCGTTTATGGGACCCCAAGTACACAACAAAGTAATTAAATACTTTCAAACTGTATCATCAAAACCAATATCACACCTGAAACAGGGCGCTCTGGTTATATTACAAGTAGAATTCTTGTATTCAATAACAATTCAAACCTATTGGGCATAACAATAGTAAAATAAAATTACACAGTTGGATGAATGGGAATGAAAATTGTACTTAGACTTAAGTGTCAGACAGCCATAAAAGCAAGTCCATGAAAAGCCCAATAAAAGAGCTCAAGAAATGTGGAAGGTGAGGCATGCACAGAAAACTATTTATTGTTTAACCCATAATGTATGTTAACAATTACATACCAGCCCTATATCTAGACCCCATAATAACATCTTTAGACATAAACTCCTCACCGTAATTGCTTTGGGATGGTTTTATCTTGTGTGTTTTCTGTCCACATTGTACTGCTGTACTGGAGCTAAATGCAAATAACACCTCTGGGGAAATATTATATATATTATGAAGTGATTATATCAAATTCATTTGTGACCTCTTCATACTCACATTCACTAAAGATTAAACTACATACAGTGAGAGAGGTAAATAAAATCACCCAATTCCTGTCTGATAACTCTTACGGACTACGACCCTTCTATCACAGCCGACAAAATTGCTCTAGTTCTTCACTTCGGCAGATAGCTTCAGTCGAATGACAGCGATGCTATTATCCTGCAAACTTGTGCCTGATAGTCACTTTATGTTTCATTGCACAGTCTCTAAATCTCTGAATAGAGTAGCACTCTGACTTCATGTGTGGCCGTAGCGTGGAGTCAGTCAAGTTATTCAATCATCATATTTGAAAATATGAGTGATGTGCTAGAAAGGATTTACAGTTTGTTGCAACAAACCAAAATCATGCAGTTATTTATACAGAGAAACTGAAACAAAAATCTAATTAAAGCAAGATATGGAGGTTTTTATGACATCGTTTATCAAATTACGCTGGCTCTAAGCAAACACGCTGGCATCATAACATACAGTACTAACTGCATACTCAAGTCCTCCATTTGGCCAGAGGTTAATGTAGTAGCCATTTTTTTTCCATAATTGTTGGGGCAGGGCTAATTTTCTCAAGGATGGCAGTCCTTGGCCTCAGTCTTACGCAACCCCTCATTAAAGAGGAAGTGTTATCATATCATTGAGACATCATCTTTTCACTTTTACTTGCGACGCCCTAGCTATTATATACAAATGAGGAAATAAGGCAATAAGGAAGGGTGGGTGGGTGTTAGGATGAAAGGAAGAGCAGAATAAGGTAACAAAAATATTACCATATTGCATTTAAGTAAAATTAAAGAAAGTTTATTGTAATAAAAAGAGAATGTTTACTGACTGTTTTAACTATAAAATTGGCACAAAGTCAATTATACTGCACAACAATTTCATTAAAACAAACACATGCACACAGCTACATGATCATATTATTAACACTATGCTCACTAAGCAGCCTGCAGTGCAAATCTGTGAAACTCAGAATGCTTCGTTACCAAATGAAGAAGCAGCGGGAAACACATTTAGAGGTAATTGCAATACATTTCAGCATGTTAATTACTTTCTTCCACTTGTAGACACAAACAAGATACAAACAAAAATACATAATTGAACTATTTCCACATCATATTACTAGTGGCAGCTTGTCAAAAAAGGCAACAAAATGCTCCAAACACTTAAAAATGAATGAACCTCAAGCAAAGTCATACCTGTAATATATACAGTCATGTGAAAAGTATGGACTCCCTATTGAATTTTCTTGGTTTCTGTATCAGGACATAATAAAAAAATCATCTGGTTCATGGCAGGCCTTAAAATGAGGTGAACAACAACACATGACGTGTTACACCGTGTCATTATTTATTTAACATAAAACAGGCCAAAAGGGAAAATTGGATCTACAAGTAATTAAATCGTAGGGTGTCCTTATTTAGTCACCCATGACTTTTTCATGTTTGCCAAATTTTTGTGAAATAAGTTGTATTTACCTCATTTTAAGGCCTACCATGGACCAGATGATTTTTTCCTAATATGGAAAAAACATCAAATTCAATAGGGTGTCCTAACTTTTTCACATGACTCTATATTTTACGTTATGCGTGATACCACATTGAACATATTACATGAAGTCTGTCAAAAACACTTCAGAGACGTGAATTCAGATGTGCTTCTTTTCCTAAAAATAGCTATTTAATTAAAAGCATTGATCTGCCACTCGCAAAACCAATCAGCTTTTATTATCACATTGAAGCAAATCTGCCATTGATTCTAACTTGTTAATGTGAATGTAAACATTCTGTGTAATTTTGAAGATGTGGTTTCTAGATTAGGACATTTTTTAGGCTACTTGTGCCCAAATTAAAAGATAATTTTATTTAAACATGTTGTGAATAAAAATCATGAATCTCCCCTTTCTAATTTATGTGATATTATTCAGATAATAACTAACAACAATTAAAAATCAGCAGTGATGATAAAAGCTGCTCTATTCTCAAATAAAACAAAATAAATCATGACAGAATTTTTTTTTAAAGTGAACTATTCTTTTAAGTGCTGAATTCGAACTATTCTCCATCTAAAGTTTTGACTTTGAGGTGACCGTTAAAGTTTCTCCGATTTAACCCAAATTCTTCCTAAATTTACATTTATTCATTTAGCACACTTTTATCCAAAATAACTTACAAATGACATTTTGTCAAAGAGCTAACAATAATAATTAACCAAGCCATGTTTACAGATAGGGCTGAAGCAAAATGAACAACATTAAAGATATAGACATTTAATAAATAGAGTGAGATTTAACGCGTACACAGAGCTAGACTATGGAAAATACTTCAATTTATTACAGTTATTTAGATGTATTTCAAAATAAACTACATGCTACATGTGTTTGTATTCAGTAAGTCACAGAAAAGTTTTTGTTTTTGATGTTCTGTTGCTGTAAGATTTCGACGATCACAGCAGTAGAAATGGATCATACCACTTGTGATTTTACGCCCCCTGTTGTTTCCAGCAGAGTAAAGTGTCAGTCCCACTTATGTGCAGATAAACACGGGTCGTCATGACGACCAACAAGGAAACTTCCTATTAACTTTTCTCTGTTAATAACGGAGGCCCGGGGCTCAGCAGCATTATTGAATCTGAAAGTATATTGACAATTCCCATTAGACATCTTGAAAGCGGTGAGTCACTGCCAAACCACACAGATCTGATGCTGGTCTCCACTCGTAACAAAGCATTTGTTCTGAGAAGGATGTTGGAGTATATTTCAAGGGAATTACGTGGAAGCGCCTCTTGGCTGACCCTTTAATTTAATGTTATAGAATCAACTAAAAGTATATATATTGTCATGGTTCTGCCCTTCATGTCTAGTAAATTCCTGGAGCCTTGTGGGCAGGGCCATGACAGTGCCATGTCTCTGTGTTTGTTACTCGTGGAAGCGCGTGGCCTGGGCGTGGTGCGCCCGTGTCACGCGCTCTCCGGTCTTGCGTCATGACCACGCCCCCCCGGATACTTCCGCGATCCTGCCCTCCTTGTTTATGTCTAGTTTTCATGATCTAGTGGGCAGGATTGCGTCAGTATCTTGTCTTTGTGTTTACGTTCTGTGGGGAGACACGCGGCTCGGGCGCTTCCGCCTTTTGCCGCGTGTTTTCATGTCGCGCGTCTAAGCCCCGCCCCCTTGTTCTCCGGTAATTTTCCCTGTTAATGTTTCTGATGATTCATACCTGCACCCTGTGTCATTATCCCTTGTTTGTTCCCCTATTTCAAGCCCTCGTGTTCATTGTCCTGTGCTGGTTCGTTTTGAAAAGTTTGTAACGTTGGTTTACTCTGTCGTGTCGTGTCGTGTCGTGTCGTGTCGTGTCGTGTCGTGTCGTGTCAAGTCTTGCCTGTTGTTCCAGTGTGATCTTCTCCTGCTCGTTGTTGCAGTTTGTCTAGGTTTTTTTTGGTTTTCTGTTCTGCCCCCTCGTGGGTTGTTTTAGTTTTACATTAGTCTCAGTGTGTTTTCTGTTCTTGTATTTTATTTTGTTTTCTCCATCGTGGGTTTTCTGTTCAGTTTTTAGTTATAATAAAAGTCTTTTTGTTACCCCCACCGTTGCCTGCATCTGGGTCCTCTGTCCCCAATCATGACAGAACGAAGCAGCCTTCCTGCAGCCCTCCTAAGTCTCTGTGCTGGCCTCCCAAGGCTCCACAAGCTCCCCCAGCTTGTGATTTGGACTTCCCTGCACCACCCTGTTCATGTTTTTAAAATTTTTTGTTAGGGGTGGTTTGTTTGTTTTGTCTTGTCTTGTGTTACTCCTAGGGGATGCCAGGAGGCATCCCTTAAGGGGGGGGTACTGTCATGATCCTGCCATTCTTATGGTTGTTTTAGTTTGAAATGACAGGATCATGGCAGACCCATGTCTTGTGTCTATGTTTGGAAGCACACGGCCATTGTTTGTGTGCCATGTGCTCTCCTGTCGTGCGTCCTAGCCCCGCCCCCTTGTTTCCATATTAATCATCCCGTTATCAGTTCACGCCCTTCACCTGTTGCCCTCGTTATGTCTCTTTTGTTCCTCTCCTATTTAATGCCCTTGTGTTTGCTGTCCTGTGCCGGATCGTTTGTCTACCACGTCCTGTCTTGTTCCTGTCGCTGTCCCCCAAAGTTAAGTTTTATCAGTGGTGTCTTATTTTTGTCTTGTTTCCCCCTCGAGGGATTTTAAGTTGAGTTTTGTCATATGTTAAATAAACGTTTTTGTCAAAGAGCTGTCTGCATCTGGGTTCTGTCCATGTAAATCATGACAATATATGTTGACCATTTTTCCTTGTAAAGTCAACATGACATTGAAATGGACCCTATTTAGAACTTTTGTTTTTTAGTTTCTCTCTCTGTTTTTAAAGGCCAAAGCACACTGAAACATTCTGCCATTGCACGATTAGAGCTAAAATGTGATCTGACGTAAATTACTTCTCCGCTACAAACAAGTTCATTGACCTCCTACACACTGATACCGCTGCTGCTCCGGCTCTCAGCAGCCACACTGCCAAGAGCTGCTCTCTTAAAAGTACTCGTGCCATGTTGTATCTAAATGGCAATGAGCTTCAATTAGCTCCAACATACCATGTTCAGTATTTGATTTCACCCAAAAATGAAAATTCTGTCATCTACTCACCCTCGAGTTGCTCCAAATCTGTATCTGTATTTCTTTGTTCTGATGAACTCAGAGAAATATATTTGGAAGAATCCTTGGCATCACTGACTAATCTGTGATCTGTGAACACAAAATGAGATATTTTGAAGAATGTAAGAAAAGCTAAAAGTTCTGGGGTACTTTTGACTGCTATTGTCAATTTTCCTACTATGGTAGTCAATGGTGGCCAAGAACTGTTTGGTTACAAGCATTCGTCCAAATATGCTTTTCTGGATTTATCAGAATAAAGAAATTCAAGTAAATGATGACAGAAGTTAAATTTTTTGGGTGAACTGTCCCTTTAATTTAAATTATATATGTCAACATGCATAGCATAACTGTACATACATATACCGTATTTATTAACCTCTACAGGTGTAAGATCAAGGAAAGAGTTAACAATGTCTACAACAAAAAATCTAGTGAAAAATCAAGCCACTACATTATAGTTGCAATGTCTTTGTATGTACATGTCGTCCTGACAGTCAAGTTGACGCTTTTATAAAACATTTTCAACTCATAATTATGAGTTCAACATGAATGGTTTTGAAACCTTCAGAATTACGGTAATCCTGACACGCTGTTCCATATGTTGCTGTCTTATGAATCACATTCCAGCACTCGTAAGTGAAAATTGGGATATTTTAGAAAACATCACTTTCTGTAGAATGTAACGTGACATTTCTAAAGTGTTGAAGTCTCAAGGGAGTGTCTGACTTGAACCAGCAGACTTTCTGACAGCTGAATGAAACGTACTTGGTCATTTTCGAAATCCTTTAATTATTAAACATGGCCTCTGGAAAGAAGATAACATCAGCTTTTACAAAAACAAGAAAGAAAATCCTATTTCTACATTCTCCATAGGGATACAAAGAGAGAGATTAAAGGAAAGATCTTGGCGCATCTTAATTGCTCTGATTTACAGGCACAGGAACTTTATCTTAATAACTCTGTTCAACAGCGCTAAAACAAACGCATTACATTAAGGCACAAAACAGGAAATAATTCATGCCTGCTATCTTGAGCTTATGATTGAAATCGCTTCATAAACTTTTGCATGGTAATTTAGCACGCATTTTAAATGACAAACTGTCATAACCTCCTACTCGCCTACACTCCTCACCTCAAGTTATCTCTGCTCATAACAATGAATTTACATGGTATGACAACCTTAACCTTTGACAGATGCGCCTTCCTGTTAAACACTGGAGCAGAAGTGCTATTAGAGGCTCTGCACTCGCACATGCACACACAATCGCACAAGGCCATCTTTATAATTCAGCCATCTCTATTCAGGCCACACAGTTCAAAGGGAATACTCAATTTTACCCACAAGGCCTGGTTATGGGTTATGCTTGGCTAGTATGCATTGACTGGTCATAACAAAGCAAACAATTTTAAAAAGAGGAAAGCACAGCTAACTACAAACCTTGTTGTTTCCAATATTTTGCAGAAGCACACCAGCCTTCGGTTTAAGTTTTTATTATTTGTAACCTTTAGACTTGTAACGCCAAAATGAAAGATGTTTAAAGATCATTTTGTTTAAACATGTTGTGAATAAATAATCAGCAGTCGTTTTTATTTGGTTTGATGTTATTTAGATAATGCATATCAATATAAACGACGATTAAAAATCTCAGCATGGTGATAGTGATGAAACCTAATCGCTTTAAAACATGTGACTAATGGACTCTATTATCATATCATTATGTTGATCCTCTTAAATGATTCACAGGATATCAGTACTGCCAAAAATCTTGTGTTGAGACAAAATTATTTAAAGAATTTTGGCCAGATTAATAGGGTTTTATTAAACAGCTCATTATATTCATTGCAGAATAAACAATACAACTTTTTGTTACCTAAAATATTTATATACCTATAGGTCCCCTTTGGAACACAGAATGTCTTTTGTTAAAATATTAATGGTGCAATCTATTGACAAAAATGCAATATAATATGTCTTCAGAGGTGTATAAAAACCTTACATAATGGTCTGTTATGTTTTTATTTAAAGAAATGTATACAGGTATAAAATATCTACAAATCATTATTTCAGATATATTTATTATTTTACATTAGGTAAATTCAGAAAATGCACAAAAAGTCTTGTGTACTGTTTATTGTTGGTATTTTACTAGATTTTTACTAGACACCACAGATCCATCAGAAACCAATTACCACATCTTAACTACAGATCAATTTATTGAACTCAAATATTCAAATGTTGCTGTATAGAACTTAAATATAAAATGCATTAAATATGTAGCTGTAGTGTTCTAGGCTGACATTTGATGGCATGTGAAATGTTGTTGGGTTGTCTCATTCTTCAGTATAAAAATATAAACACAGCATTTTTAAACATTGTTTCGAAAAATCCACTGAAAAAATATTTTTTTCCTCCTTTTTCTCATATTTTGATCCATTTAATCTTGTGTACTAAGTGCTTGCAAATGTTTCCCTACTTATTTAAAAATATATATTTATATCAGGGAATCATGTGATTTTCGACAAAATGTAATGATGCATTATACACTGTAAAAAAATCCCATACAAAACCAAAACAATTCTGGCAGCTGAAGCACCAGATATATAAGCCACAGATATATAAGTACAGTTTTCTACGTAAAATTACATGTTCAAGTTTTTCTTGTAAATTTGCAGTCTTTTTGACCGTATTTCAAAAATGCATGTAAAATCTCTAAATAAACAACAGCAAAATTCTGTAAAAGTAAGCTAAGAAACAGACAGAAATCATCCACAGATGACCGCAATGGCCCCATTCCACTTAATACACTAATGCTTACTAAAGTATAAAGGAACATCTTGAGGTGGGAATAAATATACATATGACCAAATAGTTTATTAAGATTTATTATATTAAGATTATTCAATAACTAAATTTATTTCTGTAATGGGGTTTAATTGTATATTGTTGCAGGCTTATCGACCCAAAAAGAAAGGAATGAAACTCAGGCTAAAGTGAAATTGAAGTGTGCCTCATTTCTGCCTTTATATGTCGTATTTTAGATGGAAGAAAATGCCGCTGCATCATTTATTTGGATTGGTCAGTTTGTTACTGAGAGATGTCTAGATGCAATCAGACACATAAAAAACTTATTAGAAGTCTCATTATTAAAACTTGCTTATAGGCCACACAGTGCATTTAATAAACACGATTAGATTGCTGGAAGGAAGAGTAAGCCTTATAAAACGCACAAGCGTTTAATTTCATTTGATCACTTCATTTTTAATATATAAAACGTTTGACATGGATGTAACTGCAGCCTCCCTTGCAGCGGTCAGACTCTACGGCAGAGAAGTGCGTTTTATTTTTATTCTATAGCCCAAAAGGAAAACTATGTTGAAAACCATTGAACAATCATTCAACTAAACGCAGGCATCTCTTGCCAAGCTGTTTATGGCGTGTTGCCCAGCCAGCTGAAAGAAGCCTGTAGCAAAATGTCAATTTTGGAAAGCAGAGAAGTTACCATGATTTTTCTTCACACATTCCTGAGGAAATGTTAAAGGAAGCAGTGCTTACAAAACATAACACCTCTATTTAGGCGGCACTGGAGGAACATGTTTCCTCTCTGTTCAAAATGTTCTCCACAAGAGTAAATTTAGCTTCTGCATCTAGTAGTTTCAGTGCCTAAAGCAGAGGATGCAACTGGAGGTGGAGGTTATTGAATGGGCAAAACCCTGTTCTTATCAAACCCCTAGAATTTCCAACAGCCTCTTCAGTTCATGAAGATCTACCACAGATAGATAAATGCTTAAATGAACAAATTCAGTAATACTTAAAGAAAACAAGCTGTAGGGCACTCATTTGTTCTCTATACCATTTAAAGGTGCAATATGTAATATTAAGTTGGCTCTATTGACAAAAATGCAATATAATATAATATACACAACTATGTTTTCAGAGGTGTATAAAGACCTTACGTAATGAACTGTTAAGTTTTTATTATCTTAGAATGAGCTATAAGAACAAAATTTCTAGATTTCTAAAAAATCACAAAACACTGAAAAAAGTCAAGAAACTGGTCAAGAGGTATATGTTTTCTGGTCTATATGTAGAGATATAACTGTTTTCTTATACTCTGTATTACATACAGTAAATGGTACAGCTGAAGCATTCACTTCCAATTCCCACTGCCCTCTAAAAGTTGATGGAAATAGGTTAGCAGGCTCCTGGTGTTTCTTCTAATCTGTGATCATCTCTGTGGTCTTGCTGGAAAAGTTGTTTTCCTGGCACCACACTGCCAGGGTCTTGACCTTCTCTCTGTAGGCTACACAGCCAACTTACCCTTCATGATCAGGCCTATGGTTGTTGTGTTATCTACAGACATAATGGCAGGGTTATACCCAGCAGCAAAATCCTTAGTGAATAAGGCAAAACAAATGCAGAAGCAGAACTTCACCATTGCCATGATTAAATATTTAGCAGTGCATAAATGACCTCATTTCCCAGTAGCATCTCAATAGTCGTATGTGCAGTATCTTTACTTATCAGCATGAATTTTAATAGCTGAAAGACAAGTGAAGAGGAATCTAATCTATGAAAGCATTATTTAACAAGACAGCATTGCAGTTTACGTCTAATATTTTGGAATTATACAATGTTCTTTTGTTGTTTGTCATGTTTGTTGCAATGCAAAATATAGTCACGGCATCTCTAGTAGTAGTATTCTGCATTAACAAATCCAAATTATAGAAGCTTTATTATAATAAAATATACAAATGGTCACTGATTCATTTTTATTGATACGACAGGTTAACAATACCAGAAAGACCTGTATCTGCTGAGAATCTGAAATGTGTACCCAGTGGTCACTTTGCTATGCCATATTGCCAAGTTCAAGTCCCTCCATGATATTTGCGTTCAGAACAGTCACTACACTCCATTCTGCAAATCTACATTACCTCCAGAAGACTGTGAGAGAACAGAGCCTCCTGGTACCAAAATAAACAGGCACAAAATCACTTTCCCGAATGTTCACATTCACTAAACATCAATGGCGGAATGACCTTCCCGGCTTTAACAGAACCGCCAAATTTTTTTACATTTTTTAAACCTTTAAAAACGCACCTCTCATGTTACTGGCTGCCTAGGATGAATCACTTTTGTTTCAGTACGTCATTTGTAAGTCACTTTGGATAAAAGCATCTGCTAAATGAATAAATGTAAGTGTATTTTCATCGCTTCAATAATTATGCCGGTTTTATTCTAAACATTTTTAAAGCATTTAAAATGAACCGGTAAAGCATAAACATGAATAAATGTTTAACAATAAATAAGATAAAAATATGTTGTGTTGCAATGTTCAGGACAGCCTTCACAAAAGGGCACAAAATCACTTTCCTGCTCATTTTCCTTCACAACTCATTGCTTGTGAAACAATCTTTTTGGTCAACCACAAGTCTGGTCAACCACATCTCTCATAACATTCAAAAAAACATTTAAAACATATATTTTCCATAAATACTTGACAGGAACATGCTGACTGCTTTTCATTTTATTTTTCTTTATTATAATAAGCAAAAAACCAACTAACTCTCTCTCTCAACAAGCATTTTTCCAGCATTGTGAAAACTTGCTATTTGATAAATATGAAGTTGCTTTAGATAAAAGTATCTGCTAAATGCCTACATTTAAATGTAAAATACTTATGTACTAAAAAGCTGGGTAAGTATTGGACAGGACACACTGCTGGGTTATTTTTAACCCAATTGCTAGATTGTCTTTACCCAAATATTAGTGGAAACAACCCAGCAGTTGGATTGAAACAACCCAGAATTGCGTAATTTTTAACCCAGCAGCATGTTCTGTACAATATTTACCCAGCATGGGTCAATGAACTAAATTAAAACTAAACTAAACTAAAACAAAAATTTATCAAACTTATTGAGCAATATAAAAGATAATAAACAATGCAATTGCAAAAGGACATAACATATATGTGTGACACCTAAGGGTCAATTTTTCAAAATAAGATATTTATTTACAAAATATCTTCATGGAACATGATCTTTACTTAATATCCTAATGATTTTTGGCATAAAATATTGATAATTGTGACCCATACAATGTATTTTTGGCTATTACTACAAATGTTCTTGTTGTACTTTTTTGGTGAGCCAGGATCACATAAGATGTTGCTGGGTAAAGAACAAATTATTTGATAATAATACAAATATAATGATTTGCCAGAAAAACATCAACAAAAATACAAAGCATGTATCTTCAAATATAAAATGTTTTCAAACACAATGACAGTCTGATTCGTAAAGAGGGAACACCATAACTTGTGTGTACAGTGCATTTGTGCACCAAAAAAGTCATTCTGGTAATTTTATGGTGATTCTCCCAGGACTATTGTGTGAAAGGGGCTACTCGCTTATTTTCGTACTATATCATTTATTGTATAATAGAGTCATGCTGCCAGTTTAACTCTACCAGAAGACATTATTATGATTTACATCAATACGCCAAATTCAGTTCAAAGCCAAATGAACTTTGATGACCTTTTCTTAAAAACACTAATTGTCACTAATGCCTTTTGGATTCGTCTTTTGGTTTTGGCCTTCCACCAATATACTGCGTGGTTGTAAAAAGCACCTGATTAATTACGGTGTCGTTTCATGCCAACAATTTCTTTGAGAATGCAGAACAGTAGTTTACAGCACCTGCAGTTCAGTCAACTTACCCGATCAGACACACAGAGAGAGTAAACTGAAATGGAGAGGAGCCAGGAGAAGCTTTGATCTCAGAGTCCAGACTGCTGCTGGTCTCTTTCCTCTCAGCTCTCAACTGTCTGTCTAACAAAACGTAACATTCAGTTCCTCACAGTGCCCCAATTTAAAATCCATTATGCAAACCATGCCAACTTCATTCACTCAAAGCGAAGGGTCCAAAAATATTTGATTCCAGGAAGAATCAACGAGAAACCAAGTCTATCTGGTACAATTGGTATCATATGGAACTGTAATTCAGGCAAACAAAAAGCGTCCCACAAAGAATAAATGTATTTGCGACATAAACAGATGTTGAGCAACCGAATAGAAAGGAGAGGGGGGGTTTCTAGGTTAGGAAGTTTTGCCTTAAAACCTTGCTTTCCATTGCATCACTGCTCCTGCTTGGTGTAATAACGTCAAATTCATTTCCAGACGGAACCTATGGTGAATGCTGGGATCTTGCCGGAGAATGAACTGAAATGGTTTCATAGTCTCTCCAGTAAGATTCATATTTGTTGCCAAGAAGTCAATCATACATGCCCAGGAGAGTTCTTATCATTGGTTCACACCTTTGTGAATCTCAAGGCTTTAAGTCTCCACCAACATGCAAGTCTTATACATTTGCGAGACGAAACGACATGACAAAACTTATAGGTTTCAGAAAAGTGCAACATCGTGTACTGAGCATGATGTCATACGCTGTAAAATTCAAGGGTCAAGTGGGGCTACGGTAGTATGTGATCGTTCAAGTGCACAATTCTAAAAGCAAACAAATGAGAATGTGCTTAAAACTTTGTTAGCGTGATTTACATTGTGTCTTATGCATTTAAATCACATCACTTACACTTTACTATATTCTTGCTCTTTTCACAGTTTCATCTCCACACCAGCTGTTCCTCATAAAATTCTTCTCCAAACACATCTCACATCATTTTAAACTGGATGATAAATGTGTTTGGATGTGATAACTGCAGGTGTCGTTCAATTGTAGAAGTGTGACTGATTTTTCAAGATGGGGGCAAGTTGTTTAAACCCTTTCCCCCTTATTTTCAAGTACAAAGGAGGGAAACCCGTAACATTTCAACACTTATCCTTAATTTGTCTATTAATATGCTTCCTCTTTCCGTGATGGGAGGTTGTGAGATTTTGCTCACTAACTAGCCTGTAATGGTTATCCAATTAGCAGGAAAGATGTCTTGATTAAAAAAAGTCAGTCGGAGGCATTGCTTTGTAACATCTTGGAGCACTATCACACGCTCAGAGAAGGATGTTTCTTATTAAAGTCTCTTCAATAGTCCGACAAGATTGTTTACTATACTCATACTGACACATCAAAGTGTCTTCTAATTTGTATTTGGCCAGAATAAACATGAGGATATCGGGCACGTACACGTGTATCTGTTCCTCCTGCGTCCATGTTTAGCTTCACGAGATAAATTTCATCCTGTCATTCTGTTGCCATTATCTAGATATTGCTCTTCCTAATGCTTTTTTGACAGGTTGCCATGGTAACAGCGCTGATTACATACTCCTTGATTACCTCACGCTGCCTGCTGGTCCTTCGCTCTTCAAAATCCAGGCTAAAACAATGAGGTTTCTCTATAACATCAAACAGAAAAGAAGCTTCAGTCCTTGGGCAGTTTAAACCGGCACTGCATGTTACATTATTGCAGTTTTTCTTATTTTAATTTGAATTGATTTGTTTTTAACAGGAAGTTGATACATAATATGTACATAAATGTTTTTTAGTTGGCATTAAGGATTTCGTTTATCACAAGGTTATTGTTTTTGGCTTAACTAGTGCATTTTAAATAAGACATACATATGCTTTATGTTAATGTGGTCGTTTTTAAACATGTACATGAAAATATAAAAGGACAATAAAGATCAAAAAGAAAATTAGCAAAATGCTCTTTTAGATGGATTATATCATGTAACACGACAGCACATTTTAACGATCCATAGATGCTTAACAAAGATCAGAGTTTACATTTACGCATTTGGCAGATGCTTTTATCCAAAGCGACTTACATTGCATTATACTTTACTTTTTTTCCCTGAGTATGTGCAATCCCTGGGATCAAACCCATGACCTTGGCATTGCTAATGCCATGCTCTAACCACTGAGCTACAGGAAAGCCCTAAACAGTCCTATAAAGCACTATACATTATGAAGATGTAAACAGCTAACCTAACTCTTAAGTTGTCTGAAACAAAGCACACATAACAAAAAACACATTTTATTTGCATTCTACAAAAAATGACTGATGTTTTGTTGGGTTTTGTTTGTAAGTACACATTTAAAACCTTGTAGATGAGAGAGTTAAAGGAGCAATGTGGAGATTTTTGTGGCATCTAGTGGTGAGGCAAATTGCAAACAGCGGCTCACTCCGCCACTCGCCCCTTTTCGAAGCACTATGGTGGCTGACACAGGACAAAGATTTTTGCTTTTTAACCAAAGGAGATAGCATATTTACAAACACACACTGTAGAGCAGTTTGTCCGTTTAGGGCTACTGTAGAAACAATAAGAAAAATTCCATGTAAGGGGACCCGCAGTGTATGTAGATCGAAATAGCTCATTCTAAAGTTATTAAAAACAGAAGAGTTCATTATGTAAGGTCTTTATACACCTCTGAAGACATAGTTATGTATATTATATTGCATTTCTGTCAATAGATCCTCCTTAATATCACACACATAACTTTTAAAGCATGTGAATGAATACGTACAGTTCTATATAGATAATGTACAAGAGCTCTAATGCTTTTGATTTATTTGTTTATAACGCTTTCATTTAACTTTCCCATTAAATGCCAAACAAACATGATACAGTACATGAATGCACAAACAACATGACAAAAACCTTTACAATCATTGCATGTACTGTAACTGAGGCATTATTCAAAGCATTTAATGGAATGTGTCTTTTCTATATAAACACTAAATCGGAAAGGCAAGTCAATTATTTTGTATAATATAGTAGATACTTAATATTTAGTTTTCTTTTAATACAGTGCATACTGTGCATTAAATTTTTTTCATAAATTAGCTTGACTTCAGTCTATGCAGTACATGCACAAAAATACTCAATATACCTAATATGCACATGGTCAACAACAAAACTCTACCATCCAGCAGAAACTGACATTGGTTGGGACAGATTTTTTAGTATCCAGTTTCGGAGAGTCAGTCACTGTGTTTTTGTTTCTCACTCCATTCCAGTTAAACTCAAGAGACCGTTGGCACAAAGATCCCAGTAGATCAACAGTTTGTGATGGGCTCTTCAAACCACCCTGTCTGGCACCTGAAACCATTAAAGTCATTGCATGCTGTTTTGACGGTCTGCCACATGACTGGCCGATTACATATTTGCATTAACAAGTACTGAGTGCATATATTCCCAAATAATACCAAAACATAATGCTCAAGGATCAGCATTTCATCCATTTTTAGATCAGCCACAGCTGCAATTTAATATCTGTATGCACGGCTAACAGTGTTAAAAGTGTCAAAAGATGAAGTAGAGAAGAATATGAATTCTGTGCTATGTCGAGGGAGAATCGAGACATGGAAGTACATGTCCTTCAGTCCTCCACCTTTCTTGGGGACGATGAAGTACGGTACCCAAAGTACCCAGAGGACATCTCGGCCGGGGAGACGGGCTTGATCGCATGCTTCTCCAAAAGTGTCGCGACCTTGGCCCAAAGCACGGGAGCGTTCTTTCTTCTCACTGAAGTGACGCAGACGGCTCTGTTGACATACCTGCACAATTCCATCGCTACGCGATGCACCATGGAGATGGCAAGGTGAAGAGGTGTCCAAAGCAACGTCTAGTCATGGCGTGAAGGGCGAAGGCAGCTTACACACCTTGGAGGGGAGCCTTGGTCAATCCGGCCAGGTGGCAGAGGTCTGCGGGTAGAGATGCACCACGACCACATATTTGTTCTTTTAGATCTGTGACTCGCTGCCGAAATGCCCAGGGGAACTCCGTTGAAGAAGGGACCACTCCGCTGCTCGCGTCGTATGTCCAGCAGCTTTTAAAAAGCTTTTAGAAGAGAATTTGCTCAGCATGTAGAAAACAATGCCTCGCGGTTTCAAAGAACAAAAACATGAATGAATGGGCATGCCGTCCTCCTTTTATAGAGGCTGGCATGCGGTTGCCATTCGCCAAGTTCATTGGCCTTTTTAAATTCCTCTCGAAAGAGATAGGTTCTCAAGTTTAAACCCCATCTGTCGACACATCGTCGAAGTAACCGACAGAAAGGGAACCAGATTTAGTTAACATTCCCTGTTTTGTTGTTAACCTTGACTAAACTTCCCAGAGTAAACAATATCACAGTCGTAGCTCAATGCATGGTAATTTGACAAAATAAATTTATACACCAGCACTAATTCATCAATTGAATGCTGAATTTACAATAACACACACTGTGCATTGTAAACACAATAATATTTTTGTAAATGCCACTGTCTTTAACACACAAACAACAGTCTATTCTGGGAAATGTTCAAGTTTTCTGAAGGATGTTATTTGGAAGATTGCCACCTCTCTTCATAATGAATGGCAACAGAATTTATTCTCATTGAAGAGTCTTTTAAATGTAATTTATATTGACTATTTTAAGTGTATATGTCTGTGCGGCTATAGAGAAAATGTGGTATTAATTGCATGTAATTGAAACATGCATGTATTTTGGAATTGTCCTTTACAAGGGTTAAAATTCCATATTAAAATATTTTATGTTTTCAATTTTCCCCCTTTTAAGTCTTGTTTTACACAAATATGAAACAGGATATTTTTGTGGATAAGACAGAATGAGATAAACAAATGTTCACCTCCAAACAAAATGTAACAAATGAAAGACTATAACAACTATTAAAAAATAAAAAAACAAACGTACTGTGTGATTTACAGCCCAGTTACATTTACTTTCATAATATGGAAAATAAAGGAACAGCATTACCATTCTTTTAAATATCTATGCAAAATAAGAAGGTCAGACTGGATAAAAAAATAATTATAAATTGATATTTTTGGATGAATGCACATCATTTAAATTCAGTCTCAGATATGGTTCGCTCAGAACTGAGTAGCCAAATCCTAATTTTAAGCTTTGTCAGATGTCTTCTTAATCTCAATCAGGACAGTTGCTGTTTTATAAAGGCATTTTATACATTTTATTTCCCTTCCAATGTTATTGTTTAACACTCTTCAAACAACAAAGTCCACTGGTCTTTTGGGTACAATGGAATTGGACTCCTTTTTAGCATCCATCTGTAAAAGATTCTACAAACGCATTCGCAAATTTCCCCAAAGCTTACCATGATTGTTTTATAAAATATGATGTAACAGAGGTAAATGCTCATACATATGTATAAGGTCATTTTGGTCGGTCCATTACATGTAGGGTGTCTGTAATGGCATGGTGGGCTAAATCAGAACAGCCTCGCAGACAGAGACAGTGTGATATTATGGCATTTCATTCATCTGGCAGACCGCTGTGCGTGTCATGTAAATGGAGGTGGTAGAGCACACAGGAGCCCTGCTGTGGTATTATCCACGAATGAGCGCAGAGATACTCAAGTTTTTTCAATATTTATCAACAGAACAACATTTCAGGTGCACTCAGATGCCAGGACTAATATTGTAAAAACCCTAGAAACTCAATCTAGAAACCGAAGACATGGTAAAAAAAGTCATTTTTAGTGTATTAAAACTGTACAGCGTACCTGCTTCATGAGAAGAATAACATGCATAAATACTGAACCCCTCCCAGAAATAGCAGACATACTGTGTTTGCGACATTCAGACATTCCTCATGAAGTAATTAAACTACGTAATGGATGATGACAGTTTTCACAGAGTATTTTTCCAGCACTGATAGCACTAATGATGATTTATGATGTTAGACCTTTAATGAACGCAAAATGATTTATTATTACAAGAAAGCTGCAAGCTAGTACTTACAGATTGTGAGACTCATATTTCAATTCATGATATAGCATATTAGTTTTTGTTTTGTTTTTGCAGAGATGTGTGCACATACTGCATGATTAAGTTTCCAAGCACACTGTTTTATTTATTACTTTATTATCGTAAAGTAATAGCTTGTTTTTTTATCTTTACGTTTTCCGAGTTTCTTAAGAAAATTAATGTAGGCCTATGCATTATCGGAAATCATGCATATGCTATATATTGAAAATCATTTATTTTTCACAACGATTGGAAAAAAAATAACATGAATTTATAGTTTATTACATTGATTTCAAATCACGATGTCTCTGAAATGCCAACACAGCAAACATTGAGATAAGTAAGTACCTTGCTATCTCCAACCATACTGTCACGTTTAATTCACTTCACATTTCACACAATGCATGCGTAGTGATGCACGATTATGTTCATGTGGTATTAAAAACAGCTCAGTAGCAAAAGTGCATTTTCATGTCATAATTGACCAAAACACGTTTTGTATATCAGCAAGAATAACCACTGCATATTTTCTATTTTCTTCAACGATAAACGCCTTAACCGCGACAATTACGAATTAAGAAGTAAAAAGAACAATTCCGGTAACATGTGAAAACAAAACCTTTCTTAAACTTTTTAATCTTAAATACTAGTAAAGCACCTGTCTTTAAACACTGCACATATGTTCAATATGATTAAAGCATAGAGGTGCAACACATCTCCATGATGATGACGTCATAATTTAACACAAACAGCCCAGAAAACACTAAGCCCCCCCGAGCTTGTCCAGTTTACATAATGAAATACTGAGCCCCCCCAAGCACAATGCTCATGAGGACAGGAACTTAACCGTATAACCGTAACTTCTAAGATTGATGTGATGAAGCCTGAAACGGGCAGATGAGTTCAGAAGGTTTTCTTTTACCTTTCTGTCTCTATTTCATGGACTTGTTACGAGAGCCCTTGGGGGTAAAACTCCCACGCTTCAGTGGCAGGAGAGAGAGAGAGAGAGAGAGAGAGAGAGAGAGAGTGAGAGAGAGAGAGAGAGAGTGAGAGAGAGAGATGTGCTCGCTTGATGTAGATTTGATTAGAGCATTTTACCCCACCTATACTGTGGAGATATATAAACTTTTTGTACTCGGTTTGCTTAAATGTAATCAACATATCTAATGCATGCGGCCACTAAGACTCAAATGTGTATTTTCCATAAGTTCTATAGAGGGACTTGACAATCCTAAAGAAGAGGTGAAGTGAAACCATCCAAGCCCATCTCTGTCTGGGATGGAAACATCCTCTCTCTTCAAAGGAACCTGCTGTGTATCTGTCAGAAAAGGTGGAGTATAACTGGCAGGAGTCTGTGTTCTCAGCCTGAGCCCATGTTACACAGGAGTGTCAAGAAATTCACATTAAAACGTAGCTTTATCTTTGCTTTTTTTGGTTTCCCTGTGTTTTTTATTTGTTTGCCTGTTTATCCCCTTAGCATTTTTAAATTGGTTGAACTGAGGATCAGCTCGCTCAATAAATGAGGCCTGCTTTAAATCACAGATCCTTTACATCACAGATTTTATCCAAAATTGTAGACACGGTGCTAGAAACCCTGCATGGTTGATCAATTTTGTCCTATTATGTTAGAGACATTTATCCAGAATATTAAAATACACGTTTACTAGTTTAAACATTTAAATTGTTAAGGTAAACTCTAAGCATTTATTCTCAAAAACTACAAGGCCCAAATTTATCACAAACATTTATTGATAAAAAATATATCAAATTTATCATCAAGTTATCACAACCCTAAAGAACAATATATTGCTATATCACATATATAATTGTTGTCCTTCTGAGACCTCAGATGTTCAGATTCACTGTTTTTCAGAAAAAAAACTGTTCTTTTTCAATGATTAAATACTATGTTGTCAATGTTGACAAGCACTTTTTATTGATTAGATATTTTCAAAACCAAGTGACAAATGTAAAGTGTGACTAATAATAATAATTTATGAAAAATCAAAATCACGAAGTATGAGGTTTCAGAAAGACACAGCAATATGTAAGATTTGTAACCTAAAAAATATGGTAATTGTATATTCATTTTATGCTTTTACTGCTTTCAGAAGTTTTTTCTTAGGGTTTGCAATTTTAATTCTGTGTTTAAATGTAGTTTTATTTTTCACTGACAGATCTATTTAATTTTTAATCATTTACATAAAGAGGATTTAATTAAACTTTGAATGCTGTCAATTCTTTCTACAAACCAAAGTAAATGTTATTGTAAATCAGTGATGTTTTGGAAGTAAATCCGTTATTTGAATTTCAGTTTTATTTTTTACATTTTGTTTAAAATATTATGATACTATCGTAACCGTGAACCCATTGTGGACTTGTCCGCCTTAACACAATTTCTTTTGACAAAGCATCTTTATTCCTCTGTTTTGGCTTTCCGTCCATACTGAGACGACATTTTTTGTCAACAAAGCTTCAAAGTAAATTCCATTTGAATTCCATTTTTGCAATGTTGTGTAGACTATGAAAATGGATGCTTTCAAAAACAAAGTATTTTTCATCATGTGATGCAATTGTTTGGGCTGCTCTGCAGTTTCATAGTGTTATTGTCAGTTAGTAAATACTTCAGATTGCAGAGACAAACTGTTTACTCACAGTTGTTGTTCGGCGGCAGAACGCAAGAACATTTTTGCTCGCATTAACTGCACCTCATTGTACAACTATTTCCTCCACATTGCCACAGCATGTCAAAGAGACAGAAAGAAAGCAAACGACTGACAGAAATGACGCACGTTGAAACGTCTTATATTTTACTAATGCCCAGTTCGGGGATGTATGCATTTTCAGACGTTTTAGTTTGGATGAGCGCTTTTAAATGAAAACTCAAATGTATCTGGATTAGTGTAGACGTAGCAGAAGTGTATTATGCTATAAACTCACCCATGCTATTGTCTTGTCATCTCTAGGCAATAAAACCATGCAAGGCCATGTATGATGGTACCATGGACATGTTCAAACGCCGTGGCAGAAAAAGTCCACCAGTGTAATTGTCCGAGGTTACAGTGCATTCAAGAAGGGTAATTTCTTTCACCCTCAATGACATTCAGTCATATTAAATGCTGCATGGTGAACTTAAAACAAATGTCAAACTAAAGCTGGCAACTCACATTGTGGTGATTCATTATGTCCTCAGTTATAATGCTAACTGCATGGAAGGTGTCATGAGGTCAAGACAGTCACAATTCTTAGGTATAGATTTAACAGTTCAATGGCTACGACCGTAGAGGAGTTAATGGCCGTATATGTTAATCGGAGGTAATTTCCTTGTCAGAGAAGTGCAATAATGGTTAAAGGTTGTGGATGTTTTTCCGTTCGCTGTGCTAGGCAGTTGTCTGAGAGGTGCACATAAATATGTTACTGTAAACAACTTTATATGACAGTTTCTCACAGAGATGTATATGGAAAGTTATGACTGATCATTTTGAAACATCAAAGAGTTGCAGAGATGGCTACAATACAATATTTTGAGTTACAGAAAGACATGCGTCTAGACCATTCAAATGGGGGATTATTATACAATTTTGGGGAAGGGAGGTTTCATTCTCATAATCAGGACATCCAACAAAGAAACTGAGTGACACCGCCACAGGCCGTGACACACACACATCATTTCATAACTATACCATTTGACTATTTGAGGGTAAAACAAAGCAGCCCTTTATCTGATGGGTACTTTCAATCTCTCAGCGGATCATAATGTTCTTTCAATGACATCTCGCTAAGACCAGCTCTTGAAGAGCATTTGCTCTGCCGTGCTGAATTATTCATGACAGTGCATTCACTCGTTCCTCCCATGACAGTGATCATGTCCATCAGAAAAGAGCTGTAATGTCAGACGGGAGCTCCGCAGTGTCTTCATAAATCCAGAGAGTGGACTTCTTACAGACACAGTCAATACTACATTAGAATGTTATGGAAAAAACATGGATTTTCCCCGGCAGTAAAGCAAGTAATTAGATGATTGAATTTTACATCTAGTGTACGTCTTTGGATACTAAAATATAAACAGCTGAGCTGAAAAATCATTAAGGCGCAAATTGAAGTTAGCCCCACATTATAATATAACATTAAATAATCTGTACATTACTGTAAATTACACTAGTCATTATTTATTTGCAGTCGTGATACACATTTTTATTGATTAAGAGGCACAAGAATGCCAGCTGTCCCGTTCATTTAAGACCTACACCATGTTATTTAACATCAATGAAAAATGACGCACTACTGAATGTGTTTTAAATGTCACGATTCACACTAATAAACAAACACCCCACGCCGATGTTGGTAAAAGTTCTTGTTTCTGGTCCATTAGCATTGCAAATCTGCCACCGGGGTTCATGCACCGCCACTATTGTGGCTTCTAATGGTACAGTATTGAATCACTGTAGCTCTTGGGATGCACAGAGCACTTACCATCAGCAGCTTTATTTTCAGAAATTGGCTACTTTGGATTCCAGCTCAGGGGAACTTAATGTCAAGGGGCAAGTGCAAGCTGTGATTAGAGACTTGGAGAAGATCTGTGTTTGGACATGCAATGATGTCATTCAATGCAGTGTTACTGTTTGCTAACTAATAGTTACTGGACATTTCGACATTTCATAAGAACTAAATGCATTTACATGTATCCGTAATGTGGCATGAACAGTATCCTGAACGCTTTCTAACATTACTGAACACAGTATGTTAGTCATTAAGACTAATTATTGAAATTAATTGCAAAGATCTGGAGGCAGTTTAAACAGGTTATGCATTAATTATTGGGTGGAAACGTTAAACATTAGTCAGACTGCATAACCTGGGGAAGAGCTCCAGGACATGGGGGGATATCTTTGGAATTTCAGATCTTACAAGTTACCCTTTGGCTTTCAAACCGGACTAAAATTGCATTGGTTTTGTGTCCACACAATAGAAGTGAATGAGTTAATGGGTTTGGGGTTCTGCAGAAGAAAGTCAAACTGACAAGGTGGTGAGGAAATGATGACAGAATTTTCATTTTGGTTGATCTATCCCTTTAACCGCACACCATTAATGCATCTAAACATTTGGGCATTAAAAGACTCAAAGGACAATAAAAGCACAATATGTGACAGTCCAACTGAAAAGAAATTTGCATGAAAAATCTTCTCTAATGACAAATTAACTACATAACTGCTCATATAACAATGTGCGGACATAAATCATGTATATTGTTAGATTTAAATAACATGCTGATTGTGTTGGAAAAATGGAGGATCATAAGAAAACAAATCAATATAAAGAGAACTGCCGGAGATTATGAGAAACTGACATGAGGCATGGAAATGTTTGAGACATAATTTTATGCTCTGAAGCTCAGTGCTTATTCAAAACAAATATTTTCCCATGAAGCCTGCAAATGTGGTTTTGATTCATGCTATGGATTTCTAGGCGGAGGCGGGTATGTGCACACATGCACAAACGCACGCACGGACAGACATGCATTAAAGTTATGGGTTGTGTTTTTTTGCCAGGTCAGCAAACCTTTCACTTTCATAGTCTGGTGATAAATAGCCATCCATCCAAGCAATATGAAAGCCTCCATGAAGAAGAAAGAAAAAGAAAGAACTGATACAGCCTATGTAGCACATTGTGCATTATGTATGTATTCGGTTTACAGTCATTTTGAATTGTTGCAAAGCAGCTTTACATGCCCATACAGTAGAAAATACAATGAAAATATAGAATACATGGTATTACAAGACATGGGATTATTGCAATTTTCTCAATATGACGTACTTCATGAAACTGGCACATCTCCAAAGTTTTAGTCTGACTTAAACCCACCATGACACACAATATATTGTTTCACGGCATGGATGTTACAGAGAGTTTCTGGGGAGATCTCATAGACTGTGGCCCCAGGATGCCCCACACTTTGTCTCTACAACCCATGCCAACCTCTGACAAATGGCCTCCAGGCAAAGGCAGACCCAGGAAAGCTGCAGGAAGTGGGGAATTAACAAATGAAGGTCTACATGGACTTCACTATAAAGTGACTGTTCAGAGAATGCAAATAGTAATGCTGAATGCCAACAGGAGAATCATGGGAGTTAATTGCTTCCATTTCCATCTTCTCTCTTAATGACTTTTAATTCGAACATTTGATTTGTTCATTAATCTTCCTATTTTTCGTGGCGCTAAGACGAAGGCCATTAGCAAACAATGATGATGTGTGATCCCCCCGAGAAAGCCTGTCAAACGTCTCCGCTCGCCGCACGTATTAAAGCTCAACGTTTCTGATGCCGTGTCCTGTCGGAGGCAGCGGATGATGGAAGACATCTTGAAGTGAAGTCATTTTCTGCTAAAAGGTGCTACCACTGTGTTTTAAGCACAGCCTTTAAAAAGAGGAATGAGGTTTGACATGGCGAGGAACGGAGTCGAGATATTTTAAGTACAGAGCCCGGACCCAGGTGTGCTTATATTTCCATTAACACGCTGTCTAATAAAATATTTTATAACTCATGCACATCTGTCATTTCCAAGATGCTAACGTTTTAAACGAAAGGGTCTGTAAGGGTCACCTTATATCAGAATATTACATACCTACAATATTATCCCAATATTATTAGTTTATAAGGTAAACCTTATGTGAACATTTTGCTGGAATACATAAAATGACAGACTGAAATCTATAACATATCAATAATTATTTAATAAAGCCCTATGTGGCCTATGTGTATATATATATATATATATATATATAGTACATATATAAAACGTATGTAAAACGAGTGATGCAAAAATTGTTGGCTTCCTTACAATACTATTTTAATACTCTTTTAAGCCCTTTTAACCAAATGCAATGTATAATTTTAACAGAATTCAGTTATGTATTTGTTATTTAACATATATTGATGTGCTAGTATACTAAAGATTAGCATGGCAATGGTGCTCTTAATGTATTGCTTTTAAAGAGCTAATGCTAGCCTTGCATGTTTCAAACACTTAGTTTTTTCCATCATCATCATTTTTCATTCTGACGGTGGTCATAGGGCTGTCATTATATGCCATTACTAAATGTAGTATCGTTGGGTGAGCGTACACTATAAAACAGCACAACTTGTACAGTACATTGAGTCCTACACCCAACTTAAGGGATGTTAATATGAAACTAGATTTTTTGGGTAACTCACTTAAATGAGGTCCTGTTCTAGTTATGGGGTCCTGTTCTAGGTTCACTTGACTGGAGGGCAACTAATTATTGTAGACAACATGTTGACAGAATGGGAACTATGTGTATAGTTCTTGCTACATTCATCATTATGGTGATGTTGTAAATACAATTGCTATGAGTCACACAACTGATTCATTGCAAGATGTAAAAATATGTTATTCAAGAATTGTACAATGTTTTAAACCTTCTTAAGCACCAGCAAGCTAAAGTATAGCTGTGCCAAAGTACAGCTTGACATTTATTTTGCTTTCCTTCCTTAAGAAAACGTAATTTCAAAAAATTACAAAAACTCTTGGGATTAATCATGATAAATTATATGTACTTACAAGCCCTACAGCTTGTAAACAAAAAAGGTTTAAAAACAAGTACCTTTCTTATTTCCACACAATAGCAAGAGCATTGTTAAAATTTAAATGGCAACTCTTATGGCAACTTTTTTTAAAGTACAGTAAATGCATTCACACCATGTCAGAATTACCGTAATTGTGAGATTTTGACTTGTAAAAACACTCGCGTGCTTGAATAACTCAATTTACAACTTGTAAATTAGTCTTTTTTTTAGAGCTGATTTGGAGAAATTAAAACACACTTGAAACTCAAAATGAGCAAAAAGAGACTCAGTACACAAAAAAATAGCTTTCTTGCTAAACATTTTTGTCTTGTTTTCTAGTAAAAAATATCTAAAACTTCTTAAATCAAGATACATTTACTTAACAAAAAAATTGACCTTGGATATTTAATCTTGTTTTATGAAAGAAAATGTAAAAACTTGGTAAATTAGGGATGTGACCAAACTAAAATGTAGATATTGCATAATCTTTTGGTTTTATAATTTATTTAATTGACTATTATCAATATAAATGTGTTTTAATGCAAACATAAACAAAAAAAACCTGTATGTTTCTAACATGTAAGGATGTGAACAGAGTGTAACATCACAGGTTGTCATCTCAAAATTAAATACAACATGCCGTAATATTCTGCTTTTATGCCACCTGTCATTTCTTTGCATTAATCATTTCCCCACCTTTTCATCATACAGCACCTTCTTTACATGAAACATGATGTATGCAGAAGCTTTCTGAGTCGATAAACTTTTCTGCTATGAGAGTTGCAGAGTTTCTGAATGCAGCATTGACCTTGTGTTGAGTATTTTATGCAGTGCATGAGTTATATTTTGGGACCTGTACAAAATTTTGTATGCAGTATGTGCCGTGGTAAAGGGCAGTAAAGATAGATCTTACTGTCTTTCTGAAGAAGTACCACAACTACTGTATTCCAACTTAAAACCGGATCATGCAGGATCCTTCTTAACCCTGCTTAAATGTATTCCTGGATTATATCTTGTATCTTGTTACGCTATTTTTACAGAGTTTCATAATCCTGAGTATTTAGATGTCATGTTTTCGCAGTGTATGTCTGCAAACCCTGGGCTACCTTTCTTATTTGTGAGTTCAGTAAAACAGACAGGACCAATAATGCTCTTATTTACATATTAATAAGGTCAATAACATTGATGACTATAGGTTGAGATGAGCCTGTAACATGTTTTTTCGTCCATCTGTTGAAATTGTCACTTAAGAATTCTAACACAACGGCTGTTTTACATCACCTTATGCAACAAATAATAGAATATAGTCTCCAGATTCCCATTAACATGCTTAAAAAGTCTGGATTAAAATGAAGATAGCCCTGGGTTAAGATCAATGTGTTTCACAATTACTAACAAAGACCTTAATATGAACCAATAACAGACGTGAAGTGAAAGAGAAACCAGGCAATTTTATTATCATTCTGCACACATCCGGATCAATTTTGTTTGTTTTTATTTTTCCGCCCCAAATTAATATTCCTTAACAGGCAATGCACAGAGAAAACATGATCAAATTTCAAAACAACTTGTATTCTGTGAATTTGCTACATGGTTTAATTCGTTGTTCTACTACACTAAATGAATGTTTAACTCAATATTACTAGACTCGGTTGATAAAATGCACTTGAATACTGAATACGCATTGAAATAATTTGATAAATAATCTGAACAATGTGTGTTGTTCTGACATCTGTGTGTCTCTAAAGATTACAAAGATTTTACATTAAAAGCAAAAACACTAATACCATAAAAAACAAGTCAAAATGTGACAAATGAAAGAGATTAATATCAAAGAAAAGATGCTCATTAAGCAAATACGTCAGTAAATTGCCTGTTATCGTCTGATTTGAAAAGGTTTCGAAGATCTTGTGTGCTTCAATAAGACAAGAACCTGACCTTTTGTACAATGGCACTAAAATGGTCATTTATGCAAATTATGCTTGCTATATTATTTAGTTATTTAACTGTGGTCTCACATTTAAATGTCACTGTCTCATATATATATATATATAGGCCCCCTATGTATGTTCAGCGAGAAGCTATTAAACTTGTGCTCCTGATTCATTTAACTAGAAGTTTTTTGCTAAGGTTAGATTATGATGGTCACATGGTGTGGCGGTCATACTGACAGGGTGGAATGGATCAACGAAACAGGTAAATGACACCATGTTGACCTCTGGATAAAAATCATTAAATATGACTGATTACTATCCAATAACTTATTCTCACCGCCAGTACCACATAACATGGAAAGCAGGATTGAATTTCTGATGCTGATCTGTTTTATTCAGGATCTGGGGGGTTGGAATCCTAGACACTGGGGCAGGAATTTGTTATATATTTTAGTAGGGTGGGCTTTGTAGACAGTAATCCTGTGACAGTAGGGTTTTAAAATGAGTCAAACATGCATTTATGTGACAAATTATGAGCATCCACAAGAGTCATGAATGTAATTCTAGATTAAAGTCAAAATCAAAGAAAGACTAAATAGATCTTCATGCTTTATTTGTATGTAACTTGTATTTGTTTTTCAAAGTTTCACTGCATGTATAACTAGAAATGACTAAATGTCTAATTCCTATTACTGATGGTCTTAAAGTACAGAATCAACTAACAACAATTAAATGATTAAAATTAATCTAGCTACAAATTTTAAATCACCATTGTAGCCCCATTCATATGGTTTTGTTTATTACTTGTAATATTGAAATAAAAGTATCCAACCATTTCAGACTCATTTCCTAAATGTAATGTAATGCAGTGTCCATACTAATGTATGGATACTAACGTGGGTTCAACCGCTCTGAACTCTTAAATGTTGCTCCTATCACGTTTGCAACATGTCACAGACATACTGCTATCTTTACTTCGTGCCAACAACAAAAACACCATATAAATATAATTAAGGCAGCCAAATGGGTCACAATTTAAACTGCAAGGACCAGTGAAACAAACCGAGATAAAGTCTTGAGAAATTTTCCAGGTCATTAAATGAGTTCCTAACCTTCAGAATTAATGAGACTAGTGGAACGAAACGAAGCCGTGTTCAAGCCTCAGATAGGTAATTATTTATTAATATGTATATCCCTGTTCCTTCTCAAATGTAAACATGTAATTACAGATTAGTGATATCTCTGGCATGCTTGCATTAAACGTAGACTTTCCAATGTCATTACACAACTTTGTCATGGAATGTGAACCTGAATTATTACAACAGAAGGTGCTATATTCAGAGATGTAAATGTAAATAATGGTTTTGGGTCATTGACAAAAATATCGTAAATGTGTCATATGGTATGAGAGAAGAAATTTAGAAAACAAATTATTATTATTATTATTAATAAATATTATTAATATAACATTATAATATAAAATAGCATAAGAGATAAATATCTTCATTGTTGGTTTGTTTGCTAAAACTTTCCTATATCATACCACAAACTACAGTATTTAAAAATGTTCTGTTAATTGAAATCCGATAAAATATTGGCCAAAATACTCCTTGAAAAACCTGAAGTGCAATTTAGAAATGTTGCCTTGGCAATAAACTGAAATATTTTACATTAAAAGGTCCTAAAATTAACAAAAATTTAAAAAATCTAATCTATTCTATTATATATTATATTATGCACTGCTGTTTATTTCATCTGCACTGTTGATTATTTCACTGGTTTTATCTCGGTTACATATCCCTTGCTTGTAAAGTTGTTTTGTGTATATATATAGATTTTGTATTTATCTGTAATTTGATATATTTTTTGATATATGTTTATTCTATGTTATCTGTATGCACCTAGGGTCTGTGAGTAACGCAATTTCAATCCTCCATTTGTATGTACTGTACATGTGGCAGAATTGACAATAAAGCTGACTTTGACTTTGATTATATTAATGACAATATAACTGAAAATAAAGCTATAACAAATTATAGTATATAATAATGTATATAGATTATATATACAAATTAAATAAATATCCTGGCCACTTGGTTATAAAAGCAGCAAAAATATATATAAAAATATATAAACTATATATTATCCATAACAAGTGTCTTTTTTTAGTCACGTTTAGTATCCATATTCAAAAAGGGGCACCTCCCAAATGTCATTTATCTTAAACTCTCAGAGTCCTCACAGTGGCCTGTATGAACAGTACAGCCGGTCTGCTTCATTGGCCAACCATGATCAAGACCCCAGACGGGCATCACTTTCCAGTTCATTCACTGTTCTGATGAGTAAATAGGCAATTACTACTTATCTTGCTTTCTCATGGGCCCGAGATGGAACACTGGGATTGTATTCAACACCGTTTCTCTCTACAACAACACTGTGGCTTTGCTTTGACTCATCGCCATAGAACAAAGTAAAAGTCCGGATAACATCTCCATGACCCAATTCATCCACATTCTGGGATTGGGGGGCATTTTGTTATTTAGACGCTTAACATCTGTGAAGTTTACGAAGCATACAATAGCCCGTAGCTTGCAACCGTTACAGATCGTGCTACTTCAAAGACAGGACGATCACCCAGAGGTGTCTAAAGACACTCGCTTTTCTTTTCCCACAACGGCCATTAAGACACAGCAGGTTTAGTGGATTGCCGGACAGCCGATGCTGAGCTCGCAGTTTACTTCCTGCCCTTTATTAGAAAATACCCGAGCACTCAGCCTGGACGTCAGAATAATCGCTCTTTATTTCTTTCAAGACCTTGAGCTGCAGTGACACACACAAGATACTCGCAATACAACACAGAGCGAGTCTGACAGACCAGGGTGAGCGTGTAGAGTACGCAGTGCATTGGCAGACGGAAATAAATCACACGGCGAGCATTTAAAACAACTATGATCAACCCTCCTGTCTGTTTAACATGAGCCAGACTCTGACTGTTCTGTTTTCCTCAACTCAAGTTTATTTATATAGCGCTTTTTACAATTTTCATTGTTACAAAGCAGATGTACATCAGACAAAATGACTATAAGCAAAACATTACATTTATAAAATAAATTTCACATACTATGCAAAAAAGAATATATGGCACACACAAACACATGCAACCACATACGCTCATGCTCACACGGCGCACATGTAAGAAATACAGGCAACAACACACACTCATCAAACACACTCACTCACGCACAAAACACAGACACACGCACACAAGTACATACACACACACACACACACACACACACACACACACACAGTGACAGACCTTGCTGATGTGTTAAAGCTATCAATTCAGGCCAAATAAGAATGTGCTAGAGAGGAGATAAGGTCAATGTAGGTTAAAGGACGGAAAATAGCTACACAAATGCATTACACATCACACCTCATTCTTCATGATTCACTCTCAAAGTGGCCGCACAGCCTTGAGGAACATGCAAATATATTACAATTTATTTTACAATTTTTGCAGGTACGATTTCTTTCATGTCTTTAAGTTGTTCAACGTGCTAGTTCTATAAATAAAACTCTTAAAATATTATTATTTTTCATAAATTGTGGAGATTAGTTTTAGTTGCTTGTAACGGTATTACAGATGGAACGTTCCAGGTGGAAAAAAGTGCACTAAAATGTATTTAAAGTGCTCTATTTTCACGCTGTAATTTTGTACCTAGAAAAAAATGAGTCTAGTACTTTTTGAAGATCTAAGTGTACTCAACTGTACTGATTTGAGACTCCATAAATAGAAGTACTAAAGGCTATATTTTTAGTAGGGATGCAACAATACCATTTTTTATAGACCGAGTACGAGTACCGATACTTTTTTCTGGTACTCGCCGATACGATCCCTTGACCTGTATTTTTTTGGTGAGGTGGCAATTTTCCAAGCACAACACAGTTAAAAATAAAAGAATAAAAATGTATAAGTACAATGTCACCTCAAACACATTATGAAAAAATAAATGATTTTATGTGCTTGTCACAAACTTTAAAAGCACAAATTTCAGTCAGTTATGTCACATGAACTAACGGTCTTTGGTATCAGTGTACTTTTACGAGTACGAGTACATGAGCTTAGTATCTGGCTTAGTATCTTATTTTTAGTATTTTAAGCTCAAACTTAATGTGTGAAAATAGAGCACTTATCAGAGCTGGATTGGTAATCGGGCACACTGGGCATTGCTTGTAAATTGACTGTAAAGCTTCTATACACTTGATGTCATTAGTATGCAGTGTTATAGATTACACAAACAATACATATATTATCATCCTACTGTACCTGTTAAGCATTTTGGGATAGCACACACTAAAAATAACTGTATGGTAGAATTTACCATAGTATACTATAGTAAATTGTGATACTTAAATAGTATAGAACTTTTACTATAGTATATATATAAAGTCATTACTGTAGTACATAAATATTACAGTATTGTTATATGTGAGAGCGCACATTTTTCAAATGGAGTATACAGTAACAGTACCAGACAAATGTTTGGAAACACTTGACTGGACTGTTTCTAATCATCTTAGAAATCTTTCAGTCTGTGTTAAATGTACTTTGTAGACAAAAATAGAATTGTGCCAACATATTAATTTCTTTCATTAGAGAACAAAAATGTTATTACAAATATTGTGACCAAATAATGAAAAAAGCAGCCAATAAGAGCTCAGAATAGATGGGAACTTTGTCAATATTCTTTTCAAAAGTGTTGAAAAATGTGAAAAAATAAAAATAATGAAAGAGTAAGTGTTTCCAAACCTTTGACTGTATATAGTCTGTTTGGAAAGCTATGATTTAGGTCATTAATTTATTGAACACGAGTGTCCATTGATTGTAGATCCTGCACACATTGTCTTGGCTTTAGTGACCTTAAAATCTCTCGATGAATTTTTCAACCTTGATTTCCCTTCAGTAATGTGTTTTGCCATTCCACTTTCAAGTAGGCTACATAAATTACATTTCAGAGTAAAATAAAAACAGACGTCAGATCTATCAGTTAAATAAAGAACAACAACACAAGTATTCCCCTTTATCTCAACGTACCGCACAGCAAACCTGTTTATTCATAAAAAGTGCCCCCAACAGGAAACATGTTTACATTTATCAAACAGTCTTATCTAAACCAACATACACTACATTTCTATCTGTTTGTGCATTGCTTGGGAACCAACCTTGCTAGCACTACGCAACAACCGACTCCAGCAAACTTGGAAGTGTCGAGCTGCAGAGGACCTTGACTCCTCTGTCCTGAGGGCACAGTTGCCGTGGGAAACCTGGGGGCAAGCAACCCCTGAGGTAGAAGAACAGAGACGTCCCCCAGCGCAGCCATCGGCTGATGGATAGCAGAATCATTACAGTTCAATTAAGCTTCATTTGATTCTTCAACCAGCACAAGCACAGCTATCATTACACAGTCAATTGCACAGATGATGGCAGTAATATGAAATAAGTGCCAATGAAGAAGATGAGCCCAGAGTGTGCTGTTCCCCTGGAAGCGTTCTGACTGAGGTCTCTTCCAAAAGCTATTTCTTTTATTCACTCTTTTAATCCATCTGTTCTTGAATTTACAAACAGCACAACGGTGTTGTGAACGCTTTGTGCCGCATTTGAATATCATAACAGAGATGTTCGATCCTCTTCACCTGAATTGGGAATGAGGAAAAGACATTTCCCAAGGGATCTGTTTTAGATATTCATTGTGAATTATTCCACATAACTTGTGGCCTCTTAGAAAACAAATGCATGACAAACATTATAAATCAATAATATTCATTTGAAAAGTATAATATTTATATATAGATCATAATACAGAAATAATGGTTATTCATTGCATCACTTAATAATTCTCCAGCATAGCATGCAGTGTATTGGATTTAATACATTTAGTTTATGATAATGTTTCAGGCAGTATACTGTACACGGTGTTGTCAACTGACTTGGCAAAAGCTTTTCATCAATATTGAAACAAAGGTGATGCCAACAAAGATTAAAACCGCTTCAAGGTATAAATACAGCCTTGTTTAATAATGCAGCGAATGAATAATTAAAATGGACCAAACATGTCAAAAACTAGGGTGCGTGTGCAAAAACAATAGTATTTTCTGAGTCTACAAACAGAGAGTATTTATCCTCAAGGGGTGTTTCGAAGCACTTTTGTTTTTGCTGTTGTCCTTTAATATTCTTCTAAATGTGTTTTCATTACGTGAAGTCACAAAGTTCATTTTATCCAGTGTCCCCGAACTGGCGCACAAACTCACATTTTTATATCTGAGACTGGAAAGAAATTGTGTTCAAAAAGTTAGACAAACGCCGAGTCCCATAGCATTTGATAAAGTTGTAACCAATTTGCGGCATGATTGTGTGCGAGTTTTATAATGGACATCTATAATAACCTGCTTTCCGATGAATGAATTTGTGACCATGGCAATTGGCATCTTTGTTGAGCTAATCCATGTCCTCTGCTGCAAAGCTTTGGGTTGTGTATTCAAAGCCTTTACCATAAATAATCATCCACACATCCGGGAGGGTTATAGAAAATCGGAACATCTACGGAGAAATGCATAATGTGTGCGTAATACGTTCATAGCGGATCGCTCGGAGAACTACACAAATAGCCGCCTATGTTTGCTCAATTGTCAAAACAGACGTAGCGATCCACGCTACACATTAGAAACATTAGAGATTAGTTGCTTGTGTAAGTGTTCTGCTATCCATGAAGCATGAGTTGTGTGATAAAGAGTGCAGTGAGGAAAAATTATCTTTAGATCAGCATCTCAGCTGGGTGCTTGCCTGACCACAAATCTCTTTATAAGACTCAAGTGCTTTGTCTTTATCTGTACTACTCCACTTTGCTCTACTGATAATGCTTTCCACAGGGTGAGCTCAAGGACGTCTGCTGTAAGAAGCTCGTTGTGATGTAAAATTACAAGAAATGTACTACGGTTTAAATTATATACAATCTTGGATAGGTTTAATTGAAAACATCATCTATGTAAGTAGAGCTACATCCATGAAAAGCAAAGTTTTCTTTATGTAAAGTGTGACAGAAATGCCCAGATGTAGTAGTGAGCACTGCTTGGCAAATGGTGATGTCTCATAATAGTTTTAGTGCACTCATCTGTTTACCACTGTTCTATAAAAATGCCAAGTCACTGCAAATGATCGTAAGTGTAAATAAAGACATTATTGTCTGTTAATAAAATTTGTATCATACAGGAACTAATATCCGAGGGGCATATTTGTACAATATTTGCTTTAAAAGGCGGGGTAAGCGATTCTGAAAACTGTTATAATCTACAACAAAACACACTACTATGCAACAGGAACACGCCGCTTCCTGCATTGCTCCGCCCTCAAACGTGCTGTGCAACGCAGGCATGAAATGCTTAGCTTTATCATAGCTTAGAGCGCACAAATAATAATGCAAATGAATTAAATAAGCGAAGACACGAGTACAAGCAGCACATTGGTTCCAGATAAACAAGAACTGCTCCGTTACACAGTTAATATTACAACAACAACAACAACATATCTTGGTTCTGACAAACAGCAAAAGCAATGTTACTCACATACTGATCTGAATCAAAGCAACCTCCTCAGGGTGATTTTTAGATGATCTTTCTCTCCAACATCTCTCTGCTGGAAAGCCTTTACCATAGTACCACGAGTCCTAACCGGTCTCCGCTGGAAAGTCTTTATAATATTAACGCTCCTCGCTCTTGCCTGACTTTTATCCTTCTTTTTATACTTACAATCCACAGACCTTTTACTTTTATGTAATAAATAAGACATCGCTCTTTCTACAGTCTTTCTAATGGGCTCTCTTACCTCCGTCAGCATGAGCGGACATGCAACTTAATGCTGATTGGCTACAAGTTTGTTTTGGTACTTTTACCTTTAAAAAACGGCAACCCTGCCTTTAATGCTTGTAACCAAACAGTTCTTGGACCCCATTGACTACCATAGTAGGAAAAATTACAATGGTAGTCAAAAATGCCCTAGAACTTTTTTGCTGTGTTACATTCTTCAAAATACCTCTTTTCTTTTATTAAAAAATAATTTTTCCTACTATAATAGGAAAAATGGTCAGGGAATGTCACACTAAGTACTTGTTTCCTGTATTTGCTAGTGGTATTCTAATAAAGAGAGAAATAATTATATACCATTCTTTAAAATCGAGAGATGAACTGTATAGATGGCCTAAGATTTTTGCACGGTACTGTATGTTCAGTGATTTTGTACTATGAGGCACTAAAGTTTTCAAAGCATTGTGCTTTGCTTTATTCTAATTTATTTTACACATGTCCGAATGTTATTACAGTATGTGTTCATTATCTGTAAAGAAAAATGCAGAACAAGCACATGTTTCATAATGGCCCTATACTTCTTAACAGCTCCCGTAATGATGCTATAACTCCCGAACTGTGTGCTATACACTGATGTTGTTGATAATTACAGCTACATTTTATTGCAAAACCCCATAGCCGTACAGTATGGCAGGTAATTGACTCATCAATGTCCCAGCGTTTAGTGGATCACCATTAATGCCTGAATGTGTTAACAACACACCGATTCACGTCACAGGAGCGCAATGAGACGCAACACAAAATGCCCTCCAGGGCCTCGAACGAGGTAGAAACTGCTCTACATGGTAAACATCCACTGATGTTTCCTGTAGAGATAACTGTCTGTTGTCTAAATAAACATCTCATTACCTCCACTATGACAATCTGAAAGCTTTAATTCGTTTAATTCCTGATGATCTAAACCACAGATGTACATTGATGTGACATGCCGAGTTAGCACTCTCATCACTACATCCATCAACAGCGGTGTAAACATGTTGTTGTACGGCAGTCTGGGCTTTTTGTGTCAAAAGTCATGAAGTGTTTGACAGGTTGCTTCAAAGCTTATGCCCAAAGCTTGCTAACAGCAAGCCTGAGGCCACATTGGCACACATACAAAAAATATTCTTCATTAGAGAAGTGCAACTAAGATTTCAGAGTTTAAAAACTTTTGATTAATTGTTGGCATGATCAAATTTACAAAACACACTTTGTTGTAAGGTTGTCAAGATACCAAGTAGTATCACAATGCTGTGCAATTCAAATCTACAAAATAAACAAAAATTACACAAATCTAGATGAACACATTTTGTATTTACTTTAGTAAACTGTATTATACTGTAATATATAACAGTATTACTGCACTTATTTAATGTACACTACATTATTTTATAATATTAAAGAAATTAGTAATTAGTGTATTGTTTTAAATGTAAAAGTAAAACCTCCACTAGGTGGCAGCAATTTTTATTGAGTCAGTAAATCAATCACACGATTCGTTCAAAACAGCTGATTCATTCAAGTACATATGTAAACATTTTTGATTTTTCTTTTATGCCAAAAATCATTAGGATATTAAGTAAAGATCATGTTCCATGAAGATATTTTGTACATTTTCTATCGTAAATATATCAAATATTTTTGTGAGTGGATGCAGTAAAAAAAGTAAAAGTAAAAGTAAAATTGCTAACAAAAATGGCCGGAAACACACCTACAAACTCCACTCGCTCCTGCCACTCTTTGGGAATTACCCACTCAAGTATCTATGTTTGGTATCTATGTAAAGCTTAGAATTTCAGGTTCATCTATTCTCCACAATATCATTACAGCGGTAAGCCGAAAGAGAGCGTTAAAACAAACCTGTTTCTTCTTAGCAACGGTCTGCTACAGCGCCTCTGATGAGGCGATTTTCTCAATGTTTTGATTTTCTGAGCACAGTTAACCAACAGTAAATCTGAGCACAGTCAACCATTTTCTATAATATTTAGTTTGTTGGTGCTCTCAATGAACCATACTTTACCAAAACAGCTATTAAAACTTATACGTGTGTCTCTCTTTGATCTGATGTCCCATACTCTTAAACACAGGAATAGAAAACAAAGCGACAATAATCTTGATCCCAAAATCACAGTCAGATTTTGATCCCAAATCCCAGCTCACTCAACAAAATAAAGTTTTTCTCTTTCCCAAATCATTTTTTAGGAATTCACATCAACTCACACACACCTCAGCTCTATTCTTTTAATTGCAGACATCCTGAGCAAGTAATTGTAATGTCATGTTTTTTTCTTAGCCCTCCCATCACATACAAAGCAATATGAATTTTAGTTAATAAACTGCCTACAGTAGGTCCCTAAATCCCACTCCGGTTTTTACAACAGGGACGCACACAAACACGCAACTAATGCCAAACATTATATTAATTACAGCTCGTTTCAAAAAACTTTTGTGCAAAATCTCCCGAGTCGAAAGAGTCAACCAAGTAAACACAAACAAATCCATACTTAGCTTGGCGTGCCAAGAAACAAAGTTATACAAACTTTGATCACGTTTCAATTACGCACTAGTATGTAATACATTTTTGGCAACTAAAAGTATTTGGGGTGATGAAAGGAGATTGGTTAGTTCATGAGCAGAAACTGGGGTTTGGGCTGTGCAGAAAGCTGGGATTGGCTGTTTGCTGGGGCTGTACGATAAAATGATCAATTCACTGGAGGAATGAGTCTCTCATATCAAACTGTGGGATTACTGATGGGTTGATTGGTCCCTTTGAGATTTCCCATTGAGATGAAGAAGTGCCAAGAAGCTTCTTTATTCTTTCGCTATAAACCTGCTAATATTGCTAATGTATGGGGACTAGCCTCAAGCAACATGATGAGGTGGTGGGGAGGATGGTGGGTTAAGCTTTCTGGTTTACTCAGCTTTTCTCTATATTCCCACTTTTATCAGGTTTCGTTTCTCTTTTGCGGCAATATGTGGGGAGAATTACGGCATGAGTTTATTTACATTTGTTTATCATTTTCTGGCATATTCTAAATCAACAGTCACACGCTGGTGCATAATATTTAACACATTTTATTTGAGCGTCTTTAAAACTGGATTCACGACGCATTTGACTTATGAATTATGACGCTTCTGAGTGAAACTGAATATTTAGTCTGGATTTGATCGGTTTATGATAGGGTGTTATGTTAGGCTATTTTATTGGATGGTCTTGGTTACTAAAGAGAAAAGTCATTTGAGATGCATAAATTTTTCTTTTTCTGAAGAAATAACACTGCGCAAAAAGACCAAGGACATTTATTATGAAAGTAAACGGAAAGACACTGGCTTAATATGCAGTACAAGACTTTCTTAAGGGGCAATAACATTATAACGATAACTATAGCGTTATGTTTATTTTGAACTTGCGCACTGCAGTGTTCCCTAAAATGAATGTAGATGATCATGGATTTGAATGCCTTCGAAACCTGCCCAGCATTCAGAGCCTTCCCTGCATTCGCCTCCCTGGTCGCCTGACCAACCTGGTACCTACTAATTAACAGTCAAAACTTTTAAGCAACTAGTTAATAGTGAGAATTGGATCATAAACTAGTACTGTAAGTGTTACCTACAGCAGGTCTAAATCAAGCTGTCAGGAGACTTTCATATTTTATTGAAACTTTCCTCCCCAGTGCCTCGCTTATAGTTGCACCAAAATGTAATGACACCAAACACTTAGCGGCCAAATTACCAGCAGCAAAGCTCAAGCTAAATCCACACTACCGGCCTAAATGTGAGATTGCCGGCAAATTATTATGCCGGCCGTTAGTAATCCACTGATGGCTGTCAGAGCGGTGATGGATGTGTTTTATTTACATTTGAGGGATGAAGAAAAATAGCATCAGGGTTTATTTCGGGGTTATGATTGAATGCTCTGGCAACAGTAACCTTGTCGTTCGCTTATGGTATGAATGTCTATATTTCCTCCTTTTGATGAATTTGTAAGGACCCAAATGTCTCATCTGCAACACGATGACTTGCTCGATGTAAAATGCAACCTAATTTGGTGGAAATTTAGAAGCGCACCCATTATTTGACAGGGTAATCAGATTTGGGTTAGAAGTGCGGGGATATCGTATGCATTCAGAGTCACTGTAGATTTATTAATGGCATAATGAAGCAAAATCACATGAGCAGAAATGCACAGAAGTGCTTCTGCGAGTAATAAGGTTGCAAGGCAACCCCCTTTTAAGAGGGAGGAGGGCGCGACTGTGTCACCCGTCACTTGTATGATGAGGAAATCAATAATTTTGTCATGGTATTGTAACACTTGCTGCGGCAAAGTGTAAAAGCAAAGCAATTCTGGAGCTCTTGGAGCGCTGCACATCCAATCAGATTCAAGCACTGAAAATAGATGTAAAAATAGTTCTGAAAACATATCATAGCATTGTTTGCAAAATCCACTGCACGCTGGCCTGGAGAAAGATATCCAGAGCCAGTTTATTAGGCATGATGGGAAGCAAATCTCCATTATGGAAGTGAATATAATAAATGGTGTTTGAATGAGGCTACTGGCTGATCATAGCCAGATTGTCAATGTGTATTTAGAGGAAGTTCAGTCCCCCGCTGAAACTAATTCAGATGTTATTGAGAAGAATGCCTCATACAGAGAGGGACGGCCACGCTTGGCAGCAATTTGTTTCTTCTCTTTGTACATTGGGAGGGTTGGAGCAATGGTTCACTTCTCAACGAGGACCTTTTTTTGTTTTATGTACCCCACGGCCCCATTAGCACGGCTCAAGAATCCCACAAACCAGAAATGTGCCTTTTTATTTAAATATTCTGGACATTATTATTTAAATAACAAAAGTGGCCATCAGTAAAATGGGGGAAAACAGACTCGCCAAATAACTTCCTATTTTGAACGAGAGGTTTAACAAAGAAAAATCTTTCCATTTACCCCCTCAGGGACATCACAGATGTAGAGCATTTGAAAATGTGGGACATGGAGCCACAAAAGACACACGGTAAACACAAAGCCACCTTTGTCTGGACAGATTTGCGGTGATCTCCAACAAAGCAGAAAAACAGGAAAAGGAATTGTTTTTGGCCTGAGCGGTTACCATGAACATTACACAATGAAAACTCACCCGCATGTTCTATTGATTTTTTTCCCCAAGTACAATCTGTAGTTTAAGCCTTGATTAACTCTTTGAAATCCAAAAACTCACTGTGGTCCAAAAACTGGGCTTTCTTAACACATAACTTCTCATTTCAGCGTGGAAAGCAGCTTTGGAAGCAGCTGTAGATATGGAGCCAGACTGCGCCAATGACTTAAAGCTGAGGCTGCGTTCTGACCAGACTAAGGCATTCTTCAATGTCACTGTGAAACAAACCAGATTGTTGTGAAACTGGATTACATCGAGGGTCCAGAAATGATATATTTTCTTTTGTAATAGCTTTTCCAAATCCTTCAGGTTACGGCGGCAGGTAGGGCTGATCGTTTTGGACGTAGCTTCCCACAGAGCCGAAGGCAGATACTTACTGAACTTTGTACCTCTTAGTCATACCTTTGAAAATAGAAGCAGTAGCTGTTTTCAAGCTTGAACTCTGACACTTTGTTTTAAAAGCTTTAAAATCAGGTTTAGCCAGTTTAAATAGCACCCGATGGGAGAAGAAAACAAGTTTAATGCCGTTTGTTGTGTACGCGACTAAATAAACTGTAAGAAAGGAAAATAGACGCTATAATAATCATTGCAAATGGTGGTCAAAAAATAAAGCAGTTATGAGAAGAGTGCACAAAAACAATGTACAGAAGAGCAACTAATGTATTTTTCTTGCAGGCCATATTAAACTTAACCTGATTGCAAATGATTGCAAATAAAACTTGAAATTGTTTTGTGTAACAAAAATGGCTGTGATTTCTGATTTCACCTGTGGCCAACAAACAACTAGAGTTGAGTTCTTCATCCAGAGGAACCTTTGCAGATGCTGCTGATAGATTCAGTACACGAGGTGACGCATCACGTTCATTTATTAAAGCGCAACGACATACTGTAGGATTCCATGTTCAAGCTCCAGTCAGCTTCATATGCTGTACGTACGCCAGCGAGAAATGCAGACAGGGAAGAAGTTGTTTAAGAAGGAGTGATCTGAAGCTTGGGTGAAGCCAGATGGCAGGAGGGCATGAGTTATTCAAACAAAGACCCCGGTCACACTGCTTAAGGCACCGGTGCTCTCAGCAGGAGGGCCAGCTAGGTTACCTGAGGCGCTCTTTATTATTCAGCACCAGCGAGGCTGGCCTGGCCTACACAATTCATCTTTCCACCCTGTCGAGAGAGGAAAACTTATATTGAGTCCCTGGTTACTTGATAAATGGCAGATGATCAGTTTCAATGTCACACCCACCCTCTCTACCTCCAACCATTGCACACAGCGCTCTCTCTCTCTCTCTCTCTCTCTCTCTCTCTCTCTCTCTCTCTCTCTCTCTCTCTCTCTCTCATTTTCAGCAGTCAGTCTGTCCCATCTTCACTCACCCAAACTTATTTTGATTGGTTGACTTAACAACTTCCTCAGGGCTGTCATGACCACATAATCAGGTCTGGCAATATTTCTCCAGCTTCACAAGAGAAGACAAGGAAAGTGGATTTGTATGGGAAATGTCAACCGTGTTTAAGCGTCTGCTCGCTTTCTCAAGTGATCTACTGCTGCGTTCATTTCAAAACATCGGTGAAATAAACACACGCCATTTCAATATTTCACACGCTTAACCAGAAAGACACTGCATGTGTGTATTCATATTGAGATAAAGTTTGCAAAGCAATTTAAATGACACTTTTCATATTACATTTTTTGTCAAACAATCAAAATCATATGTTCTACTTAAGTTTTTGTTTTTGATGTTCGATTGGTTTTAAAGATAATTCGATGAATAAATTACATTTATTTAAACAAAAATTTACCGAATTACACTTAATTGAAAAGTAATGATCTGTTGATGTAGTTTTTACATAATCAATAGCTTAAATAAATAATGAATTCATTTTTATTTTATGGTAAAAACCATAAAAGTTTAGTCTAAACTAAATTTGCAAGCCTGTTGCCAATTAAATTTTTTTACATTTACTAAATTTAGTATTAATGTATATTAGCTAATAAGCATGTTAAACAAATGTTTTTGTCACACATTTTGAAAACAGGTGGAAAGTGCCAATAACTGATCCTCAAGTTTTTCTTCAAGTTTCTAGTTTATCCATTAAATTTGAATTAAGACATACACCTTATAAAAGACCTAATCTGACAATACACCAATGCTGATAGATTTTCTCAATATTTACAAGTGATCAGTCTGGAAGTAGCATTGAGTACAGTGATAGTAACTCTGTGCTATCAACACTAACATATTGCACATCAGTGCTCAGTGTGAGCTTAAGATAAGAAGCTAAATCCTCAGCAAAAACATGCATTCTTAACCAGCTTCTATAATGCCACGTCAGCAAAGCCGTTTTCCTACTGGTTCATTCATTACATTGGTTTTGCTGGGAATAAACTTGGTTTTAAAAGCTTTTAAGCAAAGGTTTTCCATGATTCAAAAAATCTAAATTTGATTCTATTTAAGTGGGTTCAATTATCAATATTTTTATCCTGGCAACACAGTTAGCTTTTAAAGGAGAAATTGTTTGCAATGTCATGTTTTCCTGTGTTTTTGGTGTGTTACAACAAGTTGCCCATGCATGCATTAGACACGTAAAACTGCCGAAATCAAAGTATCAGAACAAAATATATATTCTTTATAAAAGCGATTGATCTCCCTGAACTGAAACGGCTCGTGTAGACGCGCCCCTACAGTGCCACGTCAGTTTACTTCAGTTCGTTGCATGATGCTGCCCAAATGTACACACAAAGAAGGCTGCGTATCTTTAGTTATCACAGCTGTGGTGCTGCAGCCGTGCAAATGCATAAGACAGAATAAAAACACCCCTGTAAAGCGTCCTCCTGGTCAATCCATTGGTTTTATTCTCCTAACTAGGTTTGAAGGCAAATCCGATGCCAATTTTACTCTTTATCCACTTATGTTCTTGTATTTATTATAACTGGTCCGACTCGAATCCACTTCGTGTGGGTGGCGAGCAACTGATGATGGTTCCGGCATGAGAGTTGCGCGCTGTGAGCGTTCACACACTGTCTGGCCTCATATTCGCTGGTTTAATCTGACACAAATGTTTTTAGCGTACTGTGTTTGCAACTCTTATGAAACGAAACGTCTGGAGAGAAGCGATAAACTGACACTCGGCCTCACACTGGAGTTATTTAGCCAATCACAACGCACAGCTCAACTCTCCAAACAGAGCACACGGCTTTTCCATACTAAAACAGTACATACTTTTAGTGCATAGTATAAGTAGGCGAATTGGGATGCAGCAAATGAGTGAGATGGGTATCAGCGGAGGTCGGAGCGAGCTGCAGATGGGCGGGTCAGCCGCAAGTGGATGGAACTTTAGCCGCAAGTGGGCTGTACAAACCTCCAAAGGATTTTGATTGGTTTATTTAATGTAGTGTGTTGTACTATTGGTTCATGATCCACAGTTGGTGGTGGAATATTTTGTGTTTTTGTATACTATCCCCAAACCAAACTCTAAACCTTAGTCACGTGAAAGGGCAGCACAATCGGAAGTAGCACAATGTCAGAACAGCAGAGAATGTTCGTTTAATATAACATAAATAGAAACTGCAGTGCTTGCAGTGGTTTAGAGAAACTGTGGTTTCTGAAATTAAAATACAAGAACAGGCATATTTATTTTTATATCAATGTAAAGACATTTGTGTTTCCTAAGTGTTTATTTCTTGAAACCTTTATTATGCCATGCTGGCCGTAACTTCACGTTGCATTGAACTATATTACGTTTTTCGTTTTGGTTTTATTGTATATTCATTTGATGCATTTTGACAAAACTTTAAACTACGATGAAAATGTAATTTTATACAATGTTTTCATTATGGTCTACTTGCGGCCTAAGCTCCACCCACTTGCAGTTTGTGGCGTAGGCTCCTCCCACCCGCAGTTCTCCGGGCTGCAGCGATCACTACTTGGAATGAGTCGTTTCAGAAGGCGGGGCATAGAGGAGATACAATAATGTACGGTATGTGAAAAATATAGTGTTTTTTCCTCCTTAAAACGTATAAACACATTGCATTACATCAAATACAAACAATATCATTGGTTTTAGCTTGGCAATATTTCTCCTTTGATGTTTTTAGACTATGCAAAATTAGAAACGCAAGGAAAGGATTGCTGGTGCGTTTTAATTTGGCAGAAACAAACATGCATGAGGGTTTGGATGGACTCTTTTATCTGTGACTGCAGGCAGATGATTTGGTATGAGAAACACACAGCAGACAGCGCTGCCTCTGTTCTGCTTTCCCCTCACATCACATCACAATGCCGGTTTGAGCAAGACTTTCACACGCAAGAAACTACAAAAGGCAAAAATACACCTCAACAAACTACAGATCAATTAACAACATACACGTACGCTTTGCAAAACACCCACCCACAAAGCACGTAAGCAAGCATGCGGCTTTATTTTCAAAAAACACTGCGATAATGGAAGGTTCTTATGTAATAAGAGAAGAACCAGATGGAGCTTCTGTGGAGGTCCGTAGGGAATGAAAAGCGAAAAAAATAAAGCAATAGAAGGTGATACCATGCCAGAAGCAGACTGCTTTCAAGATACAGTAAAGCACAATGTAGTGTAGAAAACAAATAAACCCTGACTGTAAAGAGCAAAAAACATGCACAAAAGTTAAGGGAGAAAACCTCAATGAAACTTCAATGACCTCAATATTAAGTTGCATCATTTAAAAATCTTCAAGAATAATATCCATCCATGCATCATTTGTATGATTCATTATATATTCACTTACCCATTTATATCTGTTTTTTTTTTACTCTTTACATTTATTATGCTATATCTAGAAACAATGATGCATCTAAACAACTATCACTGTTATACTCGCCTTGACACTGAAATTCTTGCTTTTTTGGTCATTCCACAAATGCTCAAATGGATTGAGGCCATGTCTTCCACCAGGCCAAAGCATTACATTGATTTTCCTTTGGATTTAAGGCATTCAAGTGTAACTTTTGGCTCAGTGAGATGTTTTGCTTTCCTGTTTGGAAGATAGATCGTCTTTCTTAACCAAAAAGGCTCTAATGAAAGTACACCATTTTGCATTGAGATTTAAAGATTTACAATTTGGGGTTCCACTCTCACAGACCCCTTTTTAGAGCCTTAAAAAAGTCTTAGATATTGCAATAATCTACTCTGTAATGTGTATAGCTTTTTGTTATCTGAGAAATCTTGCTAAGAAAAGTTTTTCTAAGAACCTTCAATGGTTTCTCCTGTAACCCCATTATAAGACTTTGAGGTTATCAAAATCCATTTTAAAAATGTAGATCAATAGGATATTTCAAACTTCTTAAAAGTAGAGATAAAGGGGTTCCTCCCATGTGGCAAGTTGGGAACTCCAAGTACTTGGATTTGAGAAATCCAAGTACAGTTTCTCAAAACCTCTCTTCTGCTTTCATAGAATTGTTAAATGAATCTCTCACATGCTATTATCTGTGATATGACTTTTACTGAACCAAGGGTTTGTTCTCACCACCATTTCACACAAGCCTGATTTATGGAGTGTGTGAGCTATTGTTGTCACATGAACAGTTTCTCCCATCTCCGTTATGGAGAGCTGTAACGTTTTTACAGCTGCCTCAGGCCTCTTGGTGGCCACTGGTATTCCTTACTTGGACACTTATATTTGATGGATGAACACATTTCCACATTTTTTCGATTTTAATATTCAACGTCTTCAAAAAGTTTTCTTTTGCCCTTTTGCTGACTCTTATTTTTCAAAGGACCTTCTTTAAGATTCGAGTGGAATGTTCTTCATGGAGCACAGTTTCCTTGAAAGGCACTACGTGGGAACGGTATTATTCTAAAAACATGTATAACATCTACAAGTTGTTTGTAGATGAGCAGCAGAAACTGATTCATATGTGACCCTGGACCACAAAATTAGCACAGGTATATAGCCAACAATACATGGTTTGGGTCAAAAATCATTAGGATATTAAGTAAAGATCATGTTCCATGAAGATATTTTGTAAATTTCCTACCGTAAATATAGTGAATGTGGATGCAGCAAAATCGCGAACATAAATGGCCATAATCACGCCAACAATCTTACCCACTCAAGTTTGGTATCTATGTAAAGCTTAGAATTTTAGCTTTCAGGTTCATCTATTCTCCACAACATCATTACAGCAGTAAGCCAAAAGAGATAGCACCTTTAAAATGTTTTCAATATTTTGCCTAGTGGTGAGACGTGGTTCTTGTAAATGAATGACATAATTATTGTGTTATATTCATAAATATTGCTTATAATTGTTTTAATTTTATTATGATTTATGTGATTTTTGGTTTGATTTGATAAAGCAATCAGCTTGTGTAGTTATACTTGGACTGCCACATGTTGTAGAAGGGGGGGGTGTTAAAGGGGGAATAAGTATTGTATATGTAACTGTAGAAATTGTTTAAATGTTTTCTGTTTAATAAAAGTATTAATCATAAAAACAAAATGTTTTCATTATTTTAACTAAAAAATAAATGTTAATGAGACTTAAATCTAGGACATACTTCTTTTACAGTGTGGGGAAAAGCAGTTATGAAACTGCTTTTATTTAGCATTTTTAAATATTAGAGTTTTTTTGTTTTTGTGTGCCTTCGCTTTTAGCTTTAATGACATCATGCTCTTAGCTGGCATGAGCGTTTGGCAAAACCTGGCTATGTTGTCTGAGCAAGACTTGAGAGCGTTCCAAACAGCATCTTGTGCGCTTCAATGGAGTCACTAACAAAAAATTGCTTTAAAAATGTTGTCATTTCAAACCTGTACTGTATGACTTTTCTTTCTTCTGCAGAACACAAAAGAAGAAATTTTGAAGAATGTTGGTAAGAGAACAATGGCGGTACCCATTCCCTTCTATGGACACAAAACCAATGCAAGTCAAAGGATACCAACAGTTACCAACATTCTTTAAAATATCATCTGCGGAAGAAAGTAAGTCGTACAGGTTTGAAATGACAGTGAGGGTGAGTAAATGATGACAGAATTTTTATTTTTGGGTGAACTATCCCTTTAAATTTAATAAATGCAGAATTGCTTACATATTCTATTCATTTCACACTGTCATTTAACTTAAAACTTTGTTTACATCCATTTCTAATTTAGATTTGAAATCCCAAATGTTTGAAGTGGCCACACACTTTGAAACCGCACTGTATGTCTGTGTGTTGTCACCTGAGGCTTAGGCTGTGGCAAATCTCAACTGGACAAAGGATTGAGCCTGGAGACAGATTACATGACTGGCATACAATCCATTCACTTTGAGCCATGTCTATCATGCCTTGGGCTGCCACAGCCTCTCCCTGTCCCTTCTAAAAGTGGGATGTATCGCTCCAGCACAGCGGCTCTGTGTCTCGAAGCATGAGCTCTAAAATCAGCTTGATGCCAAGTTTTGGACTGCACTAAAAACCGGTGAGAAGGCTTAGCAAGTCATTTAACTCGCCCTGCGTAGTGTGTCTTGCGAAATAAAGCGCTCTCGACCAAGATAAAGACGAATAAAGGAGTGAGGAAATAGGACACGATTCACAGCGCTCTGCCTATTGTGCTCCATTGGAAGAGTTTTAATAGCACAAGCTACATGTGTAGGGGTGGAAGAAAATGACAGGTGAAGTAAAAAAAGGCTAGAAGATGCCGGTGGAGACTTGATCACGCCCAGTATTCTCATTATATGCCAAGACATGTCCGGTTAGCAACACTTCAGTGACTTTTGCCCACACCTTATCCCAACTCCACCATGACTGTCCTTAGGATGGGACTATTGAATCTGATTAGAGCTGTGAAAATGCAGAAATGTGCGATCACAGGGAGAAAATCCAGTCACATTTCCTGTTCTCATTTATGGGAAAGGTTTCAAACGTGAAACAAGTACAGTGTCTTGTGCACGGGGGTAATGATGTGTATATAATAGGCTTTGTATGTCTAAGAATGAAGTCAAACACAGGGTTGATGTGACATTGTCTTGCTCATTAGCCATGTGTGTGATGGGTGACAGGATTATTCTGTCAGCCTGATTCTTGTTTCCTGTCCACTACCTACACATCATACAGTACTATTATTCCATGCACCATTCTACTCTTTTTCCTCACCAGGTAAGCTATAACACTGCACACTGTTCACTCGTAAAGGGAAAGTTCATACAAAAATCACAATTCTGTGAATGTATTCACCCATGTATAATGACCTTCTTCTGTAGAACACAAAAGAAAATATTTTGAGAACTGTCTCTGTAGTTTTGTGTCTATACAATGGAAGTCAATGAAGGCCACCGTTCTTCAAAATATCTTCTTTTGTGTTCTGCAGAAGAAAGAAAGTCATACAGGTTTGAAATGACATGAGGGAGAGTAAATGATGAACGATTTTATTTTTGAGTGTGCTAGACCTTTAAAGCTTATTTAGTAATGGCAACAAACATTGATGAACACCAACACGTGCCACCAACACCATGAGTGCAGCCTTTTTGATTCTCTCAAAATCTCCAAAGAAGCTTTCATAGGACCGGGGATAGGGGGGCATTGCCTTTCCCAAGTTTTCTTGTGCACTTCCAATAATGTCCAGTTGAGAATTAATATAATGCTTCTAATTTGTATTATCTATTAAATAATGATCTGTCAATATAATCACAGAAAAATGCAAAAATTATGCATGTAGGGAACTGCAATAATATACAGTGCCTTGCAAAAGTATTCAGCCTCTTTCATTTTATTCACATTTTATTATGTTGCTGTCTTATGTTAAATTACTTTAAATTACATTTTTGGAAATTAATTTACACTCCACACATGACTAACTAAAAAACAGATTTGTGACAACTTTGCAAATGTATTAAAAATAAAAAAACTTAAATAATTACATTGCAGTATTCATGCACATTTAGCTCAGAAGCAGTTTTGCCTATTGATGTTTCTACTGCCAGTAGAAATCTGAAACAGAATTATATGAAGACACAGATCGGGGGAAGACTACAAAGAAATTATACAAAATATGTTGTATTAAAGTTTCACAGAAGCATGTAGCATCCATTAATCCTTCATAGAGACATATAAGGCACTGTATCTGCACACCAGAATATATGATTTCACCCAGTCCAAGGTTATTTTAGTTAACTAAAATTAAAACTTTGAAAACTTTAAACTTAAGGCACTAAAATAAAACAAAAATAAAAATTAATATAATAACAAAATTGCTAAAAATGTTACTAAAATTAAGATTAAAAAAATGTAAAATTTAAAGTTTTAATAATTAAAATATTAATTAATACAAAACTATAATAGCTATGCACCAGTCGAGCCAGTCTAGTTCCTGAATTTGACAAGTTCTTCATGGAACCATTCACATCCTGACAAAAGTAAATTAATAACATTTATTTTAGAGCTGTCAAACGATTAATCGCCATTAATCGCATGCAGAATAAAAGTTTGTGTTTACATAATGGATATTGTATATAACATTTATTCATTTTATTATTTTATTTACTTTTATATATATGTATCTGTTTATAAATACAAAATTATTATGCCCAGTACACAGACAAATCTTATGTAAACTTATAATCTGGATGTGATTAATTGCGATTATTTGTTTGGCAGCACAAATTTATTTTCAAGACCAATCGATTTGCATTTGGTATCTCAGTGTAACCATTTATTCCTGTTTAGTCAGTTTTTGAAAAATAAACTTTACTGAACTCCACACTTGACACTATGATGCAACTTTCTTCAGAATAGCAGCAGGAAACAATCAACAATTGTGACAAGTTTAGTGGTGAGTTCACGGAAGTGAGAGACACTTATAGCATCTGAGGACATTCTGTATCAAAGCATAAAGACATTAGAATTTCTCATTACAAAGATTTACAAAGCCCTACCAAAAAAATATTTTGTCCGTCAGATGTATCTTTTTGTCATTGTTGCTCTGGTTTCTCAGAAATACACCAACAGAACATGACTTTCAATAACCTAAGATTAATTGAAGTCATGTGAATAAACAATGGTGTCAGAAGCAGAAGATGAAAAGGTTGTTGGAGGCCTGTGCTGAGAATCTTGTTGAAATAGGTTTGTACACAGTTGCCATGTGTGGAGGACGCTTGAAAAAAGTCTGTTCCTCTGAATTGCTCTAATCATTGACTGCCAATGCATCAGAAAGGCAGGAGAGCCACCAGAAGAGAGACTGAAGTCAGACGAAAGATTTGTTTGTTTTTGTGTCACTCCGCAATTGTACACAAAGAGTTTATGGTTCTAACCTCCAAGTAATTCTTAATGAATTATGCACTCAAAAAGGTAACTTTGTACACACACACACAAACACACAAAATCATCAATATTATTATAGTCTTATAATAGAAAAAAACTATTAGAAAATCGAAAACCTGTTAAATAACAATTTTTAAATGTTCATTAAATCCAGAGCTGCAACTACAGCTTGTGAACAACATTTTACTAGGAGCCCAAAGCTAAATACAACATTCAGAGAAGCATAAATAATGACTTTGAAATGAATAATCTATGGGCTTTCAAATAACAGGAAAAAATTGTTTATGATCTAACCATAGTGCAATTCTTTTAATCTGGGCATCTAAAACAGTGTGATTAATGTCTGTTAAGTCAATAATATCAAAATATTTAATAACCATCTACTCTAAGAAAAAATGCAGTCAAGATCATCTCAAAAATCCAAAATTTTCAGGAGCAACATAAAAGCTGAAATACTGCAGTATATCCTACATAAGTTATATTCACTGTGTTCAAAAAAACATCCCTCCTGCCAGTCTTGCACAGAGCAAAATATACCAAAATGAGTCAAATCTACATTTCATATTTAAATATAAAATTCTATAGAAATATATAGAATGATAAAATATGTTTATAATATATTCATATATAAAATTAAATGAACAAAGATAAAATAGAATGTGAAGTGTATGAACTTGTTTTTGTTAGTACTCATGAATGTGCTGTTAGAGTTTGTGAATACTGAGGTTGGTAAGGGATAGCAATCTACAGATGTCAATGGTGATTTAGTGAATAAAATCATCAAAGACATGCATGCAGAGGATTTGACTATCTGTTAAATTATACTGTATCTATTGCTATACGCTAGCTTAAAGGTGCTATGTGTAATATTAAGGAGGATCTATTGACAGAAATGCAATAATATACATAACTTTGTCTTCAGAGGTGTATAAAGACCTTACATAATGAAGTGTTATGTTTTTATTATCTTAGAATGAGCTATTTCTATCTACATACACCACGGGTTCCCTTACATGGAATTCACCATGTTGTTTCTACAGTAGCCCTAAACAGACAAACTGCTCTACAGGCGTTTCATAAATATGTTATCTCTTTTCGCAAAGCGAAAATGTGACAACATCTTTGTCCTGTGTCGGCCACCGTATACTATGAAAGGAATGGGGTGAGTGGTGGAGTGCACTGTAAAACTGTGCTTTCCACCAGAAAGACATAATATTCTTTTATGACACCATTCTTTCAACAAATAATACATCAACAAAGTCTTTATTAAATAACATTCTATTGTTTTTTTACACTCAATGAACAGGAGAATATCAAAATATCTCAGACTATAGTGAAGTGGAACTTCTTGGAGGGGTTGTCAGAGAATTCTTTCATCAAAAATATCAGTTTTATTTATTGTCTACATATTTGTCTATGAACACAGTTTATTTCGTAAATTAAATAGGAATCATTTGATTAAGTAGTTGTTTTTAGCTTTGGTACAGAGACCCATTCCTACATAAATCATGAAATTTCCTTTATTTCACCCACACACAGGGGCCATGTATATCTGTCCCGATAATTCTTTTATCAAAGATAGAAAAATGAGTCAGCCTCTTTTCCACACATCATCACATTTCTCTGGATTAATTTCGGTGTCACGCTGTGTAACAGATATCTAAGTGCGGAATGTGATTTTGGTGACAGCACATGTGCCTTTTTCTGTGATGATGGGACTTCATTCCTCCTCAAACCCCGTCACAGCTACAAAAGAGCTGATAGCACCAGCACACCGCTGGAAAATAGACAACTTCTCATGTCAAAATGGCCATCTCCGATTTCTCAAGTCTGTGCCAAGACGTCCCTCTCATGTTCCTTATAAGACTTTATACTGTATATTTAATTCACAAGTCGGTACATTCTGATGCTAACAAAACTGTCAACTAGCCATCTTTTTAATCAAATATAATCTGAATCTGTATTGAGGAAAATATAAGAAGTGCACCAGACAAATAATGTCCTGCAGCTTTTAACTCAGTTGACAAATTCAGTGCTACAAGTAGACACAAGATTAACAACTTGAACAAGTGTTTTCCTAAATGGGACTTTCCGTCTTCATTTACCTGGACTGTCTGGCTGTAACATAGAGATATCACATGTTGCTCTTTAAGAAAAATCACATGTTGAACTTCAGTAAGAAAAATCACGTTGATCTTCACAAACATAAATCACATGTCAATCTTCATTAGGAAGTCATGTTGCTCTCTGTAGTTTTTTTTTAAATTATTTAATGGATTTGCCTTCCTCTTTATGCCACATGATCCTAATAAACCTAAATATCCAAGGAAAATATATTATTTCACAAAAATATTCATTTCAGTCTGAAAAAACTAAACACTGGAGTGCCTCTTACAACAAGAACTGTTTTGGCAGCAAACCACACAATTAATAATATTACAGAGTCGAAAGGGCAGAGAAAGCTATTTTAAAACTATGAGTTTGTGCTGGAGGATTTTCTGTACTGTACTATTTTTTTACTGTCTACATATCACTTAATATAACCACAAAACAAACACATTTTCAGTTGCTTACTAAAAAACTGGAAGCATAGGTAGGACTCCAGGCGAAGTGTCATTACAGTACAAAATAATGACCAATAGCAATGCAGTAGTTAAGAACATTCGGACTGAATCCTGAAGGCATTAGATCTAGTTTATTCAACATGATACAAGATTCAAGATTCTACTGTAGCTTCAGTTTTTTGACTATTAGTAACTGGATAAATTAAGTAATATAAAATGCAGGTTTTCATACAGATACATTACAGTCACACACCAGATAATAAAGAAATGCAGCAACATGAGGTTTATATTCCATATGCCTTCCCTGGCATAGTGAGTCATAAAAATATAATGTAAATATCTGAAAAACAGACGTAACAAGTTTGTACTAAATTATTATATAAGTATGTTATTGTACAATAGGCCTGTGTTATGTGTTATTACCCCCAAAACTTTAGCAGTGCGAGATTGAGTTACTCGGTTATCCTTCACGTCTATAAGGAGTCTTTGCAGATACATCTGACGCAATGGAAGTATAAGCTCACAACTTCTGGGGTAATTCGTCTTTGTTAACTGCTTTCCATACAGTATAATATGACATGGTGCAATACAAAACCTTTTCAGATATGAAGTGAAAAGAAAAACACATCTAAAAGCTAAAATGGTTGAAATTTAAGGCAGTTCTTGAGATCAATTCAGGTGTTGCTATCATAGCTGAAAGCGTCTGAACATGAGGAGTTGATCAATACGGCACATTTGTGGGACAGTGTCGGAGGGAAACGGCTCGGCCGTGGGGGAGCGTCGAAGGTTTTAAATGTATAGTTATACAGGAACGAGCACTTCTTTATTCGGAAATTCATGAAGATCCATCCAGTGGAGACGTATTAAGTTTTCAGTCAATCAGAAATCAATGGCTGTACAACCATTAAGAACTGCAAATATCCTTTCAATTTAAAGGTTTTCCGGTCAGATGATGTACTCAACTTTCTACAGTCGTCCAAGGAGAGTTAATGGATTTAACAGCTGAATTACTATCAGTTAACAAGCATTGTGTCATTTAGTTTATAATATAATACGAGCAGCTGGATGAAAATTAAGTGTTTCAAACTCTCATCTCAAGATCATCCTATTATATATTGCATGTTATTAAACACGGGTGTAACACCTTTTTCCCAACCTGTCACTGGCTTATAATATTAATATTTTTAACCTCATATTATTGTACAGACAACTATAAGTAAACAATCTGTTTATTGAGTACCGTGGTTAGTTTAAGAAACACAGCAACACTGGCCCAACCAATGGTGTGAATTTGGGGCAGGGCTATCCAGTTCTTCTTCAATTAATAGAGAACAGAAAGAGAGATTGTGCAATTTTGTTTGATGAAACTAGAGCAGAAATATCACACTTCAGTTTCAAACATTCCTTGCGTGCCACGTGAAATGTCTTGCTTTATTAAGAAACAGCTCTGCATTTTCCTACCAAATCCACACAGTTTGTTTTTTGAACACAGATCTGAATGTACTGATGAGCCTATGTCGCCACAGAAATGTAAAAAGTAACCAGTGGGTACGGTTAAGAATGCAAAAGCAGCACACTGTGGAGAAACTTCTAAAAGAGTTCAGCTCCACTGACTCAAACTTTCCCAGTCTTGTCCACAGAGTCATTGCCTTTAGCACAAGACAAATGGTCCTCACTCCTCTATATGTTCAATGGTGTTGGTGCACTGCATATATAGAGATTTTCTTTGCTTATTCTTCTGGACAGAGACGTCCAGAGAGGGATGAACAATAATGAGTTAAAGTAGTTCTGTGACCTTGAGTATGTGAGATGATCATATAGTGGAGTCCCAGTAGGGATTGTGGTAAAACCTCAAAATGCACCCTGCACTATAAGCAAGGCAGCGCTGCTGCAGGGGTTGGAAACCGCAGCGGTGCCACGCTCGCGCCTCGGCTCTCTAGCCACGCATCCGAAAAAAGTCAATCAATGCTTTTTAAATCATTTATGAATACAGGAATCTAATGGAAAGCAAATTAAGCCTGAGTAATGGATTGCATATTACATTTCTTGTTTGATAGCTAAAAGGGTTGTGCTGGCAAAGCTAAAGAGAATGCAATTAACACGGTTACAGGTTTGCTTCAAAACATGACAGCAGCACGAGACGCTGACAGTTCATTTGAGAAAAAAGAAAGGCTACTTTTTTTGTCAAACAGTATAGGTGTCAATAAGCTCTTCTCGTGAATTTCTCGCTCGAGTTGAAATTGTTCAAATTGCGCGAAAGGCGCGTTTGACACACGTTTGTGACAATAGCGCCATCCGATTTGCGCCATTCGCATCGCCTGCCGCGAATTGGCGTCTATTCACAGATTTGTATATAATTTACTTGCGCAAATCGCGTAATTTGCATTTGGTGTAAACTTCGCTTTAGACATTTCTTAAATTAAAAAAATTATTTAAAAAAAACATTTACTTCTTCAATAACTGGTATCTAGGCAACTGACGAGTGTCCAATTGTGAGTGGCAACATAACAACACACATTCACATCAGCACGGGCCGAAAATCTGTAATCTGGTAAGACCTTACATACAGTAATGAAGCATTGTGTTTTTATTACCTTAGAATGAGCTGTTTCTATCTACATACACCACTGGTTTTTACAGTATCCCTAAATGGACAAACTGCTCTACAAAGAGCTTTGATTTTGTTATCTGCTTCAGCAAAGAAGCGAAAACGTGACATATTTGTCCTGTGTCAGCCACCGTAGTGCTTCGAAAGAGAGGTTGGTTGCAATTTCTATCCTCACCTCTAGATTCTGCTAAAATCTCCACACCTCTCCTTTAATATTGTTCTTACTGTTCCAATGGAAATCAAGGAAGAAATATGAATATTTTTCATTTTTCCATTCAGTTATAATAAATGGAATAACCACAGCAATCAGATCATGGAGTCAGTGAGTTAAACTTAGAAACCAGATCAATCCAATTCATGAACAAATTAATTGGTTTTGTGAACCAGATAGACAAATGGAAATAATCTTTTCACAAATCTGACATCACTCCTTCAATAATCTCCCATAAACATGCTATTGAAATCTAGGCTGAAGTCTTATAATCTAATTATAATAATGAGCATTAAAGTATGATTTCAATCTTGGACATGGCCTTAAATGACATGGTTATATATTTACAGAATGTTCTTTACATTATGTATAGAATCATTTTGTAACAGTAAATCACAACAAAAATTTCACAAGCCGGATCACATTTAAGAAATTAAATTCTGGTTTGTTTCTCACATCAAGTTATTGCATTTTGTAGGTCTAGAGGATTTGGCAAAAATTCTTAAATCACATGGATATTTCATAAATCTAATATGGTGCTTTTTGTCTTTTTCAAACTTAAGTCGGTCTCGATGCCTTGTGATTTGATGGAAAAAATAAAGTTATGGGTTTGAGCAAGTGAGTAAATAAATAATAACAGATTTTTTTTATCTGTGAACTATTCCAGTGTTTAGTTTAGAGGTAGATACACAAGCTCTTTGGGTAAAACAATTTACAGGCTTTTTCATATATTTTCCATTGAAGAGTGCTGTATATGCTGCAGAGGAGAGAACAGGAAAGTAAAGCGTGAGTGTATGGAATGTTGTTGTAATGAAAAACTATTACAAAGTTTCCAAATACAAATCAGATTATTTGATAGGCCTAAATCAAATAGAGTGAGTGCTGCTCTTAGTAATATTGTATCTTTTTACCTCGCGCTGAAGCAATAACTTGCTCTATTACCCTCACATGAACCTGTGCACACAGACGAGATTGAACACAGCAGGGTCTACGCTTTTCTCTGTGGATGCTGCGATATATGACCCAAAACAAACAGAAACCAGCAAGAACAAAGTAACCATCATCTGATCCTGTATTGATCCTGTATCGTCCATTTCATTTGTTTGCCATCAAAGAAACCCCAAAAAATCCCATCTGGTCCCCATCACTCCCACAGAAGAATATTGATCAGGTCTTACATGCAGGTGTACTTCAACATTCAAAGTGCACCAAAAAAGATTGATTTCTTTTAGAATTAGAAGTTTTTTTAAAGAAAGAGCGAAATAATAGATTCACAGTATCAGAGTATGTAGAAAACGTGGGATATTGAATACACTGCACTACAGTCCAAGCACAAACCCACGCAGCACCGGGCCACATTATCAGCAATGACATCGCAAATTTCCCTTAGTGACGCACTGCTTTGCTTTAATAAGTCAAAACAAGACTGTAAAATGCAACCTTGATAGTTTTGTTTGATGCTGCTACATCTTCATGTTCATTTTCTCAGTGTGCTGAGGACATCTACTGGTTTACATGATTGTTTTCAGTTTGGGCCAAGGATCCCGGAGCGCTCAGCCAACAGCACAGCACTGCAATACAAATCCTCTGCAAAGCACTAAGAACGATTTGTGGCCTCTGTCCGTCTATCTCGCCCATGTTCCACTGTCTAACTCGCTAAATGGTGGCATATTTCTTACCGTAGCTCTTTTTTCCGAATGCATCCTTGATTTGTTGCCACGCACCTTTAGGTGAATGTGTAAAGTATAAAATATAATGCAGACTTATGGTCGTCGTGTCCCTCTTCCCTGACGTAGCGAAACATTCTCCGCCGCTCTATTTATCAAAGCTTCTCACTGGCAACAGCTTTGAAACGACCTTCATTAAATTGATATTTCTTTTGCGATGCAGACTGAAGCATTTATTGTTTCCTCCTACACACATTGACCACTGTAATAGGCATGAGCATCTTGCATAATTTTTTTTTTTTGGAGCATCACTCACCCCACAAGACTAACTTGAAGCATCTGTGAAACACATTTAAAGGGATAGTTCGCTTACAAATGCAAATTCTTTTATCATTTACTTACAATTATTTCATTCTAAACATGTATGACAGAATAGACGATTTTTGAGGACCGTTGGTAACCAAACAACATAGCCTCCCATTGACTTCCATTGGACACAAAACCACATTTCTCAAAATATCAGCTTTTGTGCTCCACAGAAGAAAGACTCATATGGTTTTGAATGACATGAGAGTTAATAAATAACAGAATTCAATAGGCTTTGTTGTAAAACATCAGGGATGCAAACATGGCCCAGTTTCTCTGTCTGTGAGAGGAACGAAATGCGGTTTTCTCTGGCACCATGGAAGAATTCTGCTGAGCTCTGACAGGAAAGGCTATCAGCAAAAACGACACAGGCAGGTTTTAACAGGACACTGTCAAATTACATGGTCGGTAAGTGGCGGCCAGCTTTGGAAAAGAGGTAAGAGATGCTCGACCGGACCCTAAAACAACAGAGAAATGATCTTTGTAGTTGTTGAGACAGCGCACTTTATTTCCAAGAATTCTACTGACACCCACTGCCACACATTACATAAAATGTTTTTAAAGATGAAGCGATGATGGAGACTGTGGATTTAGAAAATATCAGCTCTAAATCGGTACGGAGCTGCTTGCTAATAGTATAATGTGACACGATAAGATTGTTCTCCAAAATGGTGATTTAATTTTCAGTTCCATTTGCAAGCACTTTGTATGAATACTCAATTGGCAGTTAGGATAATTAAAAACAAGACAATGTCATTTTTTGGCAGTATCGCTACAGTAAATAAATAAATAAAATACAAATACTTGGCCATTTGCATCATATTCATTACCGGCTAGTAAATTAATTAGGAGCATACTAATTAACAGTCTGGATAACCGAGTGAATGGACAGCTGCCTGGAGTTATGAATTACATTTAGGCTTTTACTGCCGTACTGTACAATTCTAGCCTTATTTGAAGGGCTGTCATTGAGGTTTGGTGTGCAATCACTCCTTAGGTTGTTATTGTTATGGAATAGCCACTGCAATATCCCACACACTACAAGATGGATGTTCAATGAGAATTCTTACTAATGTAACTCAATTCAAATAATAAAAAAAAAGCATTATCAGAACAAAATAAAGTGATCAAAATTGATTTATTTTTTAGAATCCCATTAATTCCCATGGAAAGTGTCCTGAAAATTCCCGGAATTTTGCAACCCCATTTAGGACGGATAGTATGCGAATTGGGACACAGCGAGAGTGTGCAAGTGTGTTATTTGAGGGCCAGCAATTAAAGCAAGGGTGTATTAGTTTGGTTATTAATTTCAAATATCAACAGAAGTTACTCAGAAATCCCCTTTAATGCGAAAAAGATTAACCTTTAACAGATCATCTCTGTTCCATGGAAACTGACCAAAAAATATGACTCATGTTGCACTACACAGATTTTTGTCCGATCAAATGTTCAGAATGTCTCAGAATGCGTCTTTCAGTAATATCATCTGCAACTGTAGTAAATAGGTTCATGTAACTTAAGACCATTGGCTATTAAATAAAGCCTTTTCACCCAAATGAAACATCTACAGATTCAAGTCAACAAAGAACAGACAACTACACTCAAATGATTTCATGGGTGTTTAAGCAGAAGTCAGAAAAAGGATCATTCAATTGTATTCCAATGTGAAGATGTGAAACCCATTAAAATGCACACGTATAACTGACTAGGAGCATTATTACTTGTTGTTAGTGCTTAAAACACACAATCGCAGCTTTTAAGCCACATAAACACAAAAGCAGTGCGGTGACTCATTTTTAAGTGAGTGTAAAGGGTTGTGAGTGCAATCCATTCGAACTGAAAAGCAAAAAGCACACTGGAAGACAAATACAAAGCAACTTTGAGAAAATGCTGTTTTAAAAGAAAAAAACAAGATTCTCAACAAAGCATTAAAACAGGATATTGATTGCTTTAGATTTTCTAATCCATTGATCTGTCCAAGTTCAAGGTCTGAACGAAATAAAGCCTGTCAGTCATTCTGGGTCCTGAGAACCACTGAAACAAACAATATCTTTTTGCCTTTACAAATTGTATGTATATTATTGCTCTATTCTGGAGGTATGCTGGCAGACCAACAATCCCATTGCTAACCAGTGCTGTTCATTTTCACAAGAATACAGTATCTTAAACTGTCAACTAACCCTTCACAATCCAAGTGATAATTGCTGTTGTAACACATACAAATGTACAATTTCAAGTGTTGCTCTCACTATGAAAAAGAAATAAGAAAAACTTGGAATAGGGTTGCACAGTCTACCAGTGCTACGGTAGCATTGCGATGCTGAAGCTTCAAAATACTTGTAATGCCGCTCTATTTTTATAACTGTAGTATCGTAAATAATGTTGCACATAGGAATTAATGTTCATTTGATCACTTACATCTGCATTTTTTCTCTTTTAAATAAATCCATGTTTTGAACGTCCCAGATTAGGATTCAGTGAGTCATCCATCAAGACACTTGCTTAGTTCTTGAATAAATCTACAGTGTTGAACGAATCGGTTGAATGATTCACTACCTACTGGCCGTTTTAGATTGAAATTTCAAAGCAAGCCTAACATTTCCCTTTATAAACATTGCTGTAAAAATTAAATCTGTCACACATTCGAATTAGTTCCCACGTGAAAGGTGAGTTACAGTATGTTAGTTAGTATACTTCCTCCACACATAAATAACAAAAAATATGATAAATTCCATAATCACAGTGCTTATTGTATTGAACGAATGTACACGGTGTCTACAGCTCTGCATGGCAGCATACAATATGTGCTTCAATGTTTACAGAGAAACTCAACTGAAGGAATATTGACTGTCCAAAATTATCCCACAACTGAACTCTTAAAGACGCCATATGTAGATCCATATGTAGAAATATCACCCTAAACATTTACCTGGCATGTCAGGTATCTTCCGGATCATCATCTGAGCAAAATGAATGTTCTGACAAACATATCAAGAAGACAAGGGATCTCTGCCTCTTATTACAGAATTATCTGATGGCAAAAGCATGACACCATTTCAATTCATACTGTGTACAGTCAGTTTGTTAATGAAGACTACTGGGACAATGGGATGGAAGAAAGAGATCATCTTAAAATCTCCCCCCCAAAAAGAGCCTTGAACTTAATTGGTAGAGATTTTAAAGTTGAGAGGCATAGAAGCGCTTCTCAAGGCCATTTGAAATTTCGTCCGTGTTGTCTACACCGTAAATATTAATTGGTTGTGGGTGCGAGGGCGCAAATGGCAGCACTGGAAGCGGATCCCGGCGTGAGGGGGAAAAAAATGACACGCTTGGAAAAACACATCATGTAGCGCTGCAGACGTGATCATGGGCTGCTCGGGTTCATCTGGACAGTAATCCACCCCACGATTCTGAAGCAGACAAAGTACAGCGAGGTGTTATTTTCAAGCGGACGGTACATTTCCACTCGCCCGAATGGTTTGCTCACTTGAGGTTTTTCAATATTGCTGTTTCTGGCTCCTGAACAGAACAAGGAAGATATAGGGCATCTTTATAGGGAAGTATACAGTATGGTGGCCATTGCAAGCAACACAAATATATTGTGGAATTAATGAAGGGGATTGCTGCGATTGCACACATAAAATTTAAGCATTTCTCTTACACGGCTGTCGAGGCTAGTGTAGTCTTATATATAGGCTAGTGCAACGTACCGCGTCTGGGGAAGCCAGCCAGAAATATCAAGTAAATGAAGGTAAATGTAAACACGGCCATGTCAATCCACAGCCTCTAAAAACATATCCGAGGGTTTCAGATAGTCCCTTAGCATACTGCTGTCGGCATATCGTTGCATTATTAGATGTATACAAACCGAGCCTACAATAAAAATTCACCTTTCTAAAATCTCTTTGTGTGTGTTTAGATATGAATCCCCTTCTCTCACCTCGAATTTTTTAACTCCGCCTGTCACTTGTGCCGAAGCACATCAAAGACTTCTTTCCATTACACTAAATGGTAGTCTCGCTGTCATGGTCCAAAAGATAAAAGTAATGGTTTATGCAGGGCATTGAATGTGATGAATTCATTATTCGAGACGCAAAGTAGATGAAAAAACTCGAGCAAAACAACACAGGATATTTGTGTTATTCGCTCATTACGGTAATAAGCAGATTGAAAAATGTGGTTAATCTGTTTTCATTTGAAATGGCATCCAAACATTCGAACACTAAGAGCAAAACAGGAAGATATAAACAGAGAAATAAAATGAGTTATTTTGTAATTGCTTGCACTTATTTATAAGGCGCTATAATAATATTCTGGTTTTACATTAGAGAAGCAACCACGGTTAAAATTACAGAACCTGAGATGTCACAGTGTCTTACTGACAATGGCTTTTATAAAAAAAAGTTTGAAAAGTTGACTTAAATGTTTCTAATAAGCTTAATTTGTTTATCTCAAAGTGTAATTGTGGCAACATATCAAATTTTTTTTTTTAATGTTTTTTTTTAAATGGATGACTTTTCTAATAAAAAAAAGCAGCCAATAAGGGACCTAGAATTAGTAAAATCGTTCTCTTGGCAAATGGTGTCAACTTTGAAGATGATAAAATATAACATAGTTTTGATTTAATGTGAATGCTTTCAGTTTCAACATAATTTTTACAGTTAGAGTTGTGCTACTTCATAGTTTTGATGGGTTTCCTCTGGAAGGTGAAAAAAATCTAAATAAAGAATGAATAAGGGGCCATTCGCATTTTGTATCTTTCAAATTTTAAATGTAGACACGTGGCAAATGTCCTTTCAGGCATGTCGGCACAGCATCAAGATGAAAATATTTCATAATGTTGCTAGCGCACTGTATGTCATGTGACAAGAACCAACCAATCAGCTTCACCATTTCTAGAACAACATAGAAAAGCTCAGCAAAGATCACAGCATAAATCAATCTAGTAGCAGAGCTGAAGCAAGGTATTTTCAGTGCATATATCCATATATTCTTTCTTATATACCTCCTCGCCTCAACGCCAAGTGCGGCCCATGGTTGCTTAGCAACGCCAGGAGAGTGCAAGGTCCCAAACGCTTTGGAAAAAAAGGTCCCGGTTTCACACGCGAAACGTGAGCTGCCCCAAGTGTTTCCAAACACTGCTACTGTATATAAGCTTTAAATGTCAATATATGTAAGAGTTCATTTTTTGAATATATTTGAATATTATTAAAGCATAATGCACTGAAAGTACAAATAACTATTTAATGGTATAAGAGCCATTAATATTTCAAATCTAACACATTGCAAACACTGTAATAGAATTTTCAACTATCTAAGACAGATGACCCGTGTGCAAATCCAATGAACGCTTTGCTAATCCACTACGATTAACATTTGCATAGAAATGCTAACGTACAATTAGCACTCCCACACACCAGACATGAGTGACTGTCATCTCTGGAACTACATAAAGACAACAATAATATTAAGACATCCAGCACACATCACCGACCTGCTCGGTTTATGTTTGCTACATCACTTTTCCCCATCTATAAACACATTTCTTTTACTCCTGGCACAAATCTTCATTCAGGCTTACTCACAAACTTTGGATAGCGTTCCCAGGTTTGGCAGGACGATAGGGAAGCCGCGGCCTTTATCAATATTACATTTGTGCAGGAGATTGCGTTGCATTCAGAGGGAGAATAGATCTCAAAAGTCAATATAGCGAGCAACAGCTAACAGCCTCTCCAAGTGACTCACAATACAGTGTCTAGTCAAGCGCTTCTCTGCAGTCTGCTGATGTCATATACGCTGGCTGTTGAAATATAAACGACATGCTAGACTGAGCTGATGTTGCCTCTTTTCTTTCGGGAGTTGTGGGCCCGCGTGTGTGCGGCATTAGGCGAAATTTCTCCGGAGCTATTTGGCCCAAATGTAATATCACAATGTGGCCCTTCAATAAGCAATCTGGATCCATACCGCTCTCAAAAACATTATACCTCGGGCTCCCAAAATTAGCCTCTGTTGTTCGAAAAAACGAGCCGTGACATTGAGTTTATCACTACTGAAAGAAAGACTTTAGGTACTTTTGCTTTGCTTCATTTATAAAATAGATCAAAATCAATAAATTCTTGTTAAAAATGCTAAATGATACCCAGTATATTAGCGATAGTCAACCAAAAAATGGAAACTCTTTCATCATTTACACTTTCTTCTTTCTGCAGAACACAAAAGGAGATATTTTGCAAAATGTTCGTAACCAAACAACATTTGCCTTCTATTGTATATATGGACACAAAACATTTCTCAATATATCTTCCACAGAATAAAGAGGCATATATAAGTTTTGAACCGTATGAGGTGAATAACTGTTTGTTATTATTTGGTAAACTATCACTTTAAAAATGAACAACACTGGTTTAGTGTTGATGTTGAGATACTCGAGTATACTGTTGCGCTGCAGATATAAATCAAAACTACAGAAATAGAATCACACAACAGAAATAATCGCTATATAACAGTAAGAATTGTGCCTGCCCAGGGTAAATATATTTTCAAAGGTCCTTCTCAAAAGAAGCATTCTATGTTAAAATGTGTCACAATTACGCAGATCAAAGTCAAATGGCAAATATCATGTCCTTCTCAAAGCACTGTGGTATAGATCAGTGTGCTACTCTCTCACCCTGAATATTTTTCGTAGGACTCATTCATCATCAAACTCTTTGAAGATCAGCAGGTGAGATGCTGCCAGGCTGTTTAATATGCAGGGCTTGCTTCCAGCTTGTCTGGGCGTCTGACGCCCTGTTTGCTTTTAACTCTGGCGTCGGCCTGGGGACAAAGAATACACCTTCACATTTAAGTGAAATAATCCAAAGACACCAGCTTTACCACCACTCTGAAACAGTGGAGGAGTATATTACACATCCCGTTTATCTGTGTTTTACAGTTCCATATAGGTATAACACCTGGGGCTCATTTCTTTTATTTAACATATAATAATAATCTATAAAATGTTTAGAAAACAGCTCTTACTTTGGTTGTAGAATAAGCCAGAAGTATTTTTTTATATTTCTATACTTTTTTATATCCCTTTAAACTTTTGCTCCTGCATCTCAGATATTCTCCTGAAAAATAGAGCCAGAAATCTCACAACTGTCTCCATCAGAGAAATGATGTCCCTGACAAGGTAGAAAGTCAAATCTTTAAACAAAGCAAAGCAAAAAAAAAGACACCACATGGTGGTAATGTCCAAATTATGACATACTTGTGGATTGAGGGTTGAGGGTCAAATTCTCTGCAGACTCCAATCTGCCAGGTCTCAATTCAGGCGGAACGGGTGTCCCTGCTGTAGAATTACCCTCCAGACCTGGGCTGTCAGCCACAGTACATTCAATTAATTCCAAACCATATGGAACCTCATTACAGCAGTGAGCTTTGGGAAGAACCCGAAGCCCTTCAGTGTACAGTACCATAACTGTCATTCTGAAGGATGTCAAATGAGCAAAAGTCCCGATGTTATGTTGTGGGCGACATCCGTAAAGCCAAACAATGCTGATAATGCTTATCCGAAACTCATTCTGAGAGAACGTTGCGTACAGAGTTTCTTCGAGAGCCTCGGGAATCGCTATAAGCTCGTCTTAGTTTATCCGTTTGTGCAGAAAGTAAGTGTTCATTGAACGCAATATGCTCTTTTTGAAGTCTGTTTCGTGAGCAGCCTGCTAACAATTTCCTACACTGTACATAAAAAAGATTCTCTCTTTCTCCATCACATGCTGTCGGGTAACTTGTTTGCTTCTTTTCTAGCCTTCAAAGGATTCAGAGTCTGATTTGGAGACAGCGAGAGGCGGCTGAAATGACAAGCGAGAAACGTAATTGTCAGTAGGCCAAAATAGCCTTCCGATGTCAAAACACTGTCATAAGTTTAACGCACCGGAATTCTGCTACCGTGCCCTACGTTTTGGTTCAAAATAGGAAGACTAAGAGTGATTTGTCTGGCCGTTCTAATAAATACATATAAAATACGACAATTTGAGCAAAAATTCATAAAGCAAGTCTATGGCGATTTAGTTAAAGTCTGCACTAAAGAATGACAATTCCGTCTCATAAAGTAGATGTCTGTATATCACAGAACATATAAATCAATATGCATTCATTATTCGAGACACGGGACGCCTGTGTCCGCGGGGTGAAAATCTAATAGGCCTCAGACTGTTGGAGATAAAGATTTACACCTCCTCCTCTGTCAATTGGACTTTTAGTATTCAAAGGAAGCACAGTGTGTTAAAAAAGCTTCAAGCGCTGACATGCAGGACAACAGACAGCATGTCATTGAAGATGTAGTGATTTATTTCTGTCTGATCACCACAACTCAGGCCATGTAACATATAGGAAGAGGAAATAAATAAGCCTTCGCAGGAAGGTGTGCGTGTGGTTGCATAACAGAATGAAAACTACTATTACAGCCATATGACTGACAGGTAAAGCAACCAATCACATTTCGTGATGCATCATATTTAGAAAATGTACAGTAACAGAACGGTGTGCATTTGCGAACGTGTCAACGTTAACAATGTTTATGAGTTTATGCCGTGACGCATACTTTTAATCATTTAGCATTTAGTCGATCGTGATGAATTCTCAGATCAGATCGCTGATCCAGTCGGACCGTTAAAGAACTCGACACGCACGTCTCCCGGAAATCCTGTAGAATTCAACCAATCAGAGAACGACTTTGAAGTGTTTTCAATTAAATGTGCCATATGCATCGGACATTCAACCAAATGTGGCTGTGAAAGTCTGAGGCTGACACTATTACTATTAAAAAAGACAATAACGCTATGTCTATGTCCCATAGGAGTCGATCACATGTTTGGGTTCATCCAGTTTTTCTGTGCGATTCGGTATGGGCAACACTGTCCCCAAGTGTTTTACCCCAGTGCGAAGCCATTAGTCACGGATCTGAGATCTTGGCAACAGAGATCTTAAGAAGTGTGTCATATTTCAAAAGCTGATTATGAAATCACCCATGAGTTTTCAAAATAGATTTAATAAGGTTTAATAAAAATCAAAACCTCATCTGCCCGAGACATCACGATTCTCATGGCTGCATTCACATCCTAGCATAAAAGCTTTTGAAGTGCTCTCACATGAGAGTATCACATTTCCTATATATTCAATTTATATAATATACATTCATCAAGGTTGGCATTGAGGTATTTCCATCTGCATACTACATCTACACCATCTGGAATTACTGTGTCAAGAATAAAAATCATTCTGTTAGAACTAATTAATATTATTAATCGTCTCTTCTTAATCTTTTCACAAAGGCTGCTTTATTCTGATGATGCCGTTCATTGCCATAATTTATATGTTATCCTTAATCATATTACAAAACCACCCTAAAGACACTTCAATTCATTTTAATATTGCACATGAGTGGGAAGAGCAATTGAATCGAGACCAAGCGCTAATAGTGACGAGAGCGTTCCATTTAGTGAAGTTAGCGATACGAGAAACTTTCCGTCAGCTTCTCTATCGCTGACATTTTCAATGGTGGGTCAACTGTTAAACATGTTTGTGTTTCCCTTTTGCTGCGAGGCTGGAGGGCTCGTGTAATGAGACGGATACCCCATCTAACAGTTGACTTCAATTCAGCATTTTGGGAACACCCCAAAATAAGGCCTCTACAAACTACTTGCTTCAATCTCCCGCAGCCATTTCCAATGTATCAGGAGTCATTACCTTCCTGCTGCTGTGAAGGGTCAAGGACAAGCAAGAGAACATTGCTTGTTTAGTCTATAAGGGTGACCGATGAAGCAGAGAGTAGATGGCAAGCTCTCTCTAAGGTCGAGGTGTGAAAATGTTTTTTCCAGATTTGATATTTGATATCGTTGATCATGTGCTCTGTACATGAAATATATTTTGTAGACTTATTTATTTCTAACCAAAGACGTGAAAAATTCAATATAATAAAAAGTGAATTGAACTGCAATGACTAAAACCTCAATTAAATGGACTTTGATTCATTTTTACACTCATTTCTAGACCGTGAATTTGTTGACATGCCCTTTCTCAAGTTGTTCATTGTTCCGCAGTAGACGTGAATTCTCTTCTCAAGATCCAGAGCGGTCGAGATAGAAAAAGAGAGAGATGGTAGCAGTAGCCTTATGAAGGAGACGCCTGAGGGCTTTTCAGAGAAGTCCTCCAAACTTCAAAGTCTCTTTGCTTCCATAAGAAAGGCCATTGGGGAGTTGGCATCAATTTTAAATGATAAAGAGAGAGGTTAGAGAGGGAGTGTGTGAAAGCGTACCAGAATAAAAACCAAGACTCTTGTCAGGATTAACATTAGTTGTATTTGTACTGAGAGCAAGGGACACGGTGTGTGGATTGAAGGTTGTGTTTCTCTGCTGCTCAAGCTAAGAGAAGCACAGTTGACCCCTCTCATGAGAACGGCAGCATGTTCGGCGAGATGCATCAGGAATGCATTACTTCGGCACTATTTCTCATGCCGCAGTAATGATGTATGGACTACTTTCTGCCCACGTGATGTCGGACACATCAAAGGAACGGACTGTAAAAATTCGGATTAAATAATTATACTATGGCAGACGTTTTGACGTTATTAGAAATGTAATGTGAAAAACTGACAAGAAAACCTCAGTGCTTCATTCAAAGAGTTAAGGTTCTAGAAATTAGATGCATGGCAGTCTGACAGCTCAAAAAGTTCTGTGGGAAATATGGTCGATTTACATACACAGATCACCATCAGGGTGGATTTGGAGATATTTACGTTTTGTGTTTTTAGATGATTTATATTGCCACGTGATACACGTTGGTATTAAAATAAAGTCTTACATTTTAATCTGTAATCATGTTACACAACACAGCATAGACTTGCATTATTTTTTATTTTGTTATGCAGTTGAATCCAGTGTTAAACTGACAAGTTATAGACTAATAATTTATTCATTTATTGACTTTGTTCTCAAAATCAACATTGGGCAAAATAATCCCAATGTATAATTACAATAATTATATTGATTATCATTATTGTAATTTTCAAGGACCAGTTTCAATTCCATTTTTAAGTGCTTAAAATCATAAGAGAAAATAGATCAGCTTACTCGTGTTGTCATTAATAATAATAATAAGCTTTTTGTCAGTGTCTCCTGTTCTGATTCGACTTGGGATGCCAGTCACAACCCAACACTGATTAACAACAAATTTTTGACTTGTCTGTGCATATTTTGCATACTTACCAATAACATGTACAATGCAATTCAACCACAAGGAATAACCCAAATTCATTAACATTAAAATGTATGATGTCAGAAATATTATGCAAGAATCATTGCACACACTCTTAAAGACAAAGCTGCTAACCATTTATGGCTGTATGGTTCCATAAAAACCATTAATATTCTTTTTGTTCCACAAAAGGTTTCACAAACGTTACTGTGCATGCACACTTCCGCAAAGAGTAGAGTCCTGCAGATTATTTCTGATAACAAGCAAAAGAAATAGTTAAAAGTATGTCTATTACTTTGGGTTACTAGTAGATTCAACAGATTGTTTATTAATACAATTATTAAACAATACAAAATTAATAGAATACAATTAAATAATAATTAATTTATTAAAATATAAATAGTTATATTATTAGCCACTAGCCAGACCGATTAGTTAACTTCGGGCCAGGCGCGTGTCCGATGAAACCATCTATAACAGAAAAGGTTCTTTAGATTATAACAGGTAAGAAAGAAAAACAATTTGTAGCATCTATATTTGAAAACGTGCAGAAGCCAAAACACTTGAATGCAATTACTAGTGAATGAGACCCAATGTATGTATTTATAAAAGTGAACTCCTAAACAATATGACCTAAAATCATAGCCTAGGAGAAAACACTGAGGTTTGCCAAGCAAGCCATTTAATCTTTTCTTGGCTGACACAGCTCAAGGAGAAAATATGAAGGCAGGATGTTAAGATGATTGCTACATAGTAGCCAATGGTCGCCGGGAAAGTTCAGAGCTCATTTAAGAGAGCTGGGCACCTTTTCACCTCGCACAGCGCGCAGGGGCTCCGGATGACAAATGAGCTCCTTAAACCACTGTGTTCTGCTGCTACAACAGTCCCGCCCCCTCACTTCACCTTTGGCCATTTATCATTCACATCCCCACCTCACCAACACCACATAGTTCATAAAGGGCGTCTGGCACAACGGAAGAGCTATTTTTACGGACTTATTATAAAAGCGGTCCATAAACGGCCGATCTTGTTGGAACACGTTCCAATGTAGGCGAAAGCGTTATAGATGAGAGGAGCGTCACGGTTGTAGCTATTGATGATCTTTTCTTTGTTTGAGCTGAAAATAATGAAGCACTGATCAACAGATACGTTTTTCACATCTCTGTTTATTTGATCAGAACTGATTGGACTGGGGAAATGAATCAGGCCGTAACAACCTGAAATAATTGAGCTATTCTCCCGAGTTTTGTGAATATTTTGAGCGCATTTAACTACAAGACCCGGGCCCAGAGGACACACGCTTGTTTAATCATAATGTTTGCGTAGTGGAGATAGACAGAAGCCTATCAAGTGGATGGAGTGCTCCCGTACATAATAGCAAATAATAACGCATCTGCAAGTTCCTATGAGAGATCCATCCGCTCCCTCAATTGTCTTCGCAACAACAGATTACATGTCAGAAATTTAAACATCTCTCTCTCGGCTGTGAAAACTAATGAGGGTGATTACACAAGACGGTGAAAAAACTGAACTGATCAGCCTTCTGAAATGCATAACTGAATTCACTTACGGACATTTCGCTTGCATTGAAGAACTTAATTGCATCACATTTCAAAAAGCTATCTGCTCAATTCCTCCCAAGCTTCTGGTATACACCTCCATTGCCTGTAGTGTCTGTAAATACTAGTCAAGAAGAACTTGCTACCAATTATAGCAAGATAAAAGTATTTATATTACATTCATACAAGGCAATAAGAAGTCATAATGAAGGCGAGTTTATATTTTGCAGTAGATAAAGTGTGCTAATATTGTCAATTTGGAAAATGGATTACCTTGTTATACCAAAATGCAATTTTTGTAACGTGTAAAAACAGCCCGCAGCATTCAGTTAGATCTGCAATCCGTAATATTTGCCTCTCTATCGCCATCTCTGTTTAAAACTACAGGTTTCTTTATGTACTTATTTTTATGTGTATTATGGCTGTCACAACATGCTCATTACTCTTGGATAGTTTTCAAAAACATTTACTCATCCTCTTGTCATTTCAAACTTTTATGACTTTCTTTCTTCTGTAGAACACAAAAAAAGATATTTTGAAGAATGTTGGTAAACGAATAACGGCGCCACCCATTCAGTCAATGGGTACCGCCGTTGTGTAGCATTTTGAGAAATCTTTAAAATATCTTCTTTTGTGTTCTGCAGAACAATGTCATACAGGCTTGAAATGACAAGAGGGTGAGTCTGAAGAGAATTTTCATTTTTGGGTGAACTATCACTTTAAGGCCAAAATGATTTATAGTAACAACAAAACTGCAGAATTCATAAAATATATTAAAGATAAATATGACTGATGTCATTGGCCTTGGATCACACTCAAAATCCAAGTGCTCCTATTGCAAACTGTGAATCAGAAACTGGTGATTTGCTAAATTATCATCATATGTGCAATATTAATATGATATCAATAAACATTGTTAAAGGGACACAAATGAAAATTCTGTTATCATTAACCCACCATTAAGTTGTTTCAAACCTGTATACATTTGTTTTGTTCTGCTGAACACAAAGAAAGATATTTGAAAGAATGTCAGTAACCAAACAGATCTCATCCCCCATTTACTGCCATGGTAGGAAAAATAAATACTATGAGAGTAAATGGGGGATGAGATCTGTTTGGTTACTGACATTCTACCAAATATATTTGTGTTCAGCAGAACAAAGAAATGTATACAGGTTTGGAAGGGTGAGTATTTAGGTGGAGTGTCCCTTTAAAAATATGATGCTTATTGTCAATACCGCTGTATCATGACACCCTGTGTCTTGAATTCAAATGACATCAAACTGAAAGCTCAAATTCTTATCATTCTTATTATAAAATTACTGTAGTGAATCAGAGTAAAGTAGGGAGATGGTTTTGAAAATACATTTTTTATGTAACCGCTCAATAACTAACTGACTGCATAACCAAATGCAGCTTTAAGGCCACACCTAACTATGTGATGCTTCTTTTACTTCCTTTTAAGTCTTTTAAGTCAGCGCGCATGTGATTGTTCAGGGATTTAAAGAATCCCCCAAGCAATTTGTTGTGGGATTGAATCGGTCTAATGAAAAGGCTCGGAGTCAATTAGACGTTAGCAGGTTTTCTTCCCTTTGTTTTGCTTATTGGTCCTGGCACTTTGAATGCAGATCTTGTCATCCAATATTATTAAGCAAAAACAACCAGGGACAAATAAAGTATAAGCAAGTATGGGAGAATTCAGTGACAGCACACTCTATTATTTTGTCTCCTCAGCAGGACTATCATTTCCTCCCGTTTAGTCCGTAATTAATTGCAGTTAATTCACTCACTGTCTCCATACAGCATTAGAGCTCTGGAGATCACAACACAACCTCCTGAAGAAACGTCACTACAGACTGCTTTCTGTGCACTACTCTTACTTCAACATCAACTGAAAAAGTCATTCTAGAGCAGTTATTTCAGAGGATTTTGTAGTACATTATATATTTACAAATACACTGAAGATTCCAGAACATCACATTTTAACATGTAATGAAATGAGGCATATTTGACTGCTAATATGCTCTTTATTTCTCATTTTCTGCTATAGCACATATAAGCACTCACTTTATAACCTCAACCACAGACGTGCAGAAACCTTATGCGGGTTCACCAGCCTTCAAAGCACTTAACATTCAAACCTTATGCTTTTCATATTTCTCAGATGATGAATTAATGATATGTTTGAGCTTTTCATCTAAGGATCTATGGCTAAAGAAACATGATAGAACAGCAGAAGCTGTACTTCCATGTAAGCTGTGATGTCTTAGGAAAACATGAAGGCTGGTCTGGTTGAGTTCCTGGTGTCAGAGTCTCAATGAGGACAATCATGAATGGCAGCTCATGTACAATCACAAGATCATAAACTGTGAATATACATGTACATAGATATAGATATAGTTTGATCACCACTGGCCGCATGACACAATATTTTCCGGAGAAGAAATGAAGAGGCCGTTTATACAACGCCGGTTTAAACTGAAAACTTTATCCGGTTTGGCCGTTCTTTACATGGAAACTGCGTTTTGGGGGACCAAAAAGGCAAACTTTTAAAAACCGGTCTCAAAGTGCACGTTTTAGAAAATGACGCGTTCGTCGCGCGAGTGAAAACAAAACAATAAGGCGGCCTCCAGTACTGTGAGCTCTCACAGCTCGACTATGTATTAACGTTTCCCCAGCAAAATGTGGATTTACTGCACCAACAAGACCAGCGGAGACACATTATTTACATTCGCCAGACTTTAAACACACATATACGTCGACCAAGGGTATTAAAAAGCACTTTTGGCTTATAACTGTGTATGTGCGCAGGCGCATCCTGTTTCTTTACGCAGCAACATCGCCACCCGCTGGCCTGGCATGCATACTACAGCTTTTTGATCTGTTTTCCTGGATCCGTGTAAATGCAGACCGTTTTGATGTGTATGTGAAACTTTTCAAAAATGATAACATTTACATTTACATTTATTCATTTGGCAGACGCTTTTATCCAAAGCGACTTACAATTGAGGAAAACAGCAAGCGATTCGTGATAAGGAAAAAACTTTTCAGTTTTTCATCGTGTAAACGCGGTCTAAGAGGGTTTCTTATTTACCTCGGCTAAAGCTGGTAAGCCTAACGCAACGCAGATCAAAGGCTTCTCCCTTCGTACATTAGGGTCTACCCTGCTTCTGAGGAAAAGAGCAAGCAGATGAAGCTCTACAAGAGCAGTGACGCTAATGCTAATCACCAGCCATTTAAATAGACCTTCTGAGGTGAGAACATCGCCTCCGCCCGAGTGCTAAACTAATTAGAGGTTATAGGACAGATTCCTGCTGCTTCTAATCACACAATATGGCACCGCTGCCAAGAAACCGTGCACCTCCGTAAGGCCAGAGAAACAGTACAGACTGAGGTTTATTGAAGACAATAAAAGGATGAGTGACAAAGGCTAGGCTGTTTGAATATTTCTTCATTCAATGGAATATATCTACAATTCAATAAGGCGGCACCTTTTGGCGCAAACTAATGAATGATACGCGCACCGAGCCACAATAACCCACTTGGAAATCTGTCTTGGAAACAATGAGTCAAAATGAGGGAATAATACAGGGGTGAAAAATAAACAATACCGTTGGCTGCCGTATTGTGGGGGATATTGGAAATGTCAATGTGGGTGTGCAAGAGAGAAAAAGATTTCTCTGTTCCCCTCTAGGGACCTTCCAGGTTGTGTGTGCGTGTGTATAAGACACAGAGAGAGAGAAAGAGGTGAATGGTTGATCATTATCATCAGGTATCACAGTCGATGACTGTGATACCTCCACCAGTGAGGGCAATATTGCTCCAGATCTTCACTCAAAGATAAGCCTACAAATTCTGAAGATTTGCACATGTCATTTTCTTTATATATCGAGGCGCACACACGCCAGAGGCTAGTCATATAGTATATGTGACTTTTTTTAGGTAGATTGAACTCCAACCATCTGTGTTTGTGAAGGTTTGATTGCTTCATGTCTCTTCAGTAATGGATGTTCCACTTGCAATGGGTAGAGAGGTTAAAGGGTGATGGCAATATTTCAAGTGAACTATAGAGAAGAGAAATGATTTAAAAAAGTAAAATATACACATTTTAGTGGACTCGGGTGTAACATTGCATGTGTTTTCATGTACAAAATAAGTGAATATCAATCAACAATCATCTTATGTCAACGCGAATAGCCTTGTGGTTAGTGTGCAGACATACAGTGCCAGTGCGCTCACTGCGACTCGGGTTCGATGTCCTTTCTGAGGTTCTTTGTCGGCCCAGCTCCCCTGTCTCTACCCAACATTTTCCTGTCTATACTTTCCTATACCATTAAAGGCACGAAAAAGCCTCTAAAATATAACATCGGTTACGCTTTATATTAAGGTACACAAATTCACATATTAACATGCATATTGGTTGTATACTAGTATGTATAAAGCCCATATAAATGCCTTATTATGCATTACCTTATTATACATCCCTTAATCCTACCCGATAAACTAAAAACAACATTATAAGCAATAATTAGGAGTTTATTAAGGCAAAAGATGTAGTTAATAGTGAGAATTGGTCTCTAATCTAAAGTGTGACCAAATCATCTTATAAAAGAAACCTGTGTTCACGAGTTTACATGCATATCAATAAACTGCATGCGCAGAAAATCGTGTTTACGTGGAATTTTGAGACTTGTGTTTCTCACAGAAAGTGATGTCAGCATCAATAGACCATCTAGTACAAGCGGCAACCTTCCGGTCTCTCTCGTGAAACCAATACGGAAGTGACTTAAACTGTCATTCATCGACCGCAGTACATGTCCGCTAGAGGCTGGCTCCAAAACAGAGCATAAAAAAATGATTCTGTGCTTTATTAGATTTTATGAAAAGAAATTAATTAAATATAGGCTACTTAACAGAATTGTATTCCTGTTTCTTTTTTTACCAAAATCTTAGATTTAGATTTTACGACCAAACAAATCATGAAACAAATCTTAGAAATAAAACTAATTTTTAAGTTGTAATAATTGATTTTAAATGAACAAATTAACTCAATTTTATCAACATCAATTTGTAAAAATGAACTTTACTACTTATTTTGTGTTGAGACTACATAAATATCTTTGTTGATATAACTATGTATGTTTAAAACAAGCCACATATGCAAACACATCTTAAAACCAAAGTCTGCCAACTAGAACTTTAGAAAAAGGTACAACTAAATTCAAGTTTCCTTTTCTTACCCCATTGGAAAAATTTATTTTTGCTTCTTTTTAAAAAGAAACTCATACTTTTTTATAGTTTCTTTCATAAAAACGACCATAGGTCACTTTCCTTGTCAAGTAAATATATCTTGATTTTTGATATATTTGTATTATAGAAAACAAGAAAAAAATGCATTAAGAAATTCTTTTTTGCATCTAGGCTACTGCAACTACAAAATAATAATATACATTACAAAATATGTAGCCTACACAAAAGATGCATAAGAAATTCATTTTTGCAGAATAATTGGCATATACAATAATCTTGCCGAATTAGAAAAATTGCACGTTGAGTCACAGTTTTTACTTCCAATTGACGTTACACACCATTTGCAGCTGACATTTATTTCTGAATACACATGAATATGCTTAAATGAATTTAAATCTCCTATACCAACACCTAAACCACATCTGTGTCTCATTACCATGCACCGCAGGAAAAAGCGCTGGGAGAGAAGGAGCTCTACGTCACAGTTTCATCTGAAGGGAAAGCTCTAAACTTCAAAAGGTGCATATCTGGGAATATCTTCAAACTGCCAGATGCAAAAATCATGAAGCACTGGGTGAGAGAACGGTCGTCAATGGAGTCGACTCTAAAATAATGAATTAGCAAAGGAACTTGAAACATGAGCGTACCGTGTAGTAAGACAGGTCTCATGAGTGCACTACAGCTCTGTAAAAAAGAACATGCAATGATGCTTCAGTAGCACTGTTAAAAGAGGAGTTTATAATATAATCCAAATAAAGCTACTGATGTGTACACAGCACAGGTGGCTGATTCATTTGTTTAATGTGGCTGCTCGCATCAACACGATTACAATTTATCATCATAACTCATAAATATCAAGTGACATAACCAAGTGAATAAACCAAAGACGGCAGATTTCAACAAGACGATGCAGTGGTATTGCAACGAAAAAGAACACTGAAGGAAACAGTATTTATTGTACAGTTAATGTCAGGTTCAATTGTAACTGTAAGCAAATGTAGAGATATAGGCTTTCCCCATTTAAGTACATAAAGTAGGACATAGTTTAAAATAAATGGCTGAAGGCATTACAAATATGTGACTTTCCTTGAAGGGACTTTGGTTGTACGTGCCACAAGTCATTATTGTACGCAGTTCTTGCAGGGTGGGCGAAACCTTTACATAATCAGATTATTTGTCAAAATAGTGGGGACAAATTGAATTCCTAAAATGTATAATGGCTGGTAATAAGGGTAAATAGGGTGCTATAAAGAGCCTGCTGCCAGCATGAACTGCTTTATCAGTTAAAATGCACAATAATATCATCAGAAAAGTAGCGTCTTTCAAGTTCCACCCTGCCTTGAAAAGCACCACCATTACAGCCACACATGCAGATAGACGTCTTTAGCTACTACGTCACGTCTAACACAGTTTTTCCTGTCTGGTCACAAGCTTTGCTCTTTCAAAAGTATGAGAAACATCTCCAATGCACTGTGATGTCTTCAATTTCATAGCGCTGTTTAAACACCTTTGATGTAAACACCTGATCTGGAGAAAATCATACAATGATTTCTTATAACCAACTAGCTGACTCTAAGCAACGTACTAGTCTTTTAAAACCAGCACATTCCTACTGGCAACCAGCACACGTTTTTACACCCTAAACTGGTCGTGATTCAGCAGCAGATTAACATCCCATCTCACCCTTTCTTAATTAAATCACTAAATGATTTCAAGCTTAATTGAATTTCAGATTCTCATTGCATGACAGCAGCTGTTTGAGGACAGAAAGAAAAACAGGCGAGCGATCGTCCTATCTCAGCCCTCCAGGATGAGTCTGACATGTGCGGAGACGAGCGCTTTCGCCGTTGTTTGCTAATGAATGGCTATGAATGCACGGTCATACTGTGAATCTGTGCTGGCAGCTAATTGAAAAGTAATCTCCGTTCTTCATCTTTATACACCCAGTCATTCAAAGGAAGATCGTATTTTCAAAATTCTCAGCTGGGCCGCAGCCAAAGGCAGCATTTATACAAAGAAGAAGGCTATGGAAAATGCAATTCAGGCCACAGCCGTCAGCACCCTTAAAAACACGATGATCTCTCTTCCTGTTTGACAACAGTACCTGCTGTAAGCTATCTGTCCTCCAGTCTTTTAAAAGTGTTAAAAATGTGATACAATAAGAATGATCCTTCTAGTCAATGACAGACAAGGTCAAGGTGAACTCTAAATAAATATTAATCTCTCATATAAATATTTATACACTTTTGTTTTATTATAATATATATATATATATATATATATATAAATCAATATAACAGTAACAATTAAAACAACTATATATTAATAATCACAACAGTAATAACGATAATAATAAACAAATTATTATTATTGATATTATTTATATAATAATATCCTATTTATATAATCATTATAATAATAATAGTAGTAGTATTGTTGATATTATTGCTGTTGTTATTATTAATTATAATATAATAGTAATAAAATATATTACTAATTTAATAAAATAATAATAATAAATAAAAAATATTATACATTTTGTATAAATTAAAAAATAAATAAAAGGCAACCAAATCTGCCAGTTATTGATATATAGACTGTTGCATAAAATTTTAATTTACTCTTAAAAAAACTCATCAGTCAAACATGATTTGAACTCACAACCTCTCGCTCTTAAGAACATGAAAAATGTGCTTCCTGTTCAGGTGGGAGGCTGACAGGACATTATTTTTTAGATAAAATTATAAAGCTCATCTATCATCAGATTCTTCATCTCAGCAGGTGCTGGCTATAACAGTCTGTCTTTCTTACACCGTCCGGCTTCTTTTGTTGTAGTATATATCAATACCGACTATATCAAAGTCCCCAGAGGCTCAAAATCGTTTTCAGCCCAGTTACTTCCGCACTTTCACCTCTATCGGTTTTGTGCAGACCCCGGGTCTTTCCCATGGACGCTCGTGCTGGTTTTTCTTTTACCCCGATTCAATACCAATCTCAGACATGTATGCCAGCAGGTATGTTCGCCTGGAGCCACACACCTCAGAAGACGAAAAAACCCTTAGCAGGCAGTTGGGGCCTGACCTGATTTACCGGTAATGCATTTTAATACAGCCGAGTCTCTGGTCTCCTGCTGAGACGTCTCTGGGAACGTGAAAAAAAAAGGTTCTGCTGCTGTGTGTATTATCATTTCATCATTTATTCATGGCGGTCTATAAACAGAGGAAGCGAGAAGGCTGAAGCGGTTGGCAGCTTCCACCTGAAAGAGACACCCATTAATGCGGGTGACATAAGAGAGGCAGGTGATGTCAGATGCTTCGCCTTGACATTAAATTGATGATAAAGATTTATTTCAAAAGTGGACCTAAACTGTGTTCAAGACTTTATTGCAGGCGGAGCAGAGGGCCGCTGTTGGCCACACTGGCAGAGATATAGAGCTGCTCGGGGCTGCGGTCAGGCAGGGAGATGGAGCTCTGCGGCCATATTTCTGCACCAACACGAATAAGTGCCTAGCTGTAGCACATTCCCTAAAAGCCTTGCTTTGATTTATAAACTTCAACAAGTGGAAAGCATTTCAATTTTACAATGTCATTTTGAGCACGGGGCTTCAGAAGGCGTTCGGGAACCTGGCGGTGCTTTTCATGTGCAAATCGTAGCTAAAATATTGATATTTTCAATACAGTAGAGATTCAAATGGCTATGATAATATCAGGGGGGTTTTATTTTGAAAACTTTTGTCATTTACCCACCCTCTTGTTATTTTAAATCTGTATGACTTTCTTCTGCAAAACACAAAAGATATTTTGAAGAATGTTGGTAAGCGAACAATGGCGGTACCCATTCACTTCTATTGTAGTCAATGGGTATTTGCCATTGTTCCTTTTCCTACATTCTTTAAATTATCTTTTACATTTTCTTTTGTGTTCTGCAGATAAAAGAAAGTCATACGGGTTTGAAATGACAAAAGGGCGAAAAAAATAACAACAGATTTTTTCCTTTTTGGTTGAACTAAAAGTGTGTGCACTTTAACTGCTATAATACAAACCTAAATGATTTCTATTTATCAGTGGTTCATCATTTACACAAAATAAAAACCCTTTCAACATTAAATCAAGTCTGTGAAAGTCGAGGTAGACTTCTCTTCAAACCTACATTTATTTAGACATGCGCATATCTGAAGAGACAAGGCACACTGCAAACAAATGGGAAATGACTGAAAAGCCCAAGATGTCGTCTTTAATACAAAAAAGGTTTGGGGCCAGTAGCGTATCTTTCATATGAAATTTAGATCTCAAGTGCTTGAGTCCCTCATAGGGGACAAAAAACTGTATTACAGGGTCTCAGGAGGCAGAGACCACAGGAAGTCTTCTGTCACAGCGAATTAGCAAAGTGATCAACAGTAGCAGATAGCAGGATGAATCCGATAATGGATCCGTCTGCAAAGTGACAACAGCACAGAGAGATTTGGGATGGAATTTTGCGGATTTCTTGAAAACACCATTTCCACGTTGGAAAACGATTTTAAGCTTTAGTCAAAACATATCTTCTGAGTATGTGTGAAAAGAGAAGTCATGCTTTTCACTACGAATGCATTTATAAGACGTTGTTCAAACCTGTTTACTTTCAACATCTACCGTGTGCCAGTAACATTAAACATCATACGGGCCTTGCTTGTTTCTCTGCACTTCTCCTAAATTTCATTGTCATACAATTTTACATGGTTTTGCTCACCCCACAGACAAACAATGGCCAACGTGAAGCTTTACTGCTTTTGATAATATCTGTAATGCTGCTAAAAGTCTTTTCAACGAAACATTTTGTGAGAAAAAGAGCCAGAACATAACAAGAGCATACTGCCCTCTGCTGTTTCAAACAAGCATCTATCAGGTGTTCACCAAAAAGTCATGACATCACTTTCATTATTTGATAAGACATCTCATAACTCCAGATTTTCAAGCCTTGCTTTGACAAAAATCACACATGTGGGTCTTTGCTGAAAAACAAAAGAAACATGTTAATGCCAAACATTGAGGTGAATGTTAAAAATGGGCGCATCACTCGTGCTATCTGTCAGTCACTCATATAAAGACACACAACAGCTGGAGATGCAGACATCGGTGCGCTTTCTCAGACAGAATTTTTGCTCCGTCAAATCTCTGCAGTGTTGAGAGCTGCACATCAGACTGCTGATGAGTTACGGCTTGGGAACATTAATAGCGGGAGAGATAAGTATTGCAAGCAAAAAATCCTTTGGAATTATTATGAAGAACTATTATAAAGAGGAGTGCTTCATTTAAATAATAATAGATCTTCATATAAAATAAAAACAGTGTTCAGGGGTTAACTGGTAGGTCATGTGTTCAAATCCTAGAGTAAAGTACACAACCTTGAATGCGCTGTAAGACGTTTGGATAAAAGCATCTGCTAAATGCTGAAATGTAAAATTCTGTCGAATGCTTCGCCTCTGAGCTCCGCTCAGTATTCTCTCTGTGGCCCTATTTGTACGATTGGCGTAGAAAGAAATTGTCAATAAGCATGCCACTCGAACCAGCTGTATTGCTTCACGTTGCAGGTTACCAGGGGAACAAATATTCAGCAGTCTGGTTTCTATGGAGAGCAAACACAAACCTCAAGGTTACCGACATTAAGAAGTCTCATTCATGTGGAGAGGCTCCGAATTTCTGGCAGTTCAACCGAGCCTTCTACTTCGACCCTGTCTGCCTTCTTTTTCATCCCGGTACAATCTTTTCCCAGAATGACATGAGAGGTGAACAACAGTGATGCCCGAGTTCTCTCTGCTCCTCTGTAATGACAAGGCACAACAAATCCCACACCTGAAAAAAGAGGATCTGCTCCTACGAAACTATCTGCACGGATACAAAGCTAGTGCTTTCCAAAGTAAGGGTTCAGAAAATATCTGTATTCGGTGGATTTCTGAGCTCTTTTATCGTTTCCCTATCCTACCAGGAGAGAAATCGATTTCATATACACAACAAACACAGAACACAGTGTTCAGGTGGCAAGTACGCAACAGGGCATCAAGAGAACATGTCAGAGCATCTAATGAAGACAAAAGCAGAGGGTTGGGGAAGGAAGTTGTGGGTGAGGGAAGGTTAATGTTATATTAATGGAGACCTCCGCCGTCCTTGACAAATCATGCAGCCCCAGTGACCCTTTCTCAGATTCCAGTGTCCTGACAGAAAGGCTAATGCGTGCTTTAAGCAATTTATTTCTCTTTCATGTAGTGCCTTTTTATAAAGCATCGCTGTGTGCAAGGCAGCCGCTTTCATTACTTTGTACCTTCACACTGCATAATTCAGATATTTAGGTATTCTGCAAGGACTCTGCTTTTGCATGCGAGATTCACACCAAGGAAAACACATTTGAAGCAAGATCCCAAAACAGCCTAATTGTCAAGGTATTTCGCTGTCAAAACAAGTCCCGAGACAGAATGCTGAGATTTCCTTTGTGGCAGGTTCAAACCAAGTTGAGAATTAGGTTTCTATAATTAGTGTAGCCACTGGAAGACATGTTGCCAAACTGTAAAGGAAACTGTGGTTTTTAAAAGGAAATATTGCAATTGTGCACAGATCGAACATGAGGGGAGCACTGTCACAGAACAAACAACTCATCTGAAGAACAAATAGAAGTAATATACAATAATAAAAAAACAGTCACACTGTTAATGGATGAACTTCAAACTACTTTAACATTTAGAAGATATCAACATAAATACAGCAAAAATATATAGCCCGCTTTGGAAGACCCAAACAACGCTGGTCCAGAAGAACTTGCTGCTTTTTGTAACACATAATACAAACAACAGAACATTTATAACCGAATCAAAATATTAAACAAATAGTTTTAAGATGTAATGATTTATGTAAGATTTAAAAAATAAAATAAAAATTGAAACAGGAAGTGCTTCAGGACCAGTATGAAGTGACAGTACAAAGGTACAAGAGGTACAAGCACAGTTGAAAATAATAAAAAGATACTTTTACCTAAAGCGTCTTAGATTCAAGCAAGTTTATCACTTAGTGTGTTGCTAACACAATGCTCTATCAATTGAGCTACAGGAACATTCATTTTTAGTTCTTACTTAGTTTACTTAGTTTAAATTAAGTATTTAATTATTATGAATATAAAACTAGATACCATACATTACTACTTGGACCAGTAACATAGCAATACTGTAGATTAAGGTTACTTTAGTTTACTAAAACTAAAACTATTAAAACATTTCTGTTAATTATATCAAATAAAAATTAAAAGTGGCCATAGAAAGGAACTGAAATAAGCTTAAGGTGAGGCAAAAGAATAAAAAAGTGAAAACTAGAAAAGAAATTAAACCTAAAAACAAACTAATAATAATAATATGACAGCAGCAAATAACAAAACATGCTAAAAATTAAACTAAACTTGACAACTAAAGGGATAGTTCACCCAAAAAATGTATTCACCCTCATGTAACTTCACTTTGTTCTGATGAACACAGAGAAATATATTTGGAGGAATGTTAGCAATTTTCACTTCTGGGACATCATTGACTATAGTAGGAAAAATGAAATGGTAGTCAAAGGTGCCCCAGGACTGTTTGTATTCCTAAATTCTTTTTAAAAAAATGGCATTTTGTGTTCAACAGAACAAAAAAATCCCATGGTAGTGGAAGACGTCCCAGAACTTAAAACATTCTTTCAAATATCTTCAATAAAGGTTTTAAGGTGAGTAAATGATGACAGAATTTTGGGTAAACGAGCCCTTTGACAAAAAATAAAATCTAAAGCTAAACTATTATTAAAACTAAAACAAAACTACTCAGCATAGATCCATGTAAATCCAACACGTGGCACAAAAATACTTTACATTTAAATGACATCTGCTAACCAAACGCACGTCCCCTCAACTGCCTGCTCATCTCCATCAGCTCTACCCAATTTCTGCACCACCTAACCGGGTCAAATGAAAAGCTCACGCCATTGAGCTTCATTGCTAACTTTCGACCGGCATCAAAGTCACAAAGTGATAAAAATATAACCGCTGCGTGTGCTTCTGCGTTCGGGGGTTTGTGACAGTGTCGCATCAGTCACCCGCATCTCACGCTGTGTTGCTCCAAAAGTATAATCTTGTTTCCTCACCTCAGTTTAGGCGTAAAGTAAGCAGCTGTGATAGAAATTAAACTGTTGACACAGCTGCTCAAACTATCAAACTCTCAGAGCTTTGTGTACACACCAGCGAATATAGATAGTCCAAGCGTCATAAAACGTGGTGTTTCAAGTGTTATGAAACCTACTTTTTCCTCTTTCGGCCCATATTTCAAAGGTTTAAGGTTTGGGTGTTACCTGCTTACAGGTGAGGTAGGCCATACTGAAAAGACGACTGTTTTCGGTCAAGCAAACTTATTATCAATTTGTGTCATTATAAAGAAGATTCTGTGCATTTTATGTTATTAATATTAACAAACCTTAATAATTATTATTAATAATTTCGTGTTTTAAATAGTTACCTACATTTTAAAAAGCAAATTTTTGAACTTTTTACCCACACAGACGACGAGTGGACCAAAGCATACCAGATGCGAATGGAAGCTAATTCTATCTCAATTTACATGTAAATTACATTAAATTACCGACCATATGCTGTTCCTCATTTACAGTTCTACAGGAATCATCCATCCAGGAGGATTTGAGGATTTATCATCAGTTGCTCTTAGTCGATAACGTGTTTGGCTGCCGAAAAGAGCAAATAAACCATCTGTTCTTCCTATGCACTGCCCTCGTGTGGACAGAAATCTACGAATTTGGATTCATAACTACAGGTATTAAAACTATCTTATTGCAAACAAGAAAATTCTCTATGTTTGTATAATAATATATTTGGTTTTGTTGCTCAAAAGTGATGAAAAACCTATTGATGTCAGAAAGAATGAAAATGTCCTGGTTTCTGGTTTATAACTTTGGAACAGGCCCTATAATAATTTAATAAAGTCTCTAAGGAAAGGACATCAAACGCTAAGAATACCCCATTATCACTGGTTTTCTACAACTCAGACAAATAAATGATGCAGAAAATTAGGGCACCAAAATCACAATTTACATTTACATGAGGCGACCTGGATAAACTGGCGGAGTATGAATGTGATTATAAGCAAATGAAATAAATCGAGAAAAACAGTGTCATTTTACGTTAGGCCTTTTACTTAATTATATATTTCCTGCGGTTTCTCCTCATCGCACAATATTGTATATGCCTTTGTGCAGATTAACCCCAAACATTAATCAGGTGTTAGCAAAACAAAAGTCCTGACAAATGACAGGGTTTTATACCACAATTTAATGTTGTCATATATAAAACATTTATTTAGAGAACCCTGATATGTGTATTAAACAGATTCAGCAAAGGGCTGAATTTCTATAAAAAGAAGAAAGAGTCACTAAAATCAGAGTTACAGTAGGAATGAAGCAGTACTTCACACTATCACTTTGCAGCTTCCTCTTTTAATCCGTAAGCCCTGGTAAAAATAGAGCATGCGATACCAAACATCAAGAGTACTGCTAGGGAGATTAGTAGAGGATTATTTACCCATTTAGTCAGATAAGGGAATATTCTGTTAGAAGAAAGGTTGTGGAGGGATTGCATCTTGCCTTAGTTGTTGGCTAAGATATGTAAAAAGAAATACATTTACATTTTTGTAATGAATGCTCATATGGGACTATCTGTATGGATTTATGTAGAGAAAATGATTACTAGATAAAAATTGAGTACCGTATATACTGGGGTGAAAGGTGGGAATGATTGGAGAGACCCAAGTGTGTGGGGGTGTCCACAGCAATATTGGTGTCAGGGGTCGAGAGTTACTAGCTATGTCCCTGGGTAATACATTTATGGTCAACAATATGTATGCAGTGACAGTATGCCTGTGTGTGTATTGGGGTGGTTTGAGGTTTTTGATTTGTTTTTGACGTTTTTCGCAGGGCCTCGATTGCCAAAGCTGCACTGACTGACTATACCTGGCTGAACTAAAACTAAAACTACTCGGTGTTGTATATAGTTGCTACCTGGCTTATTATGTTAAAACTGCAAATACTGGATTTGCAATACATGTTATTTTGTGTTTTTATTATTTTATTTATTTATCTATTGTTTTCTTTTCTTTCCGCAGTCACTTTTATTTGTCTGGCAGTGTCACCCATCTTATGTAAGATGACTTAGACTTTGCAACCAACCTAATTGTAACCTTTATTTACCAGGAACTGTCGTCCAAATGCCAAACCTCCTTGCACTGAAGCTTGACATACAGTATACCATTACAAGATAACAAAAGACTCAACTGGAATAAAGGAATAAATTACAAACACATTATATGGTTGTGGGAAAGAGTATCGTAAAGGATGGAAAGTGGACGTATGACTTCAACAAGTAACTGTTATGCAGAAGTTTTCTGGACACAGTATATGGTGTAAAATCAGAGGTGGGGTCTGCAAATGTACAGCTCACTCATATACAGCCGTGGAAAAAATAAGCATTTCTAGATGGATTGTGGTCATTCCGGTCCAGTGTCTGTTAAATTTGAACAAAATCAAACCTTAGGAGTGACAAAGTCATCCAATAACAATGTGAAAGACTGACAGAATGACAAGACACGTGAAAACTGTGATAAAAATCACATTAAAAAATCCTAAATACAAATATGACTGTTTTGTTGTTTAAAAGTGAATATGAACTTGTTTTCTTTGCAGTATTTGAGGTCTGAAGAAATACAGAGCATCTTTACTGTTATTTGTGATTTTCTGCAAATAAATGCAAATACAAACATTTTTATTTGAAATATGGGAGAAATATTATTAGTAGTTCACAGAGTAAAACAAAAATACCTATAAATAGTAAATTCAGAAAAACTGAAAATGGTCTTTGAAAGCTGCTTTGAATGCACTTACAGTAACATTAGAAATATTCAAATTGGTGCATAAAGATGTTGCATAAATGGCTTATGTTATTAAAACGAGTTGATGCTATAGATCATGTACATTTATAGAATATGCATTTAGTCTATCAATTTATTCTATCATAGTTTGAGATTTAATAGCAAAAGATGTATTCATCACTGTTTACAAAAGCACTGCAACAACAATCTCCGCCCCCCACTATTAAACTCTTAATGTGGTCATGGATTAGTGAATGCAACCGCGCGCGTGAGGAATAAACTTCAGTCTCGTGGACATCCGTCAAGTAACGTAAGAATTCTTATTGTATACTGTACATTGATATGCCATTGTTTATTTTCACAGTGTTTTACTGTATTACTCTACTTCATTTTATAAACGCAAAGGCTGTTTCAATACCAGGCAGTTGATATCAAGTATCTTTATAGTCGTACAGTAAATGTATTAGTTATTTATCAGATAATGAGTCGTTTTGTAGGCTGAATACATAAAGCATTCGCTTAATAAAGTGCGTTACGATATAAAGGTGATTAGATAACGTGCTGTACTGTAAATACACGGGCTGGATGCTTTGAGGTCAGTGATCAGATCATCGGTCACGGTTCAGTCTCTCTACAAGCAATGAAGGTTAAGCACGCAGGTTTTACTGTTACTGTCACTCGAAATGTAACTGGGGATGGGCTCGGGGGTTTCAGCACCCTCACCCCCTTCAGCACCTCAAGTCCACAGTGCCAAATGCGCAGCGGTGTACGTTTTCTGAAAGTTCTTTCGTTGCATTTGTGTTAAATGTATCTGTTCACCTGTATTTTCTACTTTCAGCCTTATGTCTGCAAACGAGGAGCGCACTTTCATCGCTATCAAGCCGGATGGCGTGCAGAGGGGTCTTGTGGGAGAGATCATCAAGCGATTTGAACAAAAAGGGTTCAAGTTAGTTGCTTTGAAATTAATCCAGGTTAGCTAAAATAACATTTTGATATTTAATCCATTTCATATTCTACAACGCTTGTATTTAGTAATATGGTGCGCAATATTTATTGCGCCAATATAGAAATAATTAATTTGTCGTTTATGCGTAACGTTGATACAGTTTCTATTTGTGTATTGTAAATTAGAAATGATTTCATTTTTATACATTGTGCATATTCATTTTATTGCATGTTTTAAACACATTCTCTGGTCTTCTATGGGTCTAATTACTTTAAGTGTGGTCTCTTGTTCATCTGCTGTATTCCCTTGTTGTGAACATCTAATTAATAAACCAAACATAAGATGCTGTGTTGACAGAACAGCTTTATATACAGCAGTCAGCATGTGTGTTTAATGCAGGCCAGTGATGATCTTCTCAGAGAGCACTACAGTGACCTGAAGGACCGGCCGTTCTTTCCTGGACTTGTCAGTTACATGTCCTCTGGTCCTGTGGTTGCCATGGTTAGCCTATTTATATTACTTCAATTATATTCCTTAAGCATGACTCTAGTGCAGTTTAAATGTAATGTTTCATCATTAGTGTTAATAATTGTTTTAATCATTTTTTTAGGTGATTGGAGTAAAGTTATTTTTGTAATGTATTTATAGGTGTGGGAGGGTTTTAATGTTATCAAAACTGGCAGAGTAATGCTTGGCGAGACTAATCCCATTGACTCCAAGCCTGGGACTATCCGGGGTGACTTTTGCGTTCAGGTTTCCCGGTAAGACCATACTGTACAAAAATAACATCTTGATAAATTCATTGAAGTTAATTCAGTTTAAATTGTAAATAAACTTCATGTGTTATTGCTTAATGGTAATGCATGTTCGAATTCATTTTAAAAGCAAAAAACCCACTCACAGCAACACAAGTCATGTTTACATGGCTTTATTCATTTGTCACGCAAATAATAGTTTCAGCTATATTTCTGAAATTTGTTCCAGATGGTTGAGTATTTGATGTTGCAGATGTACACCACATTTCCCCTATTAAGAACAATCTATGTATCTGTCAGTTACATTTATCTGCACTAGTTTGTTTCTCATGTTTACTTGCTTTAACTACAGGAACATCATTCATGGCAGTGATTCTGTAGAAAGTGCCAATGCTGAGATCAACCTGTGGTTCAAACCAGAAGAACTCTGCGACTACTCAAAATGTCAGCATAACTGGCTGTATGGCTAAACGTTTATCATCCTCTGAATGCACATCCTTTGGTTTATTTTTATGGTTTCTGTTGGTTGTCTTTATAGTGAAACAAAAACTAATTTGTTACATTTTATGAATAAACTTAAAGTCATAACAAGGGTCCGTTTTGCTCATTGTACATAAAACTAGTTCTAGTGAGCCACAATGAATGAGGCATTTGATCTGAAGATGGATCTGTTCTTTTATTCAAATTATGAAGTACTTTGTAGTTTAAATGAATAAGAGACCCATTTATACGTAAGCCCAGCATGGGCAAAACAATGAACCATGTCTCTTTTTATCACAGCAATGCCAAAGTATTGTCATAAGGAATGAACTCAGGGACATAAAGTACACAGTGCTGTTTAAAAAGATAGTGTAGCACCAGTAAGTGCTGCTTTTATATCATTATGCAATAAAATACAAAACCATTTCAGATTGTTACATCAAAAACATGCAAAAACACGATGCTCCGGCCTTCTTTTAGCCACAAGTTAGACAGATTTTTCTTTTTAGCAATATAGGTAACATCAAACAGTTAAAGGAAAGTCTCATTCAGTCAAGAACTGGTTGTCTAACCAGTGTACAGTACATGCAGAATAAACAAGACCTGGTAAACAAAAATTTATGTATACAATAAAAGATACATACAGTATAGTGCATACACTACTGTATATAACTTTGGAAAAAGTGCACAGGTCACAAGTTTGAAGCCATTTAAGCATTTTCTTTCATCCTGAATACTGTATTAGATCTTACTAGTATAGTTTGTATCTATTTGTGTCTTTAGAGAATTAAAGCTAATAACACAGGTTTCAGGTCCCTTTTGGTCATTTGTGCTTGAAAAAAATGTAACGCTTTGCAAAAGTGTTGTTCATATGGTTCATATAAATCTGTTTTGCCTGGTTTCAGTCAAGGTGACAATTTACAAATAGGGGCTTTCCTTTGTCACAACACAAATCAAATAACTTATCATTCTTATAAAAATACATATATAATAGAAGTGATCCATCCAATATGCTTTATCTTCCAAAATGCACTGGTTATCAAAATATACTATTGCTATCATAATATGTTAAGAAAAGTTATTTTCTTAACATGAAGTTAATGCAACATTTCAAAAATTATACGACGCACAGTGCAATTAAAGATATACTGTACAGTATGACTCTTTTCAATGACATGGTTACAGTAATATTACAGTCAAACATACTTGGTCCATGAGATTTGTGTCATTACAACAAACTATAATCTAAACTGAACTTTTTCCATCTGTTATATAATAATTCCCTCTATTATAAAGAAGCTTGTTAAAAACAAGAAATTCATAGAATGATACTGAATGTCTGAGCATTTCCAACTTGCATCACACTCTCAGCCTTTGCGCTGTATACCATTGCTAGAGGCCAAAGTCCCGATATGAGTACAGCAGGAAATGAAAGTGTCTTTGCTTGAAGAGCTTTAACAGTAAGTGCTTATGATAAAACACATTCTGTCTGAGCCAAAGATGCAGAAAGCAAATATATTTTAACTGCAGATGGAAGGAGTGTTTAAGAAACATGTTAAAAAAATTAAACACCTCACCTTTAAATTGGGATGTTATTAAAACCAATACTTTTTCTCAAAAGTGCACAGTAAACAAATAAGTTGTAAAGTTCGATTGTCTCCAAACCAGGCATTGCATCTCTAAACGTCCGTGTGAATGTCCCATGCTATGTATATGAGTCAGATCAATCCAACATGGCTTCCAGCTGGTCGGCTAGATCATCAAACATGTTTCCTATATCATCAAGAATGTTCCCAGCTGACTTCACTGTGTTGATGCCACTGAGAGAAACAAGGATGAGAACACAGTTTTAATAAGAATGCATGGCGAGTATACGTCTATCTTAATAAATCTGCCTCTGTCTGCGTCTTAAACCAAACGTGTTGATTCAAAGATTCACAGCATCCGTACGCAAATTTGGATTAACATACGCTATGTAACAAGCTACATCTCTTCAAAATGCAAAACGATGTTTAATGGTAGACAGAATGAGCAGAAACACTACTGACAGTGGATCGGTTAGAAAGAGAGTCAAATAAAACTCCACATTGTCGGGACACCATCTGTCTCCAGGCCTGATATAAAGACATCGACAATTTGTCTTCATCTCAGCCAAAACTACCAAACAGCCAGAAAATAAAAGACATTTGTGGAGGGGAGATCAGTTTATTGCTATAGATTTCCCAATGGACAAGAGGTCATTTAGTCATTATAGTGCCATCAGCAGATTAGTCGCATCTTAATATAGAATGTGTGTGTAAACCCTGTTTAAGCATGTCATTCCAAACCTGTATGACTTTATTTCTTCTGCAGAACACAAAAGAAGATATTTTGAAGAATGTTGGTAACAAACAACATTGGCCCCCGTTGACTTATATTATGGACACAAACATGGTTTGTGGTTTGTCACGGGCCGAGTGGCACGACGTCCGTAAACGGACTTTGTTATCCTTTCCCACACTGCACTGTGAATGTATATACGGTGTATTCAATAAAGACACGAAAACATGTGTTATTTGTCTACACAGACTGTATTTGTCTATATTTATGACAGAGAGGCTCATGACAATTTTGTGTGTGTTATTATGTGTCACCTGTCTCTTGGATCCTCCTGAGCCAATTTCCTTTCCACAACTTTAAGCGCTGCTTCCAGAGACGTGCTGGTTTGTTCTAGTCGTTTATGTACCAGCTCATCTTGGACGTCCGAAGCGGCCTGTGGCCTTCCAGCCAGCACAGACTGATTCTGATGTCTTTTATTTGAGGGACAGCGAACCAGAGGACTGCATGGAGGTGAAACAGCGAAGGCCACGCTCTGTACGACACAAACCGTCACTCCTGAAGAACCAATAATGGGGACAGTCAACAAGACGAACATGTAGCATACGATAAAACATGACTGTCATTCTTATGCAGAACACAAAAGATATTTTGAAGAGTATTGGTAACCAACCAACATTGACTTCCATTGTATGAACGCAAAACATTCCTCAAAATATCTTCTTTTGTGTTTCACACAAGAAAGAGTCAAATACACGTTTTGAATAACATGACAGTGAATAAATAATGTCAGATTGTTTATTTTTGGGTGAACTATTCCTTTAAGGCTGTAGGCAGAGTACCTGAGCTTGCTGAGGCAGAATGCCGTGTGGGCTTAGAAGGGGTTGGAGGTTTATGCAGAGAGCCCAGTTTTGGAGACAGACTCGGTTTGTATGAATTTTCAGTCAATCCGCCATTATGCATGCGCTGCGAGACGATTTCGGTCTCAGCGGCGGTTTCATTTCCTGCATGCGTGATTGCGCCCTGACATTTGGTCTGTAGTTCTTTTGGCTTTTGTCTCCTTTTGACAGTGTCTGATTCTTTTAAGTTAAACTCCGGCACCTCTAAGGGTGATCTGATAGACTGCGCTGGCTTCAGAATTTCAACAGCACGCTCAGTTTTACTTGTTGCTACTTTGGTCCTTTGTTTGATGGTCACTTTGCCTTCTTCGGCGAAAGGTATGCTCTCCTGTGAGCTTCCTGTTGAAGATTGTGAACCCATTTGTTTGTGATTCCTTAAAGGTTCCTTGTTTTCTGCTTTGTTAACTGAAGATTCACTTTCGGTTTTTCTACAGTTCCCTATATTTTTTGGTGGGGTCGCTGGCGAGGCCGCTCTAAACAAATAACTGTTGCACGACTTACCGGGACTCCCCGCATTGTTCTCTAATCGGGCCGCGATGCTTTTAACGCTTCCCGCGCTTTCCATTTCAACCCCACCTGTACTGACCCCACTCGGGGCAGAACTCAGACGCTTCGGAGGGGGAGGTGGAGTACCCTTCCTCTTGGCACGTATGGCGAACGAATGACTGCGGGCCACTTGATGCTCGCCGGAGCTGTAAGCTGTCTGGCTGCGCCCAGGCTTGCGAGTGAGCGTGGCGTATGATGCCAAGTTTGCTGACGGCATAGGTGGGGATATGTCATCATCTTCGTTCTCTCCGTCTGACAGTGCATAGCGTGAAAGGCTCTGGCTGCGCTTTTTGGTCCGGGATGCCTCTCCGTTCGGTTGCGTAGCCCTGACCGGAGCTGGGCTTCCCATATTGTTGTTTTGATGCTTCAGGTAGCTGAAACCTCTTTGGAGAGGCGATCCGTGCGGTGAGCCCTTGGATGGAGACACGACTGGCCTGGGCTTGTTGACAACAGGTGGGTATACAAAACGTGCCGCCTTACTTGCGATTATGGGTGGTGTCCTCCCAGGCACGGGACTGCCACACGTGGAGTGAGACACCGGCAACACTGTTGTCATTTTAACAGGTGATATCTGGCTTCCATCCTTCTCCTTACTGTGGCTGCTGTCTGTACTACCCAAGCTCTCCTGCGAGCGGCTGTGGGGCGTAACAGATGCCATGGGGCGTTCCTGTGACCGCCCAGAACCCCCAGATCGCGTGCTGATGCTCTCTTGACTGAGGCGCATGGATGCTCCACCCGTGCTACAAAAACCATCCTGGCCTCCAGCGTGCCCAGTCTGGGCCATGGCGTTCTGCAGCTCGGCGCTCAGCTCGCTGTCTTGAAAGGTGAGCATCTTTGGCGAAAGAGGGGAGGAAGGGCAGTCCGGATTCTCGTGGTGCTCGATCGCCACCAGCTCGAGGGTAGGAAGAGCTCTCCTGTGCTGCAGCATTGCTTGACCTTCTGCTTGGTTCTTACGAGCCTTCTGCACATCACTGAGCTTCTTCACAGCCAGCATCAGCTTCTTCTGATGGCCTGTGGGTAAACAATACACTTTAAAAAACGAATAAAAACATGGTGTTTTTTTTCAAAATGTGGTAGAGAAAACCTCACACCCCTGCTGTTGGAATGCTTCTATTGTTGGAATATATATGTACGGTATGACGCATCGCTGCTGGTTGCAGAAACGCATGCCTTTAGTCTAAATCCAATGTGTGGTTTTGGGACAAATAACAAAGACGTCCAAGTTGCTAGATGTGATTCATTTAAACTGAAAATAACCTGCTTTTTATTTTATACAGGTGTTGAAATCTGAAATCTTAGTTTGAGGACTAGCTGATGAGGGAAGTATAGACCACTTCGTAAGATGTAACACTGGTCCAAAAGCTTAAGATGCCAACACTGGTCCGGAAGATTATATTTACTTACATATAAAATATTAAATCTTACATTTTAAATAGGTTGTATTTTGTTCAAAAGTTTGTGAAGTGAAACAGGAAGTTCTTTTGGACCAGTGGTAAACCAGTGTTGTTTACATCATCCGAAGTGGTCTGTATGTAATAGTTATTAGGATCAACATATTTCTAACTTTCGCAAGATTACTTTTGCAATGCCAAACAAAAAAAAGATTTAAAATTATACCGCTTTTGTCACTGGGGTGGTACTTTGGCTTCCCACTGCTCCAGGTGTGTGTTTACGGTGTGTATGTCTGTTCACTACTGTGTGTGTGCACTTGGATGGGTTAAATGCAGAGCACAAATTCAGAGTATGGAACACCATACCTGGCAACATGACACTTCACGTCACATCACTTATTTAAAAAATATACAGTATAGTACTATATCTATGGATTGGTCCACTATCAATCTATTTAGTGAGGACAGGTTCACTTACCCAGTTTCATTATGCCAATTTCCTGGAGATCCTCCCATGTGATATCTTGCACTATGCTGATGGAGTCATAGCCATTCTCTGCCAGCTTTTTCTGGTATTGTGGCAGCCCTATAGCACTGAGCCATTTGCCAATATCAGACTGCAACAAACAGACAAGTACAATGGGAATTGTATTATTAAACTGAATTCATGTACATTGTCTCTAAAACCAATATATGTAATATAAACTGAAAAACACACTACACTATATACAAAGGTATATCAAAATCTTTCCATCTGAAAAAATTTAAGCAATTATTTACTGGAATATAATCAGGCAACCACTCGGGAATGTTCAGGTTGCTGATCTCAATCGAGATCTTCTTGCGATGACCTGGCTTTGTAACACCAATAGCAGTAAGATCCTGAAACCACAAAAGAAAAATTAATAGGGTTCAAAAATCTGTTTAAAATCTATAAGATACAGCAGTAAACACCAGCCGTTGTATGTGAACGCCAGTATACAGAGAGTCCGCTCACCTCAGGGGTCATTCTGCTGATAGTGGGCACATCATATCCAGCCGTGAGGAAATTAGATGTGTAATGCTCCAGCTGAAACTCACACAGCCACTGATAAATAGCCTCGGCATCCTTGGGAGATCATTGAGAGTAGAAATAAGGAGCACATAGGGTTAGTCATACTAAAGGCCACAAATCAATTGATTCTAGATTGAAAGAAAAAGCTGAATAAAGTGAATTTGTGATTGCATTGTGGGATATATTCTATGCCTGCAGGACATTTGCGTAACGTGCGCTGTATGTACACTAGCAATACACAGCAATAGTAAAAGTTGTATGGTACCATATGTCTACTATTCTGAACATAGTCCTGGTCTCACCCTGCCATCCAGAAGCTGCTGTGGATGAATGAAATGCTCTCCGGGTCTGGAGCAGCTCAGAAGCACCCTACGTCCAAGAGCACCTAAAACATGCATAAACAGATATGATCTGTTGGTCAAACACTCAGCTCTTGCCTTGTGGAGGATGGAATCAAGCAGTGAACGATATGGAGGCACAGTGCAGTCTGTCATACATATTATTGTGTCTACAAGTTAACACGTCAGTGAGCTGATGTACTACATGTTTCAGCAAAATGACAAAGAATGTTCTTCTGTTTCCGCAGGCACTGTTTTTTCATCTTCTTCAACAACGCATTACACAAAATTTGCACAATCACTGACATATGGAGAAGAGAAGTTAAAGACCTAAGGCAACTCTCATAAGTAATTGAATGTGCACATGTGTGTAAGACAAAACACTTCACTACTAGGTGGTAGTTGTGCATATCAGACAAAAAATGCAACAATTTAGAAAAGCAAGAGAACGTACATAATTCTAGAGAGATTATCTAAGTCTACAAACTTAGATCTTTAAGAAACTATAGAGCTACACAGATGAAATGTATCTTTCAGCAGTGGTAATGCTATATGAATATGACTCCTGATAACTTACCTTCATAAAATAAGCCAATGTTTGTCTGTCTCATGATTATATTTTTTAATCCAGGGACTCTACACACACCATCTTGTGTCCCTGACATTGATATGCGTCTCTTTTTCTAAATCCTTTCTTTTCTTTGGTGTCTTTGCCTGCCTCTCTTCAGCACTGACCTCCTCCCCTCCCACTGAAATCTGACACTGAACTGTATCTCTACAAATTTACCAATGAGTCCATATTTTCATATTTTTAAGGTATATTATAATACAGCCACAGAAAAATTAAGAGACCATTAAAACATTTTTAATTGAAGCAGCATTTCTAGCTGTATTGTGGCTATTCAAGCCCAGTGGCTGACGTATTTCAACAAAATCAAACCTCAAGAGTGACAAAGTCATCCAACAGCAATGTGAAAGACGGACAGCATGACAAGACACATCAAACTGTCATAAAAATGTAGGTTCTCACACAAAAAAATATTTTGAACTTTTCCTAAATACAAGTACAATAATTGCTGTTGTATTGCTTTTAAGTGTACAATATGAACTTGTTTTCTTTGCAGTTTTGAGGTCTGAAAAAATACAGAGCATCTTTTCTGTTCTTTTGACCTGTTTCTCCAGTTTTGATTTTCTGCAAATAAATGCAAACAGAAGCAATATTTTTGTTGAAAATTTGGGTGAAATATTGTTAGTATTTCACAGATTAAAACAAACAGACTCATTTTACCTAAACACATACCTATAAATAGTAAAATCAGAAAAAGTAAAAATGGTCTTTGAAATGGTCTCTTAATATTTTTTGTGGTTGTTGATCTACATTTTTTTACCCTGAACTTTTAAACTTAAGTGAATACAAAAGAAGCTATATAAAGCAACTAATAAACACATGGGTAGGACAGAACATGAATACAAAAGTTACTCTTAACTCTTTCTATAATATTGATTTATTTATGTAACTTATGCAACCGCTGTATAACCTGCACTTGCTGCTATTGCACTTCTGGTTAGACCTAAACTGCATTTTGTTGCCTTGTACTTGTACATGTGTAATGACAATAACGTTGAATCTAATCATCTAATCTAATCTTAAAGTTACAGTGTCTATGTCTTTTTACATTTACACTAATGCAAACTCTCTGCAAATGCAACACCAAAAATGATCAAATGCGTGTTAAATTGCTAACCTGGATGAGGGTTTGCCAGTTTTGTGGGATCAGATGGCTGACAGCACAGTTCTACCACTTCAGCAGCAGAGGGAGGCAGCTGCACACAAAAAAAAACTGCATCATGTCACACTTCAGAGACACGACCTCATGTGTATTTAAGAGGTTTTAATGCAGAAAGTGTATGTTTAATGAAATTAAGTACTGGTTCTATGGCACTATAGTAAAACCATGAGGTCCTGAGGATCCAAAATTCATTATTGTTTGTAACATTTAAATTGTACCATTGTTTCTGCAATGCACTTCAATTTACTTCAATTTACTTCCAAAAATCTTTTGACGGTAAATGTCCAAAAAATGCAGTGGTAATGTTTAGTACTTCACTGTAAACTGAAGCCCACCTTTGTGGCATCCTGGACAGTAGTAGGTGACTGATGGGGTCCTTCGGAGCTCTGTCCACTGCCAGCACTGCGACTGCTGCCCATGCTTCCTGAACTCCCAACACTGTTTCTGTCACCTGCTAACAAAAAGAGAGATTTGGTGAGATACCATAAAAATCAGTTGCTTTAGAGAGCAACCCTCTAATAAACATATTGGTTAGCAAATCCAAATGTTAACAGAAAACAAGCAACTATGAACTCTGAAAGAAAAGTCTCTGCAGACATGAGGGAATGTGGAGCGTTGAGGAGGACTTGGAAATTTGGGAACACAAACTGGTGAGCTGGTGGCAGGCAGACAAACAAACAAAGGACACAGAATCGGGTGACATAACCATATTCAACCTCAGTTTAAGACCAAAGCCTCCTGTCGCTGGTCTTCTGGACCGGCAGAAGTTCACTGGGATGAGACAACAGGCCGGGAGGATACTGGAGACAAACAAGGGCCTCTGGAAACAAGCGACTCTTACCATTGAGGGAGGTCCTGAGGACCCAAATATCCTCTGACTCTCTGGGACTAGCTGGACTGTCGGGAAGCGGACCTAGCAAACACAAACACTTTAAAGGGCCGGAGGGGGGATACTCTGGGAGTTTTGGGATCTTAAATAACTGTAATGAATTTTATACCATAGATCATGGGTTTGGATTCATGACTGGGGAATACTTGTTTAAATCAGTGTTTCTCAAACTTTCCCAAGAACCACTTAAAATGATAGTATTACAATAAATGCTAGTATTGTAAATATACCTTCCAGTTTGAGAACCACTAGTCTAAACAGCCAACTACTGAATTATTTTCTTGGTGGCCATGATGGGTTAAAGTGGACTTTGTATTGCTTAACTAGTCCACATGGATGGTCTGGGAGGGAGGAAGGCTGTCTTAAGAATCTTAATTTAAAATAAAAAAACAAATTAGGTGGAATACATGTATTTGTTTTTTGTGCCCTTACAGATTTATGCTGGCATTGGATTTTGAGTTTGTGGATATGTGTGCACTTTGATTCATGCCTATGAGTGTCACGCTACCTGTGTGCTGATCCAGCCCGTTCTGGTGAGTCAGGACAGGCCGGGTGGATGAGTATAGAGTGTAGGTGTCATCAGTGTGAGGGGTGTGATGAGAACTGTGTGAGGGCAGAGCCCTGGATAGAATGTGATGTCTCTGGATGGGTAGTGAGGCCTGCCGAGAGAGAGCGCCCCCTATAGACACAGCATGAAATCGTCAAATGAATTGTTGAAAATATGATATAAACATTAAGAGACAAACCTGGTAGTCTTTCTTTAAAATGTAACAATCGAGTAGCATTTAAAGGTGAAGTGTGCAGCTTCAGTTTGCTGAAAACACACTGTCTTTCTGACCCAAACTTACAAAAATCTGTTCAGTGCAATATGAGTCTGCATTACTTTTCATCTTTGAGATGAGAAACATAACATTTTAAATGTATTTCTGCTAAAAGTACATAGTGTCAAAATATATTTACATATTGCATAACACAATGCCTAGAAGCCAGCTTTCCTTTTGCTTGTAATAAGCAATTGCTGACCCAATAACTGAAATTGATGACATGTATTTACCCTCTTGTTTTTAAAACCTGTATGACTCATTTTTTTCTGTAAAATATAAAGGAAGATATTTTGAGAAATGTCTGAGTGATTGTGTGTCCATACAATGGAAGTCAATATAAGGTCATTCTGGCTATCTATGTCACCAACTTTTTTCAAAAAATCTTTTTTTTGTGTTCTGCAGAAGAAAGTCATGAACAGGTTTTGAGTGACATGAGGGTGAATAAATGATAAAAGAACTTTTATTTTGGGTGAACTATCCCTTTAGGTCTTTAAACATAAATCTCACAGTTCACCTTTAAATTACATGAAAACAATACAACATGTTGATACAATGATGTAAAAGACAACAATGGTGGCAAAAGAAATGTATATATTTATATATTTTATTTATATATTTTTATCCTTTTTTCCAAAGGATAAAAAATCCTTTGGAAAAAATAGATGGACCTAAGTCGTCATCTGATCCGATAACCTGGATTGGAGTGTTTTGCTCCAGCTTGAACTGAAGGCACTGGAGCTTCTGCCCTCATCATCATCATCACTTCAGCAGTATCGAGGCAGAAGCTTCAGAGCGAAGGCTAATTTCATGTGAACAGCAGAATGTTGATGCTGTGACATGACAGAGTGCTGAGTCTGCCGCTGCGCTCACTCGCTCTCTCGAACTGAACAAAACAGGAAAAGATTTTCTGCTTAAGCCCCAGCAATCGAAGACTGGATCCTTCTTTCACAGAGGCACGGGGCTGTAAAGCTGAGCCGGCTGTCCCCAATATGTTCTTGTTAATCTCATTATCATGTGTGTCTGTGTGCACTTTTATCAATAGAGTACATGTGCACGGGTCTAAAAGAATGTATGAGAATTGCACTTTGGATGCACATATATATATATATTATCAATAAAGCAAAGGAGAATCCTACCACACACTAAAAATACTAACAATGTCCATTTTCTCCTTAACTTTATTGTTACTCTATTATACTGATTACGGTGTTATGTTACGTTATACTGAAAAAATTCCTGTAGCTTAGAGCATGGTGCTAGCAACGCCAAGGTCATGGGTTCGATCAGGGATTGCACACACTCAGAAACAAATGTATAGTATAATGTAATGTAAGTCGCTTTGGATAAAAGCATCTGTCAAATGCATAAATGTAAAAGCGTTTTTTCTCAATTTCAACCCTACTGTATTAATAGCATAGTGTTATGTAATGTAAACAACCTGCAGTATCTGGCTTTATCTTTGGCGAGAAATGTGCCTACTGTAAATAGATCAGCTAGAATCAAAGGATTCCTTTATCTCTAAAGCACAGCAGATGTTTGTAAAGACCAATTGTATAACTAACAATAAAATGTATATATAAATATATAGATAACCAGTATACCTGATCTGCGATTAATAACCTCCACAATGGATGGAGGGAAGAATCCCACACGATCAGTTCCCCTCTGAGTGTCATGGATGTGCCCTTTCCAGCGTCCATCCATGTGCTGTTCTAAGACCTTAATAACATGACATCAGTTAATAGATAAAGAATTCTTGCAGATGCCATAATAAAAACATTTTTTTATAATCATAAAGAGTGGTTTTATTTTGTGTTTAGAATAAGACGAAAACCCTCCTTGCACCCTACACTATATTCAAAGCAAAATGACCTCTTTGCAGTTTTAAATAACCAAGCCTGTTAACCTTTTTTCCCCTAACCTCACGGCCTAGCATGTGATCCTTTCCTCATTTGGCTGACCAACGTGGTAAATAAAGTCAGATGACATTCCACACATGGCAGAGAGAACCTGTGTAGCATTGAAAGACGACATACTCTTCTTCTGACAAACAAATGTATGCCGTACAAAGCCGGTCTGGAAATAGGCAAGTGTGTGGGCTTAAAGGAAAATATAAAGCTTTGTTTACTGAACTGCTTTTGAAAAGTTCTCATCTTCTGATTGAGTCCTCATTGTAAACAAGGTGGAAGGGAACTGTACAATTTAAATGTATACACTACATAAACAAGACTTACAATACAAGACTAATGCATACACTTTAATGTTTATTTTTGGAAGTTTCACAACTGCCTACTGCCCTCATAACGCATACTGTATATTATTATTTTATACTGTCTTTTAATAGTCTATTAAAAGTAAAGTAAATTTCCTGTTGGACCCCATAAATATTTATTTTACTAAAAGATGGCAGAGTTGTTTTTGAGTTAAAGGGATAGTTCACCCAAAAATACAAATTATGTTACCATTTTTTCAACTTCCTGTCATTTAAAACCTGTTCATGACTTTGTTTCTGCTGTGGCACACAAAAGAAGATATTTTGAGAAATGTCTCAGTGGTTTTGTGTCCATACAATGAAAGTAAATGGGGTCCAATGTTGTTTGGTTACCAATGTTCTTCAAAATATCGTCTTGTGTGTTTTAAACAGGTTTGGAATGACATGAGAGTGAAAAAATGATAGAATTTTCATTTCTGAAAAAGCTATCCCTTTAAGAAAAAAAAATGCTACACATTGCCCTGGTCATTTGTGTTATTTTTTTCTAGTTTAAAGACCCAAATTATTGCTGTAAGATAACTACAAAGATTAAAGGTTTGTTTGGCTCCATAAAAAAACCTTCATTTCTGGTTTTTAAAACTATTTCACCTAGAAGAAGCATCTTTCTATGATGTCTCTGAAACGTCTCACTGCCATAAAAGCGCCGTAGTCTTTCAAGCCAGCAGAAATGGCAGCCTGGAGCTATCCAGACAGACAAGGTGTGAACAATGAGGCAGCGTACACGTGTCACTAAGCCTCAGGCTTAAAGCTACGGTAAAGGCACTGATCATAAACAAGCCTTTCAGTGAGGGGAGAAGCCTGATCGAGGATGAACTCAAACACACTACAACAACAAACAACACAAGCTACGCTTCATTCATATGAATCAGACATCAAAGGCAGAGCGGCGAGAACCTGTTGCGGCATGCTGGACCGTAGCTAAAGTGTTCTCTGTCGGGAACAAAAAATTACCATCCTCACATCTTTATTGTACTGCTGTTCCTTATGTTCGGAACATGATTATATCAGAACATGAATGGGATACATGATTCAGATATATTCAGAATAAAAATATAGATATGATGTGGTGTGTCTTGTATTTTAGTGCACATTTAAAATGATCTAAAACAGCTTCTGGGTTTAATATTTTTCCACTGGCTCAACAAAATAAGTTAATAATTTAAACAACATTATAATTCCATATATTGTGTCATCTATTTACTTATTTATTTATTCATTTGTTTGTCTGTTTTATTTATTTATTTACTTTTATGTATGCAATTCATTTTATTTATGTAATTACTTTTATTAATAACAAAATAATAATAGTAATACATTTTATTTTTTTATTTTATCATTCATCCATTCATTTCTTTTGATTTAATTCTCTTTACTACAATACCCACTGCCTATTGCATAGAAAGCTGTTTTGCAACAATGCAAAATTGTGAAATGCACCATATGAATAAAATACAATTTTATTTGGTTTTCTGAACTTTATAAACTTTATTGGATTTATGATCTAACAGAAGAAAGTTTGGATATCTAGCAAGTTTTCAGATCAAGGCACATTATACACCCATTATATGAGCTTATTACATAACACACATTATACACCAGCATAATCATCAGTATCAAATTAGGACACCTCTTGTGAGAAATCCTGAGGTGTTAACTTATAAATAAATTTGCTTTAAGCCTACCATGACCACATCTCCCGCCCGGATGTTGAGTGCGGTGGGGTCGTGTAGATTCCAGTAGTCCTTCAGCGCTCTCACTTGCAAAGCTCCACTGGCATCTAATACCCACATAACCCAAGGAAACGTATGCATGGTATTAGAAAGAGAGGGAGAAAGTTGCCTTGAAAATATTCATCAACTCTACCCCTGATGTTACCTGCAAACTTAAGTGTCACTAATATGATCAAACTTGGGTTTTAATACTGTCCAAGGTACACAAAATTCATACCAAAACATAGCTGGTGGTGTTATGAGAAGAATTTCAGATGGAGAAAGGTAATATTTAAATACTCTGCAGTCCACAATGTATAAAGAAGCTGAGCAGCTAAACACCCCTCATCTTCAAACACAGCTTTTTATCAAAGCGCACACTTCAAAGACAACAAGCTACTGGATTACAGGAGGCATGGTGGAACAGAGTTTTATTTAACACATACTGTACAGACACACGCAAGACTGCGGACCCAGAGGCGCGTATGCAAACAAAACTTCGAGTTAAATCTCCAGGCATGGTTGTCATTGCTACCCCAGAGCAGTAATGTTATGAAACTCTATAGCATGGAAACAAACAGGTTCACTCATACGTGCGTGCGCACACCCACAGAGAAATGAAAACACAACACAATGCACACCTCTGAACATCTATTGTCTACATCAGAATAAAGATAACAGTACATAAAGGCTCATGGCGTGACATCAAAATGGTAGTTTGATAGTTGCGATGAAAAAGATAAGAAAGACCAAAGGTAAAGCGAGACAAGGATGAGAAAAGGAAGTGGAAAAGAAATATAATATAATTTTCTACCTCACCTCTAAGGAGATGTTTGATTTCTTTGCTTGCGTGTGAAGTGGTGAACTGGTTCACAATGTCCAGAGCTGTTTGACTGTAAGTGTTTCTGATGTTCACATCAATTCCAGCCTATTGGGTATAAGGTGAGATATTGGATTTCGATGACTCATTTAGAAATGTACTTTCACCAAAGTTATATAACACTGTGCTCTGATATAACTGTGAATATAATCAGGGCTGGAAATGGAGGGGACTTGGGGGAGATTGAGTCCAGGAAGTGAACTTTATGAGATGATGAAGTTCCAGTTCAAAACGTAAAGAATTTCCATCTTTTATCCACACGATACATTCGAAACTGCAGCCTCCCCAATGAATCTCCGCCATTTCCAGTATTGTCTATAATACACTATAATTCACAGTGAAAATAAATCAAAACTCTCTTACATATCAGCTAAAAATGTCACGATAGTGTTGGCTCAGTGTATCTTGTATAGACAATGAAATGTTACACGTTTAAGTATAGAATAAACTATTAATGGTTGTATGCGCTGATGCGAAACTAGTTTCTCTTACTATAAAGAAGAATATTTCACTTACATCAAGCAATAGTTTGACAACTTCCGTCTTTCCGTACAGGGCAGCCTCATGTAGAGCCGTACCGGATTTAGTGGTTCTGTTGATGTCAATCCCTGCCTTCAGCAGCAGTCTAAATATATTTGATAGAGCACACATATACCTCACTCACTGTACATTATTCTGTACATTAACAACACTGAAAAAAATATTTGGATTAACATTAAAAATATGTACATTGGTTGCATAATTAAGCTCAAGTTATGTTCAACTTTCCCAATTTTATATAAACATGATTTTTATATGTAAAAGTTTCATATTTTGATGTAAGTTCTCAATTTAAACATTTTTACTTAATGTGACATGAAATTCTCATTTATCTTCCTTAAGAAGATATTAAGTTAACAGAGCTTAACAGAAATTCAAGTTTAAAACACGTAACCTCTCGCAACCTAAGCAAAGGCACTATTCTGAACAATTCAGTCTTATGCAGAGCATGCTGGGAACTGGAAACAATTCCATTTTAACAATTAAACAAGATATTATTCATGCAGTGTTTAAGTAAATGATCAAAATTAAGTAAAGTAGCAAAATTCATTTTTCCAATGCAGTATACCTTCTGGTTAAGTTTAAGTGTATGTTCAGATAGGCAAACAGATATTTTTTAAACATAGCCCTCAAGATTGTGGGGCAGTCGTGGCCCAGTGGTTAGAGAGTTGGACTTATGACCAGAAGGTTGCTGGTTCGATTCTCAGGGCTGGCGGGTAACGGCTGAGGTGCCCTTGAGCAAGGCACCTAACCCCCACTTGCTTACTATACAAAATGTATAGTACAATGTAATTTAAGTTGCTTTGGATAAAAGCGTCTGCCAAATGCATAAATGTAAATGTAAATGTAAGATTAAAAAAAGCAAAAACACAACTTCATTGTCAAATTCATTAACAGCAACTTAACAAATCATTAGGCAAGCACAGCAGTGTGTGTGCCATAATTGCTTTAGTAAACAAACCATACATTTTTGTTTTCATTTACTTCTCTTATGCTTCCAGCAATCAAACTACAAACCAAAATCAACACAATAGACTGCAGTGGGAACCCTTATACTATTTGATACTGCTAAGTTAAAGACCACCAGCAAAGGGGTGAAAAGTCATTGCAATATAAAGTCTTATAATTGCAATAATTTAATTCATAAATTCATTGTTTGAACAATGAATCAAGTGTTAACTTCCTGCTCAAACTGTTCTGCATTAATGTAATGCTGTCTATAAAGATACAGAGCTTTATACTAATAAGCTGAGTGGCCTTGTGTTACCTCTGTCCATCTTTTCCATGTTTACAAGCTGCATTCCACCCGCGTGTTGAAGTGCAGAGCTGCAATGAGAACTTTCATATATGGTTGCTGCTAAAGAAGCATGTCAAAGCAGCTGACTGGACAGTGTAACCCAATTCGGTCTCATTCTTGCATGTGTACACATCAGAGCAGTGCAGTCACGGACCTCACGCTGCAGGTCAACACCCGCAAACGCACAGACTATCTCTCTCCTGCTCATCTGTTTAAACTGCACTCGTCTGTCCACACGCGCATTCCACACCAGCTTTTCTTCACCTCCTATGCTCGACAAACATGTCAACCCTGCCAAAGCCCGCCGGACCGCCCGGTTGACCACGCTGCTTGCAAAAAAGGATAGACATCCTCTGCGGCATGTACTGTATGCATGCAAACACTCATATACTCTCTCACTTTGGCACTTGTCTAAGTTGCACACCACTTTCAAAATCTAGTGAGCTGTCTAAAGAGACTGTTCTAAATTGTTTCAATTATGCTATTACAGTATAAACACACATACTGTATTAGACCTGTTGTAATAACCCTGATGTTAATTATCATGAATACTGATATCATGTTAATACTATACATATAATGACATTATAAACAAATTGTTATTGTGAATTCTTGTATATTTAATTCAATAATCATGTAGTGAAAATTATTTCAATTGATGAGTTTCATACACTTATAGTCACATGTGAGGTATACAGAATCGCACAGACAGCATCAGTCATTCATAAGGTACCTCAATGTGCTATAAAACATCAATCTACACATAATAAAAAGTAATAAGCAGACCTGATGATGTCTTTATGGCCGTTGCGGGCAGCGAGGTGTAAAGGGGTATTATCTCTCCCATTCCCCTCTAAGAGAGCCACCACCATGTTACTGCTCAACAGCAGCTGGGTCACCTGAGGGAAGAAAATCAAAGCTGGTGAGTTAACCTGTCAGTCAAAAAGCACATTTGTGTCTGCTTATGTCTAAACATAAAACCAAAGAGCCATGACTTTGCACTCTCTGCCACTGAGAATCTGTCAAAATATAATTCAGTTTCTAGCTGAGGCAGAATCCTCATGCAGCCCAGCAACTGACTCGCTGGGGCGCTGCTAAATTAGACTCATACCATCAGCCTGCCGCTCGGCAGCATTTGCTTTCTGTAATTCCAAATGACTTGAAAGATTAAATAGAAACGGGTCGCCCTGGCAAATCGAGTTTAAGGTGAATTAAAGATCTCTCAACAGGACTTGTTCAGTAAACTGTCAGAAAAGCCATCTTCTAAAGCCCTTTATCCTAATTTGCCCAGCATGTGCAGAGTGCCACCGTAAGCAGTCTGTACCAGCTTACTGTAGCTATGTGCCTTGCTACTGAATGTGTAATACAGTCTTTACCAAAATAATCAAGACCTCATTCAAGCTCGGTTATGTCATAAACTCCTGCTTATAATTATCTTTCAGAATGCAGTGTGGAAATAGCTTCAGTGCTATGAGCTTGCATACAGAGTGGAATAACTCGGATAGATGTTTAAAATGGCACAGCTATTTTAAAGGGGATAAGCCCTGACTCTATTCATGCACATGAACCAAAATAAAAACGTAACAATTCCCCTGCAGTTTTTACATCTCGTGTAGGCTGGAAAATACAGTTTTTTTAATCTGAATGTTTGTGTCCACAAATGTGTTATAAAAAACAATAGCAAACTTTAATGGGTTCTTGTCAATCGTTGAGGAAACCTTCCCAAAACCCTAAATAATGCAGTGCTGAATACATTTCTAAGGAAATTCCAATGTTATGGATGTGACTTTTGCAGTCAAGTCTTCAATAATAAACTCTCAAAGAATACATTTATAGGAGGGAAAGTTTATGTTTTTAATGAAAGATTATTGGCATTTTTGATGTCATGTTAGCAGCAGCTAGCGCACATCTGTGCATGTGGAAAAATGTACTGTACATCCTAGCTATAAGTGGACTGCAAAGATTTTTTTATCATTTTTTTCATCATGGCACTTTGATATCAACTTGCACAAATCCAAAACATATGTCGGTTACACTTTATTTTAAGGTGTCCATGTTACAGTGTACTTATACATTTAAGTACTGAGTAATAATAATTAACTACATGTATTTACTATAGGGTTAGGATGAGGGTGGGGTTTTAAGTTAGTTGCATGTAATTATGCCTAATTTATAATAAATACTATAGTAAGTACATGTAACATGTGTAACAAGGGCACCGTAAAATAAAGTGTTACCCATATGTCTCCTACAGAAATACAGGTGAAAGCCAAATTTCAAATTCACAACCGATGTCCATCCATGAGTGAAAAACGTCACTCACCCTGAGTCTTCCAAACTCACAAGCCAGGTCCAGAGGGGTTTTCTTTGTCTTGTTGACAGTGCAGGGGTTGGACTGGTGTTGCAGCAGCATTTCAGACTGATAAGATAAACACAGAGATACACTGAAAGGGCAATAGGAGCTGTGTCTTGCCGCATAAGCTTTCTGGGATTACACAGTCGAAGGACAATGTCAAAAGCCATATCGGTTTTACTTTGCTCACATGAAAAGCTGAAAAGGCATCCAGGAAGGTCAATGAACATGAGGGAAAGGGCATAGAAATGCAGAAAATTCTTTGTGGGCTATTACGTTTTTTGTCATGCAGATCCTGTGACATGTTTTGTGAAGACTTAGGGAAAGGGAATACTTTGCAGCTTAAGACAAACAACCGGCCATTCTAACACGGTTTTGAGAGGTGTCATATACGCACAGCAAAATGAACTAAAAATTGCATTGTTTTGAAACAAAGCTATGGACCTGCAAAGTAATGCTATCTATGCTTGGGGACCTCTTGTTTTGCCTTGAGCATGCAACGACAAGACTTGCATTTTCAAGACCTATCTTCTAAACTTCAGATGATGGTTAATCACCACTGAATACTGCAGATATTGAAATAAATATCTTCTTACTGCAAACCCAAAGTTTGTGATTTAAGTCTTAATTCCCCCTAATTCATTAAGTGATTTATTGTGTATTTGAGGTGTACATTTTATGCATTCCTCGGAAATCAAACATCAAGGCAAACCATACCAATCAGCCACACCCCCTTTGGTACAATGGGCTTCCATGTAAATTACTATGCAAAGCCATTGTGACTCTTGACCTTGTCTTTCCATTCAGTCATTGCAGAATGGCACAAAAGATCATAAACAGAGGAAAGGTGAGCTACATACCACCTCATAGTGTCCGTACTGTGCAGACAGGTGGAGAGGGATCTGCCCGTCTTGCGAGGCTCCGTTCACAGAAGCACCAGCTCTCAGTAACATAAGAACAGAATCAGCCTTTCCCTGCCAAGCAGCATAGTGCAATGGACGCATACCTACAACAGTGAGTAAAATATAAAAATAAATTAGCACAGCTTCTCATTCCTCTATACTGAAAAACAAATAGTTATTTTTCTGTCAGCTCCATCTTTTTCCATTTCGAATGTTAAACGTATGATTACATGTTGCCCATGTGCAATACAAATATGTGACCCTGGACCACAAAACCATAAGGGTACATTTTTTGAAACTGAGATTTATACATCATATAAAAGCTGAATATATAAGCTTTCTATTGATGTAGGGTTTGTTAGGACAATATTTGGCCGAGATACAACTGTTTGAAAATCTGGAATCTGAGGGTGCAAAAAAATCTAAATATTGAGAAGGCCGCTGCTTAGGAGGAGTTTGTTTTAACACTCTCTATTGGCTTACCGCCGTAATGATGTTGTGGAGAATAGATGAACCCGAAAGCAGAAATTCTAAGCTTTACATAAATACCAAACTATCTATGATAGCAAGATAGCAAAATTGTATATTTATATTCACCATCTCATCCAGTGATGACACTATATACATGCAAAGCATTGTGAAGTAAGGACATGCATTTTAAAATGATAGGACAGTGAAAGCAGTTTGAGAGACAGTGGGGATAAAAGCATCTCACCATTACTGTCTTTGATGTCCACAGTGGCTTGTGCCTCCAGCAGCAGAGACAAAAGATCAGTGGTGCCAGTGAGAGCAGCGTGATGAAGTGCTGAAAATCTGTGGAGAACCAACAAAGAGATTCTAATGTATACGTTTTCAAACATATTTGAAAACAGCTCTTAAAGGGACAGTTTACACAAAAATAAAAATTCTGTCTTCATTTTCTCACCCTCGAGTTGTTCTGTATACATTTCTTTGTTCTGATAAACACAGAGAAAGATATTTGGAAGAATGCTTGTAACCAAACAGTTCTTGGACCCCATTGACTACCATAGTAAGAAAAACAACATTCTATTTTGAAGAATGTAGGACAGCAAAAAGTTCTGGGGCACTTTTGACTACCATTGTATTTTTTCCTACTATGGTAGTACTATGGGTGCAAAGAACTGTTAAGTTAAAAGCATCATCCAAATATCTTTCTCTGTGTTTAACCAAACAAAGAAATTTATACAGATTTGGAACAACTAGAGAGTGAGTAATTCATGACAGAATTTTCCTTTTTGGGTGAACTGTCCCCTTAAGAGCTGTCTATTGGTTAAACGATATATTTTGAAGAAAGCTTTTAACCAAACAACATTTGTATGGACACAAAACCCCAGAGACATTTCTCAAAAATCTTCTTTCTCATTAACAGCTTACATATAGAATTTGCAATTACTATATTTTGAAGAATTAATAAAGAACATTTTGGATTTATTATTAATAAAGAATTAATTAACCTACAGTAGGTTCTTTTCTACTGGTCTGAATAAATGCTACATGAAATATAAATAATGTGCTGTTCTAATTAATCTAATTAATATCAAAGACATATTATAAGATCATGTTTTAAAGTATGAAAGTGCATACGGCGTTTCCTAATCACTTAAAGTATATAGGACAACACACGCACGTACAGTGTATTTTTCACACACTCAGTTCTACAAACGGCTATTAAAATATGTAAGTACAGCTAATGTATGTATAATTAGCTCCCTAGATTAAGATGATTTTTCCTCGTAGGAAGAATCTAGTAGAACTGCACTAATCCCAATAAAGCCCTTTAGTATGAGACAGATAAATATATAATTTTTAATAGAAAATGTATCAGGCATAGAAAACCAAGTTTGGACCTACTTGTCACAAAATGGAAAACTTCCTTTATTCACTTCAACCAGCATTTTAAAACATGATTCTACTTTCATACATTTTTTAGTGCTGGCTGATTCAACAATGTATTCTGTATTCATTTAATGGTTGTTTTAAGGGATTTATGGTCCCTTTAGGTCCATAATTATAACTCAACATAATAAAACCTCACTGCTTTGAGATTAATGACGGATAGGAAATTTGTTTATCTTACATTGTATTTGTCAACAGACACAACCCATTTTAACGTACTTTTACAATTAAATGGGATTCAGTTTTACAAGTTTTATAACCTTATGTTATAACAGAGTAGCTCGACAGAGACAATAACAGTGAAGAGCAAAACAATGATTATTCCACTGCATAGTTTGTTCAACGTTTAACATCAAAGTATTGCGAGAGTCTCGACAGTCGCAAGTCGCTCCCGCAATACTATGATGTCTTATGCCGAACGAACTACGCAGCGCTAAATGAAGTCGAACACACATAGGAACACACATACAGCAGTAAAAGCTGAAACATGTGGACATGACGCCAATGACATGCGACGCAAGTGGGATGTGGGATAATGTAAGTACACAAGTTGATAAAATATATGCCACTGTGCTAGTGCTTTTTGGATATTTTAATGCAAAAAACGAATATATTGTGCCTTTAAAGACACAGGATACAAGAGAATCAAAAGGTCTCATGCACAGATATACCTAAAGTTCCTTTAGGGTAATTCAGTTCCCTGAGCGTCCACCTTGGATATACCCCAAGCTAACAACCTTTGTAAGTAAAATAATGACACAAGTACAGTTTGAATGGGGAAACACTAAAATCTCCAGAACCATTTGTGCTTCAATAACATTACCAAAGAAAATCTGAAATCAGCTGTATTTCCGCTATCACATAGCTTAAATCACATAGGTAGTTTTACGTTAACGTACATTTGTTCAATTACAGTAAATAGATATTCTGTACAATATCACAATACCAGACATTTCTATAGTCACCATACTGAATGATGATAATGATTTAATTTAGTTTCCCAAAAGTGGTCTGTCTACTCCAACACACACATACACACAACAGGCAATTTTGCATCTCCAACATGATTTTTACATGCCTAAAGGCAACATTTCCTGAACATTTTCCAAATAAAGCATCCAATCTTATCCCAAATTGTATTGAGTGCTCTTTCCTACATGTCCTTTCATGCCGAATAGACAAACAAACCCCCTTATCTCCTATATGTGCAAAACTTTACACAAATCATCCCCCAACCAGACATAAAACCAAAACAACCCCTCATAACTTCAGCCGGGACTTGTTTAAAACCATACAAGAGTGCAGGAGTTTTGTGAAACTATATAAAAGAAGAAAAAAGAACCCTGCAGCCTTTGTTCTGAAACCGCAGATGTTGAGAGCAAGTAACACTGAGATGATTAATATGACATGTATTTGAAGCATGCTGTGATCGGTCTATGGTGTTGCTCACACTTTCTGATCCAGACTTCTGAGCTACTGACTGGGAGCATTTCTAAACACATCCACAAGAGACACTTCTTACACCCAATTTTCAGTGGATGGCATACTGATGCATGTTAAAAATATCCTGCAGGGCTTTGACTAATTTTTATGTAGTATTCCCATATTACCGATGGCGTCAAATTCTGTATAGGACAAGTATACATAGCAAAGTAATAGGGATAAACACTTCAACAGTTTGGAGTTTTGCATAATGTAAACAAGTAACATTGATTACGACTGGCCTTTTTAACAAAATACCTGTCATGTTTTGTTTATGCTTTTAAAACTCTAAAGGTGTTTGTTCTATTAACCTCTACACTATTGCATAGGTTAACCCCAGACCTCAGAAAAAAAGTATCAACATTTGTAAATTAATCAAAGCATAAATTGTGAGATTTTCTATCAAGGCACCTTGGACTAGCAGAAAAAGATCACGGAAATGAAAATTGTGAATAATATTGTATTTACATTTACATTACATTTATGCATTTCGCACACTTTCATGCAAAAAGACTTACATTGCAATTATACTATACAATTTGTTTCCGAGTATGTTCAAACCCTGGGATCAAATTCCTTGGCGTTGCTAGCACCATGCTCTAACCACTGAGCTACAGGAAATTAAGCTATTATTATATTACAACTAAATATTGTATAACGTTATTGACTGAATTCTGAAAAACTGAAAGAACAAAAGAGCGAAAAAGAACCTAACGAAATAAAAATCAAGCTGTGTTACATTTGTCTCTGAAAAATCACATTTTCAAAAATCACAACCATACACAAGTACTAGTGGTGCAAAGAAATAAGTGCTGGAATGAAGGGCGCCAGTAGCACTGATAAATAATGAAGTGTTTCCTGCACCTCAGCTGCGGGTCCCTCAGGAACTTGATTCTCAGTTCTTCCCCTGAATATTAGCACTCATGCTAATATTCTCTCCTCAGCTTCATCAAGATGCACTTTCAACTTTCTGCCACACTCATCTCTCTAGAGCCTAGACTAATGGGACATCCAGATTTAACAACCACCCTTGTTTTCATGTTCTGCCACAATGTCACATCATCTTTGTGCTATTGACTTTAACAATATTCAGCCCTTCAGAAATTATTTGATGGCCATTAAAGAGACTCTAGATGTGACTACTATAAAAGCTTCTCACTTCATCGTCCTTAATACACATCAGTTTTGTGCTCACAGTACATGCTAACAAACATTTACACACAGACTAAGCTTTGATTTCAAACAGCGGAAGTAGCTCTGCTCAAAGCAGAATGACATCACGCGAAGCGTCATAAGAGAAACTAATACAGTTAGTCGTAATGAGTAAAATTAATCGTAATGACAAAATTACGATGCACACATACACAAGTAATAAGATGAGCTATCCAATAAAGTCTAAGATGTAAAAACTATGTTAAATTTGCACATTAATCACATTAAATTATAAAGCATTTTTGACAAAGAATGAAGTTGTCAGGTACACTGATGAGGACAGACAGGCTTAAATCCTCGTGTCTTAGTCAAGCACATTCTTGCACAGGAAGATGTTACAACACCTTTGAATGTTTGGATAGAATCTATGCAAACAAACTGTGAAAGCAGGCAAAACCACAGCAGGCTCAGCAAACAAAACAAGACACAGCATGGAAGAGCACTATTCTTAAAAATGTACCTGCGAGGCATATAGTAAACAGAAAAACAGGCCTGTTACTGCATTCATTGAGACATACTATACTACAAAGAAGAACCCCGGAAAATCGTTGTGTATCGTTGTTAAAATGATAGTTTTGGTTTGTGTAGTAAATATTCAGTTGAATGTTTTGAGTTATTACAATCACTGTTAACTTTACCTCTTAAACTTGAATCATTGATTTTGATTTATTAACATTAATATCAATATGGAAACTCCATGTTTAACTGGCATTGTTATGCCTGCGATTTATTTAGTAAAATATGTCAAATATACCAAATTATACGCAAAACTACAATCAAATAATATTGCAAATACACTTGACAAACCCATAAGGTTATTTATTCAGATTAATGTAAATGTAGTTTGATGTGCTCAGTTTGACTTGGTTCCTAGATATCACAAACAGTTACATAGATATTTAACAGTTTTACTGTAAACAGGTGCTACAGTAAAATAATTGCACAAAACTTGAGTGTCAAACAAAATGTGAAAGTTTCCTTGTTATCCTCAATTCACGCAGGTCGTAATTCACACATGACGTGTCAAAAATGAGGGAACTTACCCATCTTGGTCTTGGTAGTTCACATTCAGCCTCTTTGTAGAGCCCAGCAACTCTACAAAAACAGATGGAAAAAACATCAAGGCATGATGGGATATTTTTAACAAATCAGTCAGCTGCTGAAGTCTCTATTACAGAGGTATGAGGCATGATGCTGCAATGGCAGGAAAGCATTTGCTTTTAACTGTCAACAGGCCATTTTTTGCACTCATACAAACACAATGGGGATGTGTTGTATTATTTACCCAGGTAACAAAACATTCTTTATGCCTTTCTGCCTTTAAAAACACTGACTTAACAGCAGTGCAGATTCCTGACAATGAAAATAAGACAAGTTCCTTGAATAACCTTCATGTATACTATGAGGAGAACACAAAGGTGGCTGAAGCCCTTTGTTTTATGTATTATTTTGGGTAACATTTACTGTATGCATTCCTAAAAATCAAGGTGCTAAATGACGCCACAGAAAAAACATTTTGGCTGTATGACGCAGACTTTTTACAACAACTCCAGACTGAAAATCTGGGCAAAAATCGGAGCAAAAGTCTTGTAGTGTATTTCAGCCATAAGGCTTTTTAAGTAAACAGAAATGGTTCTTCTATAGCATTTTTAACACATTGTTGTCCCAGAAATAACAGAGATGTGTTTAGTTAGGGACAGCACATTTTGTGTGTTATTTTTAACATTTTAACATTGTTTTAGACATTTTATATTAATGCTTCTGCAAAGGTTTAAACCCAGATATATAAAGAGATATAAAGAAACATTGATAACAATATGCTACAAAAATGAATAAATTGCTAATATAACATAAATAAAACATCACAAATTCAGTATGCTAATATTAAAGTGATGTCATTATATGTAAGCTATATTTCTGAATGTAGGTAGAAGAAAATAAAAGAAAATATTTTAGCAATGTAAAAACTAAGGAAAAAAAACATTAAATATATTGCTGAGGTCCCTGTGATGTACAATACATGTTATGTGCTGTAAATGTAATGTAAGGTCAATAAGTGAAACATGAAGACTGCAGTAAGACTGTCTCATCGGTCAGTGACTAAACACAGTCTGGCCCTTCAACAACACAAAACTGTCATCACAAACCTCTGAGCTACACGACATTCCCTGTCCTGCATCTCTTATCTCCTACAGTGTTCACTTACCTGTTAGTACACACACAGCCACCTGTCCCATTTTCCCTTTCATAACATCATTCACCAAAACCTCATCTCTCAGTGTCTAAACATCCTCTGCGGCTCAATCTTTCACTTGCTCAGAAACCTTCATATCCATCCGAGTCAATCATCATCACGATAAAACATCCTCTCTCTTCCTGCTCTGGTGTATACCACCAGAGAACACTGCAAACAAAACGGATCTACAGTATAACCAATTGTTCAACCAGCGTTGTGGGAGCATCACTTTCCTTCCTCCACATCTTTTGGATTAAAATTTGAAAAAAGGCTGCTCATTTTTTGGGTTTTCTGCAAAGAGTGCTTTTTCATTACACTCTCATGTCATTTAAACTTGTGACTCTCTGGAACACAAAAAGAAGATATTTTGAGAGATGTTTTTCCATACAATGGAAGTCAATGGGGGTCAATGTTGTTTGGTTACCAATGCTCTTCAAAATATCCTCTTTTGCGTTCTGCAGAAGGTAGAAAGTCACACAGGTTTAAAATGACATAAGCGTGAATAAATGATGAAAGAGTTTTAGTTTTTGTGCGAACTATCCCTTAATGGCCAATCCTAGCAGGCTATCAGATCAAAATCTCTGATTCTCTGTACTGTAGATCTAAGGGGTGCCTTTGGACCCGTCCCGATCACGTAGACCTCATCACATGCCCTGTTGATCTCCAACAGAGCAGACCCACTGTGAACTACATGCTATGACTGGCAAGCAGCGGGCACGATGCCAACGGAGTAGTATGAGCAGTATGAACATTACAGTGCAAACTGCTGCAGTGGAAGAAAAAAGCCTGTTAAAAAGAAGTTGTTGGCCTTTCGAGAGAAGGTCAAGTTTCAACATGAAACAACATTCCAGACATGGTTTACCCACCCGATCACTCAACCCCTCTCTCCCACCCTCGCTCGCAGAATCCGCACAAAAGCGTGCGCGCAAACACAAACACGCTTTGTGTCTGTCAACAGTGGTCTTTTTTCGTCAAATGGAAGAGCTGCTTCAAATGTGGGCATCTCTCAAATGAAATGAGCCACAGTAACCATGTCGTTCAACCACTGCCTAAACCCACACACAATTAATGAATAAATTTGAAGGAAACCTTGTATCAAACCTTTCATTGTCATAGAGCATGCCTATTCTTATGAAGCATTTGAAAACAAAACTGCATTCAGATTATGAACCCTAATAGATTAAAATTACCACAAACACAATATGAACGATACAAAAACCTCTATATGAACTATTTACGACGTTCACGTGCGTTTATTAAGCAAGCAAAATAAATTATAGAAGCGCAAAGGTTTGTGTATTCCCCCAGCTATAATGCTCAGCAGCAACACAACAATGTTTTTAGGCCAAGCCTAAAAATGAAGATCAAACAAGTTTCTATATTCTATTCTATATATCTATATATCTATATATAGTGCAATATTTAGTGTTAAATTTTTTTTACTTTTTTCTTTGATCTGATTGATCCTGCTGACCTGTGTGTAAGTGAGAATGTGATACAGATGCACTTATAATGTTTAGTTAATGTCACTTTACTAATGTTTGTTGGGTGCATACATTCTTTGGCATGAAACCAACAAAAATAATACTGTAATATGTATTATTTCAACTCTATAATCTTCATAACGTGTTTCTCCCCATTTTTCCCCTTTGGAACGTAACATAGGCCATGGTTTAGTATAGAAGAATTTTGCACATTTGGGATGATCAACACACTGCAGTGGATCTTTATAAAAAAAATTAAAAAATTACAATTGAGGTACATTCCCAAAATGCCCGAACTGAATTAGGTTAGATCCTATCCTCAGGTCACCTGTGGGCAAGACAATGAAATCCAAAGCATTCAGGAGGGTCATTCCTTTCAATTCAATTATCACATCACCATTAAATGATGGCTTATCACAGCAAACTTTAGATTTTACTCAGCAGGTTACCTAAATGTAAAATTAATTTCTAAAGATCTAATAGAACTAGTGGCATAACTTTGTTTTGAAAAGTGGTGGGGACAAAGACGACAAAAACAGTACTTGTTTCTGTAATAACTCGGGACTATTTATCATATATAGTGGGCGGTCCATTCATTGGCTACTGCGCTTTTCTCACAGAATGTGGTTCCCAAACTGTCAATTGGGGAAGCTTGGTCACTTGGTTGGTGCGGTGCGTTGTACTTAAAAATATTTTATTTATATGACTAAAAATGTTGCATGTTCATTGGTTTACACATTTTTGTGCTTGGACACTGGATACACAAGCAAGAGCCACGAGCGCAGATGATGCACTCATTTCATACCGTCTGCGTTTCTTGAGTCGTGACTCTCTTCCACAAATATAACTTACTTTGCGAGAAAGGCGCATCCTGCATTTTCCACAAGTTTTAGATGTTAATGGCCACTAAACAATACACACCATGTCCCTCCTGTCCCACCCGCATATTACGCCTATGAGAACTACTATGGGCTTTTGGAATTTACAGGAACACAAGCAGGTGTTGGAGATAAAGCTCTCAAAAGATTAGTTAATGACTTTAATTTGATAGACAGCCCACAACTGACTGGGTTTGGCTTGCAAGAACCAATTTGGAGTAATAAAGTTTAATGACCTGCCTACCCACATGTTTCCAGTCATTGCTACAGAGTACAGAACCTATTATTAAAGTTATTAAGTTATTATGTTTTATAACAATATGAGTAAAGCACAAACCATTTTACAAAAAATGCCTAATATAATAAAATGCAAAGGATATTATAAAAAACTGCACAAAGAGGACTATTGACTATTTTGACGTAAACTCATAAGAGTATCTGCTGCTGGTTGGAGATCAGCATAGACAGCCTGACTGCACCTGTTGTGACTGTAGTCTCTGTGACAGCGTGCTTGAAATGAATTACCATAACAAAAACAGGAAAACTGTAATACCTTTCAAAAAACATTGGCTCTCGGTTAATTTCTTAAACAACATTTTTGAACGTTCTGCCATGCGATGAAAGCTTCATCAAACAAAACAAAAATGGAAAATTGTCAAGGTGTCTGAGCTTAGTGGATGAGCCGAGATGAAAGAGGCTTGCGGTTATGTAACGCACATCACATGACTCAACACAAGGTGATCTAAGAGGATGGTTTATGCACAATACACAATCCATCAGAAGACGCAACAAAGTTAAGATTCAGCGATAAATGTCTCAACATACTACATTTACCCAAACCCCAATACCTAATTTACAGTGCATTTAATCTATATTTTATGACTACAGTTTGTCCACTTACTGTGACTTTAATCCATGATCTTTGCATAGCTAGTTCAACTCCACATTAACATAAAAACTGATTTAGACAAACAACATTCCACACTAATACTGTAAATACATAGGCACCCTTATTTATGCTCCTTGAGCAAAAACACAAAGAGTTGATTAGGGTTTAACAGAAAACAGAAATAATAGTAATAAAGGCCGGCACATTCCAGAAGACTGCTCACAATAACCTGTGATCAATGAGACTTTGAGTGAACAAAGACATTTATTGTGCACATTTTTGTTTCAATCTGTTTATTCATAAAATTACAAATTTTTTGTCAATCACACATGAGGAAGTAAAGAAGGTATTTAAGATTGATCCTTCCTCACTTGTAGGGAAAGATGAAATCATGAAAAATGAAAGCAGACATGAGTTCAGATCAAGTTCAGATCTGTTGCATATAGTCTGGTTTTATCAGTTGATGACTGTAAACAAAACAAACCAGTCAGGGCAAATTAAACTTAAATTCACCTTGCTGTGCAAGCACAGACACAAAAACAACTTTAACATAATGAGTACATCCTGCTTCAGGTAAAGTTAAATATTTCATTGAACATCTTTGCATGCCATTATTATTTTAAAACGGTTAGATTTTATCAAATGTTTTCAATAATACCACTGTTTTAGGTCAAATACTGTAATAGCATTATTACTTTAAGCGCTACTTTCTTAAATCTTGTTACATAAGATACATTACACTTGCACTTGTTACAAAAATACCCCATGTGGAAGTGAACGTTAGTATCAATTGAGACGCTTAAACCAGAAATGACTTGAAGAAGGCAAGAAAGGTCAAAGCTAAAAGGTGAAGAAACTACATAAGACATAATGTCCACATTCATGACAGCCAGGACAATTACTTTTCAGTCCGAATTTAGTAAAACAAACAAGGCAGAAAGTGCAAAGCTAGTTTATTTGCAGTCATATCCAGTGAGGACCTAGATCTCAGATGCACGTGCTCTCACAGCCTGCATGTGTTTGTATATTCTACAGTCTCTCTGTGTTCTGTTCGCTAATTAGGCCAAAAATAGAAAATGTATGCATGTTCTCAGATACTGCTAATAATACTGTCCATTTCCTTGATAATATTCAGTTCTGATGGAAATTTAAAAGAAGGCCATCTGCTTAGTTCAAGGCTTACACCATTTCAACTAGTTCATGACTGACAACATTGCTCATGGATTAACTCATTGAGCAGATTCTAAAACAGATCTGAGTAGCCAGACCCATCTGTCAAGTTTAATAAAACCTGTGCAAAACATAGTCACATAACACAAAACTTTGCATGAAGATCAGATTGGCCTCGAGTCACTCATGTTGCACAGCTGATATCTTTACCCTGGTAATTTACAGGGCTACTGCATTCTGGGCAACAAAAGAACAAGGAAGAACAAAAGAAAAAAGATCAACTACAATGGCCCGGTGACATTGTTAAGGTAGAGAACTGCGTGCTGAAATCCAATTCTCTGTAAAGTTAATCTGTCGGATTGCCATATGGGATATCCCAGATTTGTAACAGGATTGGTGGGGGCGGGGATGAGCACATACAGGTTTTGGTTGGTAAAGGTCAATGCACCAAAACAATTTATATATTAGAAACACGCACATTCATATGCAGAAACAGTTCATACGTGAAAGTGACCTATTTGTCAGATATGGTGACCCATACCCAACATGTGACCACTGCATTTAACCCATCCGTGAGTAGTGAACACACATATACCCGGAGCAGAGGGCAGCTATTACTGCAGCACCCGGGGGAGCAAGTGGGGGTAAGGTGCCTTGCTCAAGGGCACCTCAGCCGTTACCCGCCAGTCCTGAGAATCGAACCGGCAACCTTCTGGTCACGAGTCCGACTCTGTAACCACTGGGCCACGACTGCCCTATTTGGCAAATGTGACGGATTGAATGTTTTCTTTATAGTAAAAGTAATTGAAAAGCTCTTGGTTACAGCTTGTTTTGTATTTGGCAGAGGCTTTTATCCAAAACGACTTACATTACATTATACATTACACATTTGTTTCTGAGTATGTGCAATCTTTGGGATCACACTTAAAACACAAGTGTGGGGATGCGAGAGAGATTTTGTAACCATTGTTAAATGAAATTAAAGGAATAGTTCACCCAAAAATGAAAATTTTGTCTTTATTTACTCACCCTCAAGTTGTTCCAAATCTATATACATTTCTTTGTTCTGATGAACACAGAGAAAGATGTTTAAAAGAATTCTTGTAACCAAACAGTTCTTGGAACCATTGACTACCACAATAGGAAAAGTTGCTTTATAAATTGCTTTTAAAAAGATATTTTGAAGAATGTAGGAAAGCAAACTTTTGACTGCCGTTGTAATTTTTCCTACTACGGTATTCAATGGTGGACATGAACTGTTTGGTTACAATCATTCTTCCAAATATTTTTCTCTGTGTACATCGGAAGAAAGAAATGTACACAGATTTGGAACTCAAGGGTGAGTAACTGATGACCGAATTTTATTTTGTTCCTTTAAGGCAAAATGGTAAATGCTGTGTCAAGTTTCACACAGATAATGGCATTGAATTTAAGTGCCAGATTTTTAAACTTTAGTTAGTGTGTAATGTTGCTGTTAGAGCATAAATAATACCTGCAAAATTAAAAAGCTCAAAGTTCAATGCCAAGCGAGATATTGTTTAACAGAATTCACTTTTTTTTCACTTTTCAGGGACTACAGTAAACGACTGGTGCTGGACTACAGCCCTCTACTTCCCGGGTACGTGATGTCACAATTCCGAGTTTTTGAATAACCTCCGCCCACAGGAATATCGCCAATAAAGAGGCGTGACCTTTCCGGACAACGTGCGCTTATCTGCTGTCGAATCACAACACACTGGACCAGCTACACAATCTCTGAAGGAGGGACTTCATAGAACAAGGAAGACATCAGCCCGTTTTTATGACAGTGAAAACAGCATTATAGAGAAAGGTAAATTGTGTGAAAAATACTGTGAACATGTTATATTGCCGTAAACACAATCAAAGCTCCAAAAAACACCAAGAGAACGGCACCTTTAAGATATTCTAAAAACAAAAATCCTTTGAATCCATCTGCTTGAGAAAGGAATTATCATTGCCAGTGTTAAGAACATCCTCTGCAGGTGTCCTGCACAAGAACAGTCACTAACTGACCCTCACCCTCTTTGCTTGGTCCATGATTTTATCATGTATTGTTTTCTCTGCAAACGTTCAAAAAGTCTGCAAGTGTGTGATGTCTAGTTTTTTTTTTTTTAAATCTGTTTAGATTAAAGTCTTGTAGTGTATTGCAGCCTTAAGACACCTTCTTTACATTCAGTGTTATGCGCACAATTGAATGAATGGTCAAAAAATGCTGATGGTGACTAAGTTTGGATGCAGCTGTTTGTGTCACCAGACAAACTCAACACTGTTAATAAGGCCAGAGTAATTGTCACCGCTGTTGACATAGCTCAAATGTTAAATAAGTTCAGTCACTGCAAATGGTTTCAGCATGACAACATTTAGGCAAATGAACTAGTAAGCAAATGAGGTTGCTTAAAATGATATTCGCACCACATGGGTATTAATCAGTGACAAAAGAAAAATAATGAGTTAACAGGTAAAATCAAATCAAAGTGCATTGCCCTTACAAACGTCTTCAAGCATGTAAGATAGAAACCGAGACCAAAGTGCTTTTCTGTACGATGCATAATGCATGAGCGATTCAAACTGAACGTGAGTTGACCAACATGCAGATATGAAGAAAAATCCTAAAACAGCACAAAATCTACTCACTGTTTCGGTTGGTCTTGATCTTGGCCAGGAGCTTGTGAGCTAAGGTAAGGTCTCCATTCTTCACAGCCAGAAGGAGGTCCTGCTCCCTACCCATGGCTCTTATCCAGCAAAAGTGTTACAATCGGAGTTCACTCTCTCATGATCCTTTGTATTTAGAAAACGATGGATTTGGTCTTTGGTTTACCATATCATTTTCACAAATATGGTTCAGATATTTACCACATGAAGCTTTTCATTCTTCTTTGACAGAAGGGGGGTTGTCTTTAAACTTATGGAGTTATTCTACATAAAGTAGATGTTTGTTTTTGAGTGCAAGTCATCTTCATAAACCACATCACATAGCGTACCTGGAGGAAAAACAGACATATTATCCCCATATTAATCATGTTAACAGATATTTTGTAGTGTATAAAGTGGTACCCTACATCTTAAGATACATTGGGCTAACGTTAGTCGGTTTTGAAGAGCATATTGCGAATCTTAAATCTGTGTTAGGCTAAAAGGTTGCGGCTATTATAATACCGATATCTTATTATTATAACACTGCGCGCGCTCCTGTCATGAGTGTTTGACAAAACCCGCGCTTCGGTGATAAATAACTTTGATGTCATTGTCATAGAAAGTAACACAAAACGGATAATAATAATAAGCCGTCGACAAAAATTCAACACAACTTTCCTTACCGGTTACCTTTCCGGAAGGGTTTAAGTCTATAAGACTATATAACCGACTTACGTGCCTCCTCAGATCAAATATGCAGCCCGTCTGGTAGTAGTAACTCACCTGTATAAACTTCGGTCGCAAGCGTTATCCGCAGTCTCCAGAATAGCAAGATTTTAATGAGTATAATCCCGTTTATAATCTCTATTCCCGTTCGTGCAAGCGCAAACGCGAAATGCCATACTTAGGAACGTGTTTGACACAACACTAGTGTCAGATGCGTGAGCGCGCCCGTCTGTCACGCGCATGCCTGCTGTTGCTCTCTTCCTGAAAGGTGCGCTGTGAATTCTTTAACAATATTCTACAAGTTTTAAAGGATGCAAAACGAAACAAATATAGCCTAAAACTATCTGTGAGTTTAGAGAATATATTATAAAGTAGTATAATGCCTATATCGATGTATAATTAATTTGATCCTGTACCCTAAAAAAGTGGTAACCCTGACAACATAACATATTCTTCGTATGATATTATGGTGACTGGTCTTATTACTAACATAAATCCCAATGTGAAATCAATGCAGTTTTTTTTCTAACTGCGACATCTAGTGACGGAACGCTGTACTGACAATAGACTTGCTGGTGTTTACCTCAGATCAAAGACCGGGGGTCCGACACGACCCTCTACACTAGCGGTCAAAAGTTTTGGGACACTTGAGCGAAATGTTTTTCAAAACCTTTTGATCTGTTTGCTTAAATATCTGAATTTAGTTTAGTAGGCAAAAATACAATTTTCCAAACATACGTTTATTCATGACAAAACTATAATTTTATTTAATAATTTTTTTTTTTTAATGGATAACTTTGACTGAACAAACAGCCAATAGCACAGAATAGATCAAAACTCCTTTAATATAGTTTAAAAAGCATCTCAGGGTGAGACCTCAAGAAGCTGCTTGATAAAATTACAAAGGTGACTACACTGAAGACATGTGTTTTCATTCATTTTTCATTTTATGAATTACAACATAATTCCATAATTCCCTTTGTTTTGATGAGTTTATTATTATTCTAAAATGTGGAAAAAATATGAAGACAAGTGAGTAAGTGTCCCAAAACTTTTGTAGATTTGGATGATAAGCTGTTAGAAAACCACAGACTTGACCTATATTCTTGATTTACTTGATTTACTAAAATACAAAATACAGTTTAATGACAAATTGTAAAACGTATAATAGCACAAATTTGCAAAACAATTTCTTCTTTTCACTATTTATCTCTTTGTGGAATAACATTTATTTAGACTTACACATTTTCTTTATCTTTTAAGAACCTCACATTCCCACCTAGCTATCAGAATTTCTCAAATACAACCAGATATGTTTGTCATCATGAAGTTTTCTCCAGGTTTTCATCTCCAAACGATAATCGTGATTAGCAAAAAACACAAGTTTAGTGTGTTTGGTGTCATAATAGTAGCTTGGATATTTCTTATAGTCAGCAGTGCTAAAACCATAGACTCTCACCTATGTAATAGAAGAAAATCAATAAATTGAGTGAAATAAGAAACATTTATATACTCAGTGAGCAAGAGTGTTTTCCATCCCATGCAAAAACAAACACTTACCATGTCACATGTGTGCATAGCCAGCAGGAGAGTAAAGGCTCCATTAGTGGGTCTGACCAGCCACCATCTTTTCGTTTGTAATTGTTTCGCCTTAAGAAATCTAAGGTAAAACAGCAGGACACATCCAGTTTAACCAATCCAAAATAAAATAACCTCATGTCTACAAGTGGTATTAATACTATGTGCATGTAATGTTCACCCGTGCCTGTTTCGCACATATCTGAGGAAGTCTGGGTGTAGGACGTAGTAGGAACTTTCATTGAAATGTCCGCTGTAATAATTCCTTGGCCTAATAAAATCATACGACATGTACGTTTAAAATTGCATTGAATGCAACAAGTCAGGTTAAACAGAACTGCTTTAGTACAAAACATACATATTCCTATATTGCTCAAAAATGAGCTATGAGGGCAGTTTTTAAAGCAGCCCACCTCACAAATGACAATACCTTCATAACTGTAAATCAGAAAAAGTCAAACCACAACAGCAGATGTATGAAAATATGTTTTTGATATTCAACTTCGGCTCCAGAATGCATGTTTTCTGGATAGTGTCTAGTGTGCAACTATTAACAACAAAACATGTACAAAAAACTTTTGATAACATACTGGGAATCAATCATCTTAAAATGACATACGTTCGTCTGCGATATTCTCCTGATGGAATTCTTCTGTTCTTCATCAGGGACTCTAGAAAGTTGTAGTCTCTTGGACCCTCCGGGATTAAAACATATTTAATGTCCTAATACAAAAAAGTAAAACCACCTTAAAATACATAACAAAAGCCTAAGTTAAACAATCAAAGACAGCATTCATCATTATGGCAAGACACTTACTAATGTTAGTAGATTTAAATTCAACTTAAATTTTCATATATGCTGTAAAAAAGTTTAAAAAGTAACCTGGCTGCTTTAAAATTTTGAACTTAAAAATCAAAGTCAAAGTCAAAGTCAGCTTTATTGTCAATTCTGCCACATGTACAGTACATACAAATGGAGGATTGAAATTGCGTTACTCTCAGACCCTAGGTGCATACAGATAACATAGAATAAACATATATCAAAAAAATATATCAAATTACAGATAAATACAAAATCTATATATATACACAAAACAACTTCACAAGCAAGGGATATGTAACCGAAATAATTGTGCAAACCAAAGAAATAAACAGCAGTGCAGATGAGATAAACAGCAGCGTAGATGAAATGAACAACAGTGCAGATGAAACAATCAAATCAAATGGTGCAGATGAAATAAACAACAGTGTAGATGAGAAACACAACAGTGCAGATGAAAATAACAACAGTGCAAATGTAATGTAGTGCAAAGCTTATTGGTCTGTTTTAAAGTGTCAGGAGAGCAGGCTTGTTTAACTGACTTAGAGGTAGTTAGTTGAGGAGGCTCAGACCACTACTGAAAAGGGGTTGAGCAGTCCAATGTTCCGTAAAGTGACAAGTGCGGGACAGAGTATGATGTGGGAAGGGATGGATGGGTTCAGAGGTGCGTGTGGCAAGGGAGGGGAGGGAAGGCAGGGTCGGAAGGGAGTTTAGCTTCCTGACTGCCTGGTGTATGAAGCTCTCCTTCAGTCTGCTGGTCCTGGTCTGGAGACTCCGAAGCCTCCTCCCTGATGGCAGCAGACTGAAGAAGCTGTGTGATGGGTGGGTGGGATCACCTGCAATGCAGAGGGCTTTGCGGGTGAGACGGGTACCAAAATGTCCTGGAGGGAGGGGAGAGAGACACCAATGATCTTCTCAGCTGCTCTCACTATGCGTTGGAGGGTCTTGCGGCATGATGCGTTGCAGGTGCCATACCACACAGTGATGCTGCTGGTCAGGATGCTCTCGATGGTGCCTCTGTAGAAGGTGCACATGATGGGGGTTGGGGCTCTGGCTCTTCTCAGTTTGCGGAGAAAGTAGAGACGCTGTTGTGCTTTCTTCGCCAGTGCTGCAGTGTTGTTAGTCCAGGAGAGGTCCTCAGTGATGTGCACACCCAGGAACTTGGTGCTGCTCACTCTCTCTACGGTCGCACCGTTGACAGTCAGAGGAGCATGCTGAGTGTGCGCTCTCCTGAAGTCGACAACAATCTCCTTCGTCTTCTCCAAGTTCAGAGAGAGATTGTTGTCACTGCACCACCTGGCCAGAGAAATATTCGTCTACATAACGAGTTTGCATGAAATTCATTAGTTAATAACTAATATTTTTAAAGTTGAATGAACTCAAAATTTTAAGGCAGCCAGGTTACTTTTATTTTTAAGTTAAAGCAACACTAGAGAACTTTTGCTCACGGGTTCCCCCATGTGGCGATAAGAGGCTGCTCAGGCAGCAGCAGCAGTAAAATTAATCCAGTTAAGAGTTGTTCTACCGCTGAAATAATTTTAGAGACATTTTTTAGGTCAAAAAACAACATAGTGTTGCTTTAACCCAAAACAAATTGTACAGTTATTTTAAGGTAAAATAACTTAAAACAGTCATTTAATGAAGGAATTGCTCTGTGTTGAAGCAAACCTACTAATGTAAAATATATTACGAGTTTTTCGTCATGTGGCGTACCTTATCCGTAGGAATCTGTCTAAAACCTCTCTTTTTGTGTAATATGAGGGAGTTGATTAATGAATGTGCTGTGTGCACATACACTGAAGTCCTTTTTCCAACATCTTCCTCATGCCCTGCTATAATAGCAGCATTCATCCTAACAAAAAAAGACAATTAAATGACTTTTATGTACAAACCAAAACATAATCAAAGTATTTCTTAGAAATAGACTTAAGAAATGGACCTGAACACATAATGATTAGAGTCAATCTCTGCTCCCAGTCTGGAGCCATTGAGAATGCCTGATGTCCCAACAATAGCACAGCGAATACAGCCATCTTCTGCTTTTTCAGGTCCTTGCAATAATTGAGTAGAATTCAGTTTTGGGATGGTGTCAACAGCTGCTTTAATGGCTATGAAAAGAAAAATTACAGTTTTGACGCCATAGTTGACATCAATCATATATGACATCTATCATATATTTACATGACAGCAAAGAAAATGTTGCATTAATGTTAATTAATTATTTTCTCTCAAAATTCATTTAACATTAAATCAACTATCTTTTTACAAACCTGTATAATTGTGTCCCATATAGCCAAAGGGATTGTTAAAGTGATAAAGCCTGTTCCACTCACTAACATTAAGGTGGTCGCTTTGTAAAAACAGCTGAATGTTGGGAATAAACGTCTTCAAAAATACGGCATCTGTGGAATTCCGCAAGGACGTTGTGCATTCCTAAAACACGTTTAAAACGTCGTTAACACGTATTTAAAGGAGGTTGACTGCTTATACGTTACAAACAAGAAGTTGTTGCCAACGATATCAAATGTGTTGCACTTACACTCGGTTTAAACTGTGGATCCAATCGATACACATCATCAAATTCCCATTGTGGCAGTGAGGTAAAATTGTGCTTGTCCATAGCTGGTACAAGAGTGGATCGAATCCCAAGATGAACAGGATTTTTTGTCGCATTTGCTGTTGCAATCGCATCCGCATCATCCCTCGTAACAGGACTCAGACTTTCCGGTGGGTAAACTTGCACAGCTCTCTGCACAAAACTTGTGACATTGATGAGAGAACACAGTCACGTAATATAAAGCGAAATATTTTGGTTAATAATAAATAATGCGACAGATAACACATTGCTTTAGCCTATTGTATGTGGACTTGTTTTAGGCTACTGTGTTAATCTACTAGGCTACTTAGGGAAAACCACCAACCCTAAATAATAGGAATAGTTCTTAAGTTTAATGTTTGGTCTTTTACCGCGTGTTTGTGCATTTGTCGTTGTAAAATGTAACAAAAAGAACCAGAAAAATCAAAGTTGAAACCGATAAAGCCAGGAAAATCCTCACGACCAACATCCTCCGTGAAGAGCACGTGACACTCACGCACCTGTTCAGGGTTGCCAACTCCGCGGTTTCCCAGTGGAATTGGCCTACGTTTAAACTAATCTAAGATGATGATTTTATTTATGTAGCCTAAACTTAGCCTATACTATAATTATTTTATTGATTAAAGTGTCTAATGCATAACAACAGTGACTGTAAAATAGGTATTTTATGTATGAGAGTGGCATATTTTAAGTTGTGGTTTTATTTTGGGCAAGTTTGATTGTTTTGTTACAATAACCTGGCAACCCGGCACCTGTTCATCTTTAGCATGATTAGGTTGCGGCTCGAGACTCAAAAATATAAAACATATCAAAACCAAAATGACAATTTCCAGGGCATTTTATGTGCTGTCTACATATATATATAGGCCTATATGATTTTCTGAGACTGAATGTATATTATTATTTTTAAATAGCCTATAGGCCTACGTTTCACATTGTAGGCTATAGATGATAGGCCTATTCGGAGTTACCCAAGAACGTTAAAAGCTTAAAGTCGCTGTTAACATAATGTGTTATTTGAAGTTTATCTAAACCATTAAAGAGCAAAAGTGCTATTCATTGTTTAACAACCACTTGTCTTTTTCTAAATCGATGCCCTGGCTACTGTCTTAATGCTTACTGTTTTGTTTGAACACTGAACACATATTTGAACACTGCATGTTGATCTTCATTTGATAAACGTATTCACAAGTAGGAAGAATTCTGAGTTGTCTGGAATGCACCAATACGAATTCCTATTGTTTTGACACTGCGTTAATCCTGTTCCAGAGCAGATACAGTGTTTAAAGCTATTTTACAAACATATCTAACCATTTCAACGCAATCTCACTGCGAAATCGTATTTTACAAGGTGGCTAATTTTGGCTAATTCATATGACCTTAGTAGTAGCCTACGTTTTAGTACGATTTGCTTTCGCCCCAGTGACGTTATGTGTAGGGGCGAGCCGCGGGGTTAGGGGTGGACCTTCAGTGTTGCTTAATCGTAGGTTTTTGTACGACTCACATGGTATGAATTCATACGAATTAGCCACCTCGTAAAATACTTACGACTTCGCGTGAGATCAGGTTGAAAATTTACATTGAAGCCTATTAATTACAACATACAGGGACATTCAAGGCAATTTATTGCTCCTCAAACTCATGCTCTTGACATTGCTACCATATGCTATAAGTTGAGCTATGTATAGGCTACATGAATAATGAGCAATACTGTATGAGCATCACCTTTGCCTCTTTATTACATAGATAAACATATTAAATACAAGTGACAGATATAAATACAGCTTGTTTAGACATGCAGCATGACAATTTGTCCATATTCTGAATTGGACATGTCAATAGCTAACACAAAAATGTCATGCTAAATCACACTTTTGACTAACACAAAGATTGTCAAAAAACAGAGAGACTATGTCTTTGATGTGCTCATGTTTTCCTGTCTTTGGTAGAGTCTAATGATTCCAGAGTCGTGCAGTTTCTTCCAAGTCTTAATCTCCAAGCTGTAGTCATGGTTAATATAGAAAATGACGCTGGTCTTTTTGAACTTTTCGAAGTAATAGTTGGAGTACTTATGGTGGTCTTCTGTAATGAATCCATAGGCATCCACCTAATATTGGAGGTTTAGAGAAGAGCCTTTTCATGATATAATCATCAAATATAATATGAAATAAACTATATTATTGTAAAACAATATACATTTTACTTACAATATCACATGTGTGCAGGGCCAAAAACAAAGCAAATGCTCCATTTGTTGGTCTGTACATTGCCCAGGTTTTGTCTTGCAGTTGTTTGGATGGCATGAATCTTTATGTCAGACATATAAAAACAATTAACTGGACTAGTTTAAAATAAAGTGTTTTAAAATGAACTTTGGTTATTTGAAAAGGATAGTTTACTCAAAAGTAAAAGTGTTCAGTTATTCATGTTGTTCAAAATCTGTATACGACTCAAGATATTTCGAGAAATGTCTCCTTTTATGTTACGCAGAAGAAAGAGTTTGAAATGACATGAACGTGAGTAAATTTTCAATTTTTGGTAAACTATCCTGTTACCTATAGGACTGTAAATGGTAAAACTACAGAATCGTAGTACTAACATTTCTTTAAATTACCTGTTGCGAATGTATCGAAGAAAATCTGGATGCAGAACATAAAATCTGCTCTCATTGAAATGGCCATTGAAGAAACTCAGTGGTCTAGAACAGAAATGGTCAATAGAGTTTTTTAAATGTATAAAACTGCATAAATACGTCTTGATCTGTGGTTAAAAAATGCTACATTTTGTAATTTTATGTCATGCACTGCTAAAAGCTTCTTATGATTGTTTGTGTTTGCATTTGAATTGTGTTGTACCTCATGTTAAAAGCATCTGCTGAATGTAAAATATAACTGTATTAGGAGACCTGTACCTCACACCTTTAAAGAACCCTGTTGCCTCTTTTCCCTGCAGTAGTCCTTGAAGCCAATGGAAATCCCTCAGGCCCTCAGGGATCATGACATATTTGATGCCCTGTTGAATAACAGAGAGATATATTTGATTCAATTGTGTTAGAAAAACCCTTGTAAAGCGATTTCACCAGGAATATTATTACCCAAAATTTGTTGTCATTATGACTGACACACGAGGACATGTTATTTAAATAATTGTTATAAAGTTTCTATACATCAAATGTAAACTAGGGAGGACGATAAACATAAATCATTAAAGTAGTCCACATGGTCCACAAGTCTCATCTTGCTTTTACTTGCGCTCCGTGCTTAGCGCTTCTGCTTTTATGCTTTATCTTATTTAAACACCAGCAGTTCAGCACAGTACTCAGACTAAACAATTAGGCACTAAAAGTAAAGAATCTTGGAATTACTTCAAAACTTTTGGAATACTCAGGAACCATAAACTTTTGGGATAGTCTACCAGCTTACTGCCGACTGTTGACATTCTTAAGGATAACACAGCCATCCACACTCAAACAGGCGAGAAAATGCCTTCTTTTGGATCAACAGCCACCTGCTGCTCAAACTGCCACAAACTTCTACAGAAGATTGCAGTTCTCGAAACAAAGTTACTTGCGGTACTGCCATCCTTACCGGAACACACAGATCGCCATGGACCCTCTCAGCGTAAAGCCGGTGAGTTCTGTGAATCTAATACTTCTCATCAGACTATAGTAAGCTCAGACAAACCTGCAGTACAGGGGGAAACAAATCAATGGCAAAAACAGGGCGCAAGACCTAAAAGTGCTCGTAACATCAGACTGTCACGAGTCTCACAAATTGCTGCATTCGCTTCATCTACACCAGATATGGCTATGACTCGACTAGCCAATGTTGGTATTCTACCACCTCCTGTGCATCTTGAAAATAGATTTGAGGCACTTATCAGTGTGGGTGAAGAATCCCCAAATGTGGTCAGGCAAAAACCACATCAATCAAGAGTGGACACTGCAGCTGGCAGACGCTTTGTGTCAAACAGGCAGCGGCGCTCCGCTCAGAAAGCAGCTGAGCCAAATACTCTGATAGTGGGGGACTCTATTATCAGAAACCATTGGAGCAGGGCTACACCTGTATACTGTTTTCCACAAGCAATGATTGCTGATGTAAACAAGGAACTGTCCAACATCCTGACACAACATAAGTCTGTAAATCGGATTGTCATTCATGTGGGGAAAAATGAAATTCGAAAAGAGCAGTCAGATCTCCTTAAAATTGAATTTAATAAACTTTTTGAAACGCTAGGAAAGCTGAAAGTTCAGGCATTCATTAGTGGACCTCTACCAGCTCGAGGAACAAACATGTTTTCTCGGCCACTCAGTCTGAATACATGGCTGCAAAAAACCTGCAACACGAGAGGACTGGATTTCATTGACAATTTCAATCTCTTTTGGAGTCAAAGACAACTTTTTACAACAGATGGCCTCCACCCAAACAAACTTGGCACAAGAGTGCTAAAGGACAATATCCTTTTCTCCCTCCGTCACCCATCAGCAGAGTGTGCCAGTCCACTCCTGAATGGCACACATACATCTGGCCTCAGTGACCACAGGATTTCACATCAGTCAGATGGACACTTGGATAACACCACTCAGCCACAACAACCACTGCTCACGGTCACCACTCAGGCTGTACCCTGCCCAGTGACATCACATCTGTTGAACTGTGATGAAGACTCAACACCCAAGGACGTTTCTGTGAATAACAACCGGGAGAGACAAGATAACATACTTCAGCCTCCAGAAACACCAGACTCACAGTCCCTCTCTCTACCTACTTTCTCCCTCTCTCCATCATCACCTCTTTTGAGCTTCTCAGAGAAAATGGAGGAACTAGTGTCTGCTGGAACAAAGCTCTCCCACTCTATTGACTGCTTTGTTATTGCTGGAGATTTTAATATTCATGTAGACAAGACAGAAAACAACACTGAAAGTGAACTCTTAACTGTTTTAAATACTTTTGATCTGACCCAGCATGTGCACGGCCCCACACACAATCGTGGACACACTCTGGATCTGCTTATAAGCAAAGGTCTAAACATTTCATCCACCTTTATTAGAGATGTGGCGTTGTCTGATCATCTTGCTGCCACTGAAGAAAGACCTGTCTCTGTAAAAAAGAGGTTTATAAATGAGAACACCAGTGAGCTATTTATGAATGCTATGTCTTTGTCACCAACTATATCTGCAGACTCTGTTGATGTTCTCCTCGATAGCTTTAATGCAAAAGTTAAAAATGTTATTGACGATATTGCTCCAGTAAAGGTCAAGATGATAACCGGTAGGCGTAAAGCACCCTGGAGAAACACAACAGCAGTACAGAGCATGAAAAGAACACGCAGAAAAGCTGAGCTTATGTGGCGAAAAACTAAACTTGAAGTTCACCATAATATCTATAAAGATAGCCTGCGTGCCTTTAATGTCGAATTAGGCAAAGCTAGACAGACTTTTTTCTCTAACATGATTAACTGCAACATAAACAACAGTTGCACTCTTTTTGCTACTGTAGAGAGACTAACAAATCCACCAAGTCAAGTTCCCAGTGAAATGCTTTCTAATGACAAATGCAATGAGTTTGCAACTTCTTTCCTTGAGAAGATCAATAATATCAGAATGTTAATCAGCAAAGCCCCATGTGACACTCAGGTCAGTCCGACTTCATTACAACAACCTCAGAAATTAGTAACTTATCTGAATTTCAGACAATTGATCACAAAACCTTGGAGGGAACAGTTCAGCATCTGAAAGCCTCAACATGCAGCCTAGACACACTCCTCACATCCTTTTTCAAAAGAGTGTTTAACTGTTTCGAAGCAGAGCTCTTAAAAATAGTAAATACTTCTTTCAGGAACTTTCCCAGAGTCCCTAAAAACTGCAGTTGTCAAGCCTCTACTAAAAAAGAGCAATCTAGACAAAACCTTACTGTCTAACTACAGACCAATTTCAAACCTTCCTTTTATAGGCAAGATCATTGAAAAGGTTGTCTTCAATCAGCTGACCAAATTCTTAAACTCAAATGGCTATCTGGACAATTATCAGTCTGGTTTCCGTCAGCATCATAGCACAGAGACAGTGCTCATAAAGATAACTAATGATATTCCATTAAATTCTGATTCAGGCAAGATATCAGTTCCTTTACCAGTGCATTGATGAAATTAACAACTGGATGTGCCAAAACTTCCTTCAGTTAAATAAAGACAAGACTGAAGTCATTGTATTTGGTAACAAAGATGAAACTAACAAGGTAAACACATACCTGGACTCAAGAGGTCTAAAGTTTCAAAGTAAAGTTAAAAATCTATGTGTCATATTAGAGTCTGACCTTAGTTTCAGCAGTCATGTCAAAGCAATAAGCAAATCAGCGTACTACCATCTCAGAAATATAGCCAGAATCAGGTGTTTTGTCTCAAGCCAAGATTTAGAGAAACTTGTTCATGCTTTCATCACCAGTAGGGTGGATTATTGTAATGGACTCCTTACAGGCCTTCCCAAAAAGACCATCAGACAGCTGCAGCTCATATACAGAACGCTGCCGCCAGGATTCTGACTAGAACCAAAAAATCTGAGCATTTAACCCCTATCCTCAGATCTCTACACTGGCTGCCAGTTACTTTTAGAATTGATTTTAAAGTATTATTAACTGTCTACAAATCACTAAATGGCCTAGGACCTAAATACTTATCATATATGCTTATTATATATAAACCAAACAGACATCTCAGATCATTAGGATCAAGTCAGTTAGAGGTAACAAGTTCACTCAAAACAAGGCGAGTCAGCGTTTAGCCATTACGCCACTCGTAACTGGAATCTGCTTCCAGAAGACATCAGATGTTCACCAACAGTAGACATTTTTAAATCCAGATTAAAAACACACTTGTTTAGCTGTGCATTTACAACCTGAGCACTGTGCTGCATTTTTATTTCTCTTTCACTTTTTGCTCAAAGCTTGCTTTCTGCACTAGCAATCTAAGAAAATATATATGTTGTTAAAAATAGAAAGCTGAGTCAAATTTCCATTGTCCTCAAAGTTTGTTTGATGTCTTTTATGTCATTTGCAATGTAAATGAAGCCTATACTATGTTCAGTTGACACTGGTGATGAAAAATACTTTTACTGACCTCATCTTGTGGAATACTGTCATAGCCAAACTGATGAAATCTTTGAAGGGTGGCATACAATGAATAAGCTGTATGCACAAAGACTGAGGTCTTATTTCCAACATCCTCCTCATAATCTTTTGTAAGTGCCCCATTCATTCTGTATAAGAACAAACAATATTAGATTACAACTGTTTTTTATTGTAAACATCAAAAATTCCATTGCGACATGCCATATCATGATATAATATTAAAATATCTCATTTATTCACAACATATGAGGAGATGATTCACAATAGATATGCACAACTACAAATAACTTTGCATTAAGACTATCACTCTTAATGAATGAATGAATTAAGAATAACTAGCAATAATTTAAACATGTCTGCTTACCGAAACACATAATCATGGGAGTCGATCTCTTTGCCCATCTTTGAGTTATTGAGAATGCCACCCGTGGCCACGACAGCACAGCGGATACAACCATCTTTTGCACTTTCACGCACAGGCAGTAATATTGAAGACTTTGGCTTTGGTATCAAATCAACTGCTGCTTTTATTTCTTCATTGAGGAGAAAATATGCACATAAAGCAAAAGAATTTTGGCCACTTAAAATATTGTGTAATGCCCAAACTATATATGATATCACTAATGCTCAAACATTTTTACTTAAACATGTAATTTTAACTTATAAAACATTAACATTAGTAGATATGTATAGAAAGTATATAGTTCTACATTGGATATACATATAAATAAATGTTTTATCTTGTTTTAATCGAATAAGGTATTAGAAAACTTTTCCACCTTCCTTACCAGGGAAGCCTGTGCGTATATTTGGTCGCCACTAGTATGTGTAATGTTTACTTTCTACACACCTTTTCTAAACATGTTCAGGACATGCAGTACAAGGGATTTTACTTGCATGCAGAAAACAGACACTAAGAAAATATCAGTAGTTTGCATTTGGTATTTACCGTCGTAATTGTACTCCATGAAGCCAAAGGGATTGTTGAAGTGTGCTAATCTATTCCATTCTGTTATGGTAAGTTGACCTCTGTACAGCCACAGTTGAATGTTAGCAAGGAAAGTTTCCTTGAACTTGAGATCCTCTGTGTGTCGTAGAGACTTTGAACAGGTCTGTGGAAGAATGATCCTTTACAAATGGAAATATAAACTTAATGGTGACGTCTGAACAGAACTGGAAAACAACTTACTGGTTTTCTTGCATCATGGTCTTGTAAATAAACATCTTCAAACTCCCACGCAGGTAATTTTGTGAAATTGTTCTTGTAAAGGATTGGGATAGGTGTTGTGTTGTCTTCACGTTCAGCAGACAGGTTTTCAGATTTGTAAAGTCTTGTAGCTGCAGGTGATAATAAACTCATTGTGGAAGTGATGATGGTTTTATTTATTAGTGCTCGAACATCTGTGTGCTTGAAGGTTTCTTTCCAAACAAATTCAGATGTAACTCCTTCAATTCTTTAAAAACAATGAAAATGTAAATCAACAGAAATGCAGAAAATGTAAATAGCAAATAAACAAAACAACAGCAATACCTGTGATTAGAATATGTTTAGCTGTAAATTATCTGATAAAGTGTAAAGAGTCATCAGTATTTTGTAAACTTACCTGTTCCATTGTTCAGAGAGATTTTTCCAAAGTACTACATAAAGCAGCAGACAACATGTCAGAATTATACTAATATAACCCAAAGCTTTCTGCATATTTCATAACTAACTATCGTTCATACTAGTTAGAAATGTGTCTGCACTGTGGGAAAGACTTGGTTTACAATCATTTTTTTCCAAGTAAATGCCTGTACAAACTCTACATCATGTGGTCATGTCTGGATAATGAGAGATATGGGCTAGATGTCACACTTGACATTCAGTAATTCTTTCTTTGGGTGGAGTTAAGTCTTTGTTTCTACACAGACGCATCTTGAGTGCAAAAAGGTATTTAAAAGGATCTGAAGTTTGCATAGTTCAATTTGACACTGACATCGTTTTATATGCATTTTATTTTATTTATAACTATATAAATTGTTCTTTAAATTATTATTGTGAATTATCTTGCACCCAAAAAACAGCATATTGTACTTTTGATTTGATTTAATACATAACATTAACAACTATTATACACAGACATTAACAGTAAAGATAACATATTCTTTTGTAATATTAATTGTTGTCAAATGTAACAGATCAAATGTTTAACTCAAACATGTGCAGATAAGCCTAAAGTTTCTCTTGTTTCTCAGGTTTTTTTACCTTTAATACGCATTTCTGTGACCCACAGAACAATTGATATACCGACCAGTCTAACATAATCAAGAACAAAATCAAAAATTTTATATATTCAACACAAAGACTTTATCAACATCACCTTTTCTTCAGATACCACATGAGGAATTGAGTGTGATGGTGCAACAAGCAGCATATCACATGTTGAATTCTGTTACACTGTAGTTCTAAATGACAAAATGTGTCCCATTGGGAAGCAAGACACCACAACAGAGTCAGGCATCCCAAAGATTGTCAATATGTGACCCTGGATCACAAAACCTTATGTTTCAATTTAGTTTTTACATCCTCTAAAAGCTTTTTTATTGATGTAAGGTGTGTTGGGATAGGACAATATTTGGCCGAGATACAACTATTTAAAACTCAGGAATCTGAGGGTGCAAGAAAATCAAAATATTGAGAAAATCGCCTTTAAAGTTGTCCAAATGAAGTCCTTAGCATAGTATATTACTCACAAAAATAAAGTTTTGATACATTTACGATGGGAAATGTACAAAATATCTTCTTTACTTCATATCCTACTGATTTTTGGCGTAAAAGAAAAATGGCTAATTTTGACATATTTGATGTATTTTTGGCTTTTACTACAAAGGTTCTCGTGCTACTTAAGACTGGTTTTGTGATCCAGGGTCACATATAGGATGGAGAGACATTTATGACTTTGATGTGGTTACATTTTCCAGTCGCTGCATGGTAGAGTTTAATGACTCCAGAGTTTTCTTAGTAGTTTCAGAGTAGTTTCTTCCAGGTCTTTATCTCCTTATATACGGTTTCAATCGTCATAAAATACATCTTTTCCGCCAACACCTGACTCACTAATACAGAGTTCTATGTCTCTCTCTACGTTTTCCACCTTTTCTATCAAAAAACAAAATATTGCTTCAAGTATATAGCTTCGTACATTGTGGTAGGCTTACTGAGACCAGTTTATTGCACTTATGTAATGATGTCCTTGTGTTGTTCTAATTGCTTTTATTGTTTACCTCATTTGTAAGTCGCCTTGGTCTGCTAAACTTACATTTAAGCTCAATGACGAAATGTGTAAATGTTTGTTTTTCCCCATGTTTTGGTTTGATTCCATGTGGACTTTATTAAAGAGACTTTGAACTGCGATTGGATCCGCTCTCTGTTTTCCCTTACCTGCCTGTTAACAACATGTGCAGTAACGTTTATGTTGTCACTTTGAAACCATCTATACATTATCAAATAAAATTTCAATCTAACACTTATCTACACAAAAATACACATAAAGGGACTTATGCATTAAAACTTAAATGGCTTGTTATATCATCAGAACCTTTCATTCAAAATGTATTAATAATCAGATCACTGTACATTACTTTATTATTATTATATTTTGGGGGGCATTTACTTATATGTATAGGAGAGTGGAGGCAGACAGGAGCAGCCTTGCTAAATTATTAAAGTGGTGTCATGCAATGCTGAGGTTCTGAGGGCATTTGTGAATTATCTGGAGGTTGCTTCACCAGAATTTCATGTACGTACATGTACAAAAAATATTTAATCTGTTTTCTTTTCAGCTGTTTATAGTTTACTTACTTTTATCACATGCTGCTGGTACACATTAGACAGAGCTTGATACTCTACCTCACACCCTTAAAGGACCCTGTGTTCTCTTTTTCTTTTAGTAGGCCTTGAAGCCACTGGAATTTTTAGATTTACCCATTTCTATGTTTAGAGATATTCATCCAAAGAATGCAACAAGTCACAAAGACAGAACTAGACAGAGAGAATTTTCGACATATTTCATGTCATGTGCAGAGAAAGACCTCAATGCTTTTTAACATCTATGCTCAATTGTCATCGGCCTATTCAAATGTGTAGCATCATCAAATTGTGATCACTGTACTCAGCCCATCAATATTACCAACATGACTACTCAACCTGCTTCTGCCAGCAAGAATGCATGAGCATTATCTATACATATGAAAAATACAAAAGACTTGTTTTATAATCAGTAAAAAAATATTCATAATAAACTAAATGTATTATTAAATAATATCCATAATATCTACTAGCATCTACTTTTGACACAAGGTTTGACATTTCTAAATAAATATATATATTATACATTATTTAAGTACATTGTATAGTAATGTCTAGTATAGTATATACTGTAGGTGTCGAATAAACAAGCATTAACTAGCTTTTGTGGCCCAAACCTAACTTCTGGTACACATCCACAAAGAATCGAGTCCCTGCATATTATTTCTGATAACAAGCAAAGAAATGGTGTCAAGTAAATTACATTAGCTAGCAGGTTAAAAGTATGACTAGTCAGTATTATTTTGGGTTACCAGCAGAAGAACCGTTACTTGGCTGAACTTAAATGCGACAAAGTTACAATACATATTATACAATAAAATATTATTTATATTAATATGAATAAAAATATTAATAGTTATATTATTTGCTGCCAGTCAGACCCATCAACAAACACAGACCAAAAGTTCAATGAAACAGTCTTTAATAATGGTATAGTACATTACGTATATGATAGACAAAGAGAAAAAGCCATTTATCTAAAAAACCACACTTAAATAGAGTAGAGTTTAAGCTGTTGTTCCAAATCGCTCTCCGTCACATCACCAAATGTCTCTTGTTTGTCTCTGAGTAGCTGGCAGATGGCAGCTAGCTGGTCTCGCTGAACCCTGTAACAAAAAATTCTGTGAATTCTGTGATCTGGAAGTTTCTGCAAGCATGAAAAACTCATTGCCTGTGGAAGCATACAACAATAACCGCTCATACATCCGATCACTCACTGGTGAAAAGGAGTTAAAGCTACAAATATGTCATAAACATATAAACAAAACTACAATGACACTATGGAATTTCCATCATTTGGACGGAATTTTATTGACACCCTATTCAGGTAAAAAAAAAAAAAGAGTTAAATAAAATATAGATTTTGTAGTGATTAATGTTCTCAGTGGCTTTAAAAACACGCATGACATGCTCATCCGGGTTTCAGGTAACAATGTATATTGTCTTACTATTAAACTCACAAGCACACCTTTTCAAATATTTGCTCCCTGTGTTGAATTTCTGTTGATATAGAATTTGGGATGAATGTTTAATCTGTCTTAATAATTAACATGACTGGAACAACAAACAAACACCATAATTAAATGTAATTATCTTTATAAAATAAAAAGCTCTTTGAAATAGACTGGCTGTTTGCATAGTTAAACTAGAGTTTTAACACATTCAACTGCAGAAAAAATTAAGAGACCATTCCAAATTTTCATATTATCATCATTTCTAGATGTATTGTGGTCCTTTTAGTCCAGTGTCTGTCGTATTTCAATAAAATCAAACCTCAGGAGTGACAAAGTCATCCGACAGCAATGTGAAAGACTGACAGCATGACAAGACACATGAAAACTATGATAAAATCCAGGTTACCACATAACGAAAATTATTTCTTAACTTTTCCTAAATACATGTACAAAGATTATTGTTGTATTTCAATAATAAAGTACTTGAACTTGTGTATTTGATGTATGAAATCCAGTTATCATTTTCTGCAAATAAATGCAAACAAAAACAATATTTTTATTACTTTATTTTTATAACCACTGGGCAGTCGTGGCCCAGTGGTTAGAGAGTTGGACTCATGACCAGAAGGTTGCTGGTTCGATTCTCAGGGCTGGCGGGTAACGGCTGAGGTGCCCTTGAGGAAGGCACCTTACCCCCACTTGCTTACTATACAAAATGTACAAATGTATAGTACAATGTAATGTAAGTCGCTTTGGATAAAAGTGTCTGCCAAATGCATAAATAAAAATATTAGAAATTTGGGAGAAATATTGTTAGTAGTGATGAAATAAAACAAAAATTATAATTTTACCTAAACACATACTTATTCAGAAAACCTTACAATGGTCTTTGAAATGGTCTCCTAATTTTTTCTGCTGCCTCATTTTTTTCAACTCTCTTGCTAGATTTTTGAATACAGTTAATCGATTAATCATCATTATCATATGATGTTTGTTATCACATAAAAGTTCGAGAATGCTTGATCATATTTGTCATATTGTTTACCTCATTTGTAAGTCGCTTTGGATAAAAGCATCTGCTAAATAACTAAATGTAAAAGTAAAATATTTAATCCAAGTCTCTGAGATTATTTGGTTAATGTAAAATAATGATGTAAACAAGGTGTAAACTCCTACTGTCTCTTATTTTACTTGTCCATACTAAAACATTTATCAGGTAAAATCACTTTGGAAAGTTTTAGATTTTGAGACTCTTAAAAACAGAAACAATGACACGTTTTATCTTTACCTTGACCTAATATTCTGGTGATTATACATGTTCTAACTTAGCAATAAATATTTTAGCAAACATTTTAGTGTTTACTTTTAGTGTTTATGGCTGTGCAATACAGAATCCAGGTCTAAAGAAATAATACATTACATCTATTTTATCTAAAGCGACTTATAAGTAGGAGAACATAAAACGAACAAGGTTTACAAGAAATACAAGACAGTGAGAAAAACAAGTGCCTGTCACCTCTGCTCCTCCTCGAGCTCTTCTTTGGTCATCATCTTTTCAAGCTGAGTGGCCCTTAGCATGCCAGCCATGTACCTCAAGGGTTTTTCCTCGGCATCTGTTACAGAACAAGACATACAGAAAACTGGTGAAACTAAATGAACAAATACTGTGTATTACGTGCCTAGTTATTAACAGACTTAAAAACATGAAGAGGTCCACATATGGCGTTATATTAATAGTGGGTAGCTAAACATGGCTTAATATGAATAAAATATAGCAATATAAACATATTATTCATACCTACCATACCGCCTATTTTACAGTGCGTCACATTACATTACTAAGTGTCAAAAATGCCTGCTTTACATCTTAACGAATACAATTTTTATGAATAAAATGCTCATGTGCTGTATGGCGGCCAAACAGAAAAAAAATATTGGCCATTCATAAAAATATATCATAAAAAAAACTCCAAATATCGGCCGATATATCACTAGTTTAAAGTGATTTGGGGTCTTTTTGCCTTTATTTCATATATCTGAAGCATATGCATAAACCACAGCACATGACTGAATTAAAATATGGTCAACATGCAGATAAACTAAATGTAGCTTTTTTATTTTAGGTTTAGGTACTATTTTAAGGTGACACACATAAAACTATTAAGTTGTTATATAAAACAATTCTTGTCATTGCCCTAATTTTTGAGTTTTTGAAAACCAACAGGTAAGTCAGATATCACACGTGTAAAACAATTATCCATAAAGCTGTATTAATCTGCCTGAAACAACAACGTTAAGCAAAACAAATAAAGGTTTATTATTATAATACCAGTAAAATCCTTCAGAGCATTTCTTATACCATACTCTGATGTATCCCTCTCCCATCTGCTGCTGTAGATTTCTTCCTCGCTAGAATCCTAAAGTAGAGACATAAATTAGATACAAACTATATTCATAAATTAATGAATAAATATATATATTAATGATTAAAAGGCAAAATCAGCCAGTCGTTATACAATGTAAGCCCAGAAATGTAAACAAAGAGTTGTATGATCATGCGTGACTTTTACAATTACAAATATAAACAAAAAGAAAATGCCAATTTCATGGTCCACATTAAAAGTACAGTTAACCCTTACCGATTGTATAGTTTCATCTTTGGGTTTATTTGCACTAGTCTCTGGATGATGCGTTGCATTGAAGTTTGTGTCATTGTTGTGTGATGATGATTCTTCAGTGTCTCTAGCAGTAACGTTAGTCTGTTGCGTGCACTCTGATGGCGCACGAGATTTGTTTCTTCCTGTGATAACTGCTGCTACAATTATTGCAAGCAACGTAAATAACAAAGCCGGCAAAAATACGTCTGAGGATGCATCCATTATGGCCATAAAATAACTTTCTTTGTTGGCTTTGGCAATATCCGATTAACTGATTATTATTAGCTAACACTGACGCGTTTCATCTTTGCTGACACGGGTATTTTAATAAATGAATGCTCTTAAAAAAAGCATCTGCGAAATAATTGATCTGTTTTTTAAATCAATAAATGTAACTGTGTTGACCAGCCCCTGATAAATTTTACGCGAAAATGTTTTGTGTAGATACTGACACCGGAAGTTAAAGATTTCAAGATAAAAGCTTCGAAGTGCGCAAAAGTCGATTTAGAAAAAAACCATTTTTAGAAGCGTCAGTCAGATTTTACCAAGCTATTACAGGATAATATATTTTTATTGAATATATTTTAACTATTTTATTTGAATCTGCTGATATCACAGTGCACAAAATAATTGTATAGCCTAACTGATTTATTAAAGAGAAAGGCTAAATTTAAAAAATCATGCATTTATAACACAAAATATGAATTACTTTGTTTAGAATTACTTTTAATGTTTTGTTTTTAAATATTTATGTATGTATTCTATTTGTTTATTTGTTTTATTTTTATATCATTTAATTTGTCAGAACTATGAATCATTTTTTGCAAACTACTACTGCACCATTAATGTTTTTCATGAATTATATTCGTCACCACTTATCAGTACAAACCTAATTTTATGTGTACAACAACAAGAACATGTGAAAAGTTTTTAATATATAATGTGTTTACTTTTCCAAGACTGACACTACATCGCACACACATTTACCCTACATTTTCAAAAAAACACATTTGCCTTAAAAACTAATGGTTTCATAGATATATATCTATGTTGCAGTTCCAAGAATATGTTCTTTTCGCTAAACAAACATTTTAAACTGGAAGTATAAGCGAAAGAGGCTTATCAGTATTTTTCTTAGTGTAATCACTCATATTAATTGTTTTAATGATGTGGAAGTAAGTTGTTGTTTTTTGTGGTAATGTAATACACATTATATAAAAGACAGATTAGCTGTAGAGTAAAGCTGTAGCACAAGTGTAACCGGCACAGAGACCAGAACCATCACAGGTAAGGAAAAGAAAAGAAAAGAAAAGGTGGGTTAAAAGGCTATTTAATTCAACTTCAATTCCAGTTACCAGAATGACTTGGCATGACACAAAATTTCTAACCTGATTTGTTCTGAAGGAAATACAGGAGAAAAATGAACACTGCTGTATTTGCTGTGGTTTTTATATGCTTGGGCAGTGCATTGTCAGCAGGTGCAGGATGCCAGCCTGTTGACAGCAGGTAAAAAAAGTTATTTTTATTCATTCATGTATGTCAAAAACATATGTTAATTTCATTTTATAATGTCATTAATAGCTCAATCAATGACATCCAAAAGCTGAGCCGTCGTTACGCTGAATCAACCATTGCGAGTGACATCAGTAAAATTATGGACTCCATGGTTCAGAAGAATTTTGTTAACTTTCTGCTCAATCAGAGAGAGAAGAAGAGCGAGTAAGTTTTTAGAAATAAAAGCAGAAGATTGTTTTTATGATACATTAACCGTACAGAAAAAATTTGATGCTCTTTTCTGCAGACCAACTTTATTGGCTGATGATCCAGACAACACCGTCTTCAATGACCTGCTGAAAAAGGAGTTTATGATGTGAGTTCACAGTAAAGGAGACGGGTTCAAGTAAGTTTCTCTTCTGCAAATTGAATTTGTGTTGTTTTACCATGATGTACACTGAATTTTACTGGGTTTCTCCCTTGACTCACAGGAACCAATAAAAATAGACAGAGTGTGCAGTGGAGAATAGAATCCGGCTCTGCTTTCAAGGACTGGAAAGCTTACTACTTTCTGATAATTTAATAAATATCTTGCAATGTCTCTAAATAAAAATCTCACAATAAAATTGTTCTTATAAATCAAAAATGTGTTAAATACTTGTATTATTACATATAAATAGGCCTATTTCCATATGGGCTAATTGTATTTATATGGGACCTTTTTCTTGCCAATAGCTATAATGGCTTATCTTTAATTGTTTTTTTATAATAAAAAAGAGAGTTAGAAAAAGTGAACATTTTACATATCCCATAAATAATTTGTAATATCATGATATATAATAAATAAATTAGGCCTATCTTTTGAGAACTTATAACATAACTTATAACCGTCATTTGTCATCCATTCCGCTCGGTGGCGGTATTTCACATTTTTACCATAAAACATTACAGAAGAAATCCAGAGGAAGTTCTCTTCTGTAAATGTTGTGTTTCGGTTTTAGTAAGAGCCACAACCGACATCACTGTAGTTAAATTAGCAATTTAAATAAGCTAACTCAAAACGTTATTTTTATTATAATAGTTATGTTTCGTATTTATCGTGTCTGGATGTTTGAACTTCGTGAACTATCCAGGAAGTGACTAGGAAGTCAGTACTGGAGTTGTCAGAAAAGGTAAACAATATACTAAATAAATTAGAAAACACATTGTTTTTAGACATTTCTAAAGCATCGCTTTAGGCATCATGCATAGAAGAGGAGTCGGGGCTGGAGCGATCGCCAAAAAGAAACTTGCAGAGGTAATGATCCCGTCCTGTGATAACTAGTCATTAGGCAAATAGTTTTGATTTTATGATGATCCAGTTAACGCTAACTTGTTTATTGTCACAGGCAAAGTACAAAGAGAGAGGTACTGTCCTGGCTGAGGATCAGATTGCACAAGTAACTACATGGTTTCTCCAAGATATGGATGTCATGGATTATTGGTGATTTTTTACAAATTGAAATGGTGCCCATTATAACCACAGCTTATGTTTTGTTCTTCTAGATGTCAAAACAGCTGGAAACCTTTAAGACCCATTTAGAGGAGTTTGCCAGCAAACATAAACAAGAAATCCGTAAAAACTCTCAGTTCAGGGTGCAGTTCCAAGAGATGTGCGCCACCATAGGGGTTGATCCACTTGCATGTATGTAGTTCAAAATCTTTCCCTATTGAAGAGAAATTGTGACATTTATTCACACTCATGTTCAAAACCTGTATATGACTCTTCTGTGGAACACAGCAGATATTTTGAGAAATGTCTCTCTGGTTTTGTGTCCATACAATGGAAGTCAAAGAGCCCCAATTTTGGTGCACCAGTGTTCTTCAAAATATCTTCTTTTGTGTTCTGCAGAAGAAAGTCAGTCATACAGGTTTGTCATGAGGGTGAGATAAATAATGAATATAATAATAATATTTTGGTGAACTATGACTTGATGTCATTTTGTGATTAGTGGTCACATCAAGCTCATTTTAAAATAATAAACCTTAAAAAAAATGCTATTACAAGTATGACACCATGGACATAATTCTCTCATTGCTTTGAATGTGTGCAGCTGGAAAGGGATTTTGGTCTGAGATGCTTGGAGTAGGAGATTTCTACTATGAGCTTGGTGTACAGATCATTGAAGTCTGTTTAGCTCTAAAACACAGAAATGGTGGTAAGTCACACATTAACAATAAAACAGGGCTAAAATAATATATGTTATATCATATTGTGCATCTCACTTATTTCTTAATACATTTTTATATAAAACATTTTTTATTTGCAGGACTTATCACATTGGATGAACTTCATCAACGTGTCTTAAAAGGAAGAGGGAAGTATGCGCAAGATGTGAGCCAGTGAGTGTCTTCGATTTTCTATACTTCTGCATACCGCTTTAGCTGTTTTACACAAATGTATTTCAATATCACCCATACATGACATCACTCAGAGATGACTTAGTACGGGCCATCAAAAAGCTCAAGGCTATGGGAAACGGCTTTGGGATGATTCCTGTCGGAGGCTCTTATTTAGTCCAGTCAGTACCAGCAGAGCTCAATATGGATCACACTGTTGTCCTCCAGCTAGCAGAGGTAATCTATATTAAAGACAACAATTTCAAACACCTTTACAATGGAATCCTCTCCGATCTGATTATTATATACCTTACAGAAAAAGGGATATGTGACCGTGAGTGAGATCAGAGACAGCCTCAAGTGGGAGAGAGAAAGGACCTGTCATGTGCTTGTAAGTGTGCAGGAAAAATAAATAAGCTGCATTGACATATTCCTTATAGTGACATGTTTGTGCTGTGTTTAGGATCACCTGCTGAAAGAAGGCTTAGCATGGCTGGATTCCCAAGCTGCGGAGGAGCCACAATACTGGCTGCCTTTTCTGTTTTCAGAGCTTGTATCTCAAGATGTTATGCCTGAAGAAGCCAACCAGATGACACCTTGAGCACAAGACGTTATTTTGTAAACACATGCTAACAATGGAGGGGAACTACATAACTGGGGTCGAAGAACGTCAGTGACATTGCAGAATGTTATTCAAGCAAAACTTGCTTGAGTAAATATGGAGAATAAAACCATTGATCTTGTCAAATGTCTAAACCCAGGTGTATTTTGTATGTTTATTATTTAATGCTCAGTTTTTCACTGGAAAAGACTTCCAATGGCTACTACGTTGTTTATTCTGTGTATTTTTTTCTGTATTTTATTTCTCCTCGATAATAAAGAAATTTCAGTTGAACCATTTTATTTTTTCTGTTCTACTCAATCCAACAAAATAACAGTATATCTTTTCAAAAAACAAATGCAATTATAAACAGTTGCTTATTTTCTAATTGTAGATTGCAAAGTAAGAGATAAGATACAGTCAGTCAGCCATTTTCACAAACTGAACCTAGAATGACTAAACAGGATCTAGATACAAAGCAAAGATTTATCTTGTCATAATGGCTGTCTAGCTGAATACAATATGCTTTTTACCAAAATAAATGGATATTAAATAAATTGCATACTATGTGAGCAGAACAGATCTGAAATAACACAGATATATGTGATATTACAGTTAAGTTTGACATTTGAATGCCGATCACAGCAACAGACCTAAAATAAAACAAGTACCCCATAGAGCTGTGTAATAAAAGCTAATAAAGGAAATAATGCATATCTAAAAAAACGTGACCATACATGATAACGATATTTCAGTTCAAAGTGAATTGGGTTACTCCTCATGGCTGTAGACGTGGTCTTCAAACTGCTGCTGTTCCCAGTCATCGCAGATCAGAGTGCAGAATGGACACACTTTGTGGGACTGCTCGTGTCGTTCAAGTTCTTCCTCGCTAATACCAGGAAAGCTTTCCAGGCAATGCTGGCACTTAATCTACAAATAAATAAACACGTTTCAATCACTTTGACATTGCTGCTTAGACACTCATTTTTATTGTTACACTTCTTACCTTGTTCTCTATTGTTGATTGATCTCCTGTGATAAAGAAATAAAATATGTCGTGAAGTTAGCATGACTGAAATTATGAAAAAAGTCTCTATTTTCACGTACCAGTCATGTCATCAATGCTCTCGTAGAAATGGTAGTCAGGTGGCTGCGTTTGCTCTTGGGTGTTGCTGGAGGCAGGTGGGCTCTTTGGGTTGGGTAGCTGTTCAGATATAGCTGCAACAGATGCCACCTGGTAGTCAAACACTGCCTTGCGCAGTCTAGATACTTCTGCCTTAAGTTCCTAGAGATAAAATGAAAAAATAAACCGACATTATGACATTGGCATAATGCACCGACAAAGAGAAAATAGCATGGTTAGATGTCAGATTACCTTATTCTTGTCAATAAGCATCTGCTGGTCTAATCTTGATGTCTCTGCCATCACATAAATTTTTTCCTGTGCCTTCTCAAGTTGTGCCTGTAATAACAGACATGTAGCAACAACAATCCGGACCAATAGCGTTTTATATTCCTAAAAACACAGAATATGGCACAGCTCTAAATACCTGGATTTTACTGTGTTTTTCAGCCTCGGCTTCATTCACGGCCATCTCTGCCAGCTTCTGTTTCACCTCTTTTAACGCTTGCTCTGCGCTTTCCGCACGTTTATTGGCTTCTTTGCAATTCTGCATCTCACTGCGTAGCAGCCCTCTGGCTTCGGTCAGCTGAGTGAGCAAGGCCCGAATCTGGACCTGAGAGAGGATTTATAAACTTGATTTATATACACATATACTTTAGATACAAACTCCAATTCTGATTTCTTGTTTTTTTTTAAAGTACAAGCACGTTTGTAATAAAGTTAACTTTGAGGTTTAAAGACAAACCCTGACTAATACCATCTACTCCCAGGGTTGCCAAGTTGTGTACTTTTAAATTGTTGATGCAATTTCTTTTTTTATACTGTGCGTTAAAAGTGAAAGTTTTTTTTCCCTGCCTACTTCTGAAAAGTTTAAGTAAATCGTGCATGGCGGTGAAGTACTCAAAATGCTACTGGCTTTAAAAACACTCAACACAAATTTAGTCACGGGGGACTCAAAAACACACAATATGGCAACATGTATGTGTACATTCCTTCTAATGAATGGGTTTGGCTTTTTCAATCATTCCCTTAAAAACATTTTAAATATGAGATTTTCTCACTTTTGAATCACTGTCTTCTCCCCTGCGCTCTGACAGGGACACTTCTAACACTTTGTCTTCCTCTCTCTTCTCCTCTAGAGTCTTTTTTAGTCTGAGAAGCTCCTCAATTTCCGCATGCAATTTTTCATTGTGTTTCGTGCTGCTTTGCACATCCACCTGAAGCAGAATCAGTGCATTGTCATAAATAAAATAAAAATCAGTTATGGTATTTATTTTCACACAACAGTTTTTACCCATCACAACACAACAGTAAAAAAAAGTTTATTTGCAAACCTCTAGCAACTTGACCCGGTCCTGCAGTTTGTTGTAATTGTGCTCGCTTTCTTTCAGGCAAGTATTTAGCCTCGAGAAAAAGAAATACACCAAAATCTATCACAAAATCTTTTCGCACATACGGGTTGGTGCAAAAAAGAGTGCTAAAACATGCTAACCAAAGCTCAGAAACTTACTTGAGGTTTTCTGCGAACTGAAGCTCCATCTCCTGCTGTAACTTTGCCTTTTCCTGCTTAAGCATCTTGATCTTTTGGACAGCTTTTTCATTGTATTCATGAAGAGAGTTCAGTGGCTGTATACGAGGGAAATTCATTTAATAATCACATCAAATTCTTAGTTAAACAAAATGATAGACCTCACTGTTAATGACTGATTTATTCTGTGATTTACTGACAAAGTGAGTGGTATTTGTTAGGCCATATCAGCCAGCTTGTCTGATAGTGTCATTTGACATTGATTTTAAAGATGCTTTTACTGTAAAATACCACTTATACTGTATTTTTGATTCTTTAAAGAAATTTGAAAAGAGCAGTTCTCCGTTTACCTGTTCGGTGACGTTATAATTTGGATTCAGAATATCTGATAGAGGTGTATCCGGATTTTCCTTTGACTTTAAATCATCTAAGCAGTTCTGCAATTTTAAAGACACATTCAGAATCATTTTCTTCTCCATTGCTGCAGAGAAATTCGTCTTGATGGTGAGCACAAGAACAATACAGTACAACAGCAGCTAGTTGAACAAGTAGTACAACATTTCATACTACACAATAGGTACAGTGCACAAAGACAGGCATTTAAAATAACCTGGGACAGATTTGACATGACTTAACATAAAAATCAAGGTTACCACAAAATTGTGTGTAACTTTTTGAGTAGTATTTGAGGTCTGAAAAATACAGAACATCTTATCTGTTATTTCATTTACTGCAAATAAATACAAATAGAAACAATTTTTTTTTTTTTTTGGGAGAAAGTTCATAGAATGAAACAAAAGTGACCATTTTACATAAAGGGATACCAATAAATAGTAAATTCAGAAAAACTTAAAAATTTTCATTCTTAATTTTGTCCGTGGCTATATATGTGTATTATTGGAAATATAATCATGCCATAAATAAATGGTTTGTGTATGTAAAATCTGACCAACCTTCATCCGGCAAATCTCATGCAGTCTGTCATCCAGCTCATGTTTCAGGATCTTATTTGATTCTTTTAAAGATTGGATCTCTTTCACCAAGTCCTCTTTCTCCTTTTCCATCATTGTTGCCTGTTCCTACACACAACGACATTCAAGGAAACGTTTAATGGTTAGATATTAACATTTTTGCAAATGTTTAATTGCTGTTTCTTAATAGGGAAACAAATAATAGTAAGATAGTACGAATTGTGCTCCAAGAAAATCAACTTCAACATTAGTTGAAAGTAAAACATTGTAAAAACCAGAATACATACCTGTGTTGTTACGACCAAGAGATCCTTCTCCAAGCTGCAGTCCAGACTTGTTTCTGCCTGGTTTTGAAAGCAGAATGGAGTGCTGGCTCCTCTGACATGACCATTGCTATCCACATAGCAGAACTGATAAAACTCTCCATCATCTTTAGGTAGATAGCTCTCTGAGACAAATATCAGTGGAAATGAGTTTTGTGTAACCCGTTCGATTATACTTTCACTCAGGAGCAATGGAAACATTTAAATGCTTCGATTTGTCTTTCTCACCATCTGGCTGCATATACACATTTAAATGCCAAGAAAGAGCATACGGAAACAAACCAAGCTCTTATTGAGAGACATGATGCATCCCAAGGTCTTATGATTTAAAACCCCAAAGTCATTTGATAAGTAGATGTGGATCAAGGTACTAGTTACTCATGCACTTTACTAAAAATAGCAACAAAACATCACGTCAATGCTGTTGCATGATGCACAGTAATCACATGTAGTTATCACAGTTATGATTAAAAAACCAATTCAGGTCAAGAAGCAAATCGATACACAATGTGAAGTGATGGGTGAGCAGCAGGAATCAGAAACTGGGTCAGTGCTTCCCACCTCTGAAAAACACTTTCTGCACGAGTGCTTGAGGTCCGACTTGGTCCAGGCAAGGTTCCACCCACTCATAGCTAAAATACTTCTGTGTTGACTGCCAGCCCACCTGTATATGTCCCATAGTGCAGAAGAGAAAATGGCATGTTTTCAATGTTATCTGGTAGATGGGAACCATTAAAACACCTTTAAATTCTATTGGAATAATGCCAGTTAATTTTGGAATGGCTTTAATGGAAAATGCTAATGGTTTATAATAGTATTTGTAGGCTATCTCTGTGATGGTTTCTACCTCATGAAAAAACACTACCAAATCTAAATACCATTAATATAAACCATGCACTGTTGACCATTAAAACCACTAAACCATTTCTTAATGCAATGTTTTGTGCCTGACTTTATGGTGATCTATTGGTTCCCATCCAGCAGATAACATCCCACAAACAGAACCCAACACACTAGCAGTAGCGTGCCACACAACACAAAAAAACAAGTAAGCAACTAAATGTTATTTATTTATTAATTCATTTTTGCGTGTCTTTTATGGGTTACACACCTTAAAGATACCGATCCAATCTCTCGGGTTGGGCTGTAGGCCTTCTGTGATCGTGTACCGGCAGGTGACTGCAGTGTTTGGCGGATATGATGGAGGAACGTCGTTAAAAACTACCTGCGAGAACGATGAGGTCTCCATGACCGCGGGGATCGTCTCTTCATCCTCTCTGTCATCCATCATTTATGACACAGTCACACTTATAACGTTCAAAAATGAAAGAAAGCGATTAACTTACTCCAACTTTCACCAACTTCTGGCTAAAAAAAACATCCGAGAAAACTTTCACTTTCGCTTCTTGGGTGGCACTCCTATAAATGACACTACAAAATGATTTAAAAAATGGTTTTGATATGTAAACAAATCAACAAACATTTGTAAATAAAGTCACACCTGTTATGATAAATTAACTTTCATAAATGACAAACGTAGCGCTGCACCCATTATTAATAAAACCTGAAAACAAACAGCACATAAAAAACATCGTTGACGTGTTTGTTCGTGTAGTTGGTAATAGTTTTGTAAATAAACAACTTCCAAAAATAAAATGTTACCTGAACCTTCTCCCAGACCGTGTTAAAGGAGCAATGAAACGCAAGAGTGATGCTATAAATAAGCAAACCAGAAACACGCTGGTATTTGTAGTTCACAGACAGTGATAATATCAGACTACTGGATTTTCCCCTGGTTGTGCATTAAATCATCTTCCTAAATACATTAAACAAAAAAACAACTCAAAAATAAACGAACTTAAAGGCAATGTGACATATAATGTACTTTATTTAAAAAAGAAATTTTTACATTAGAATGAGTGAATGTGTGGGAATTCATAATGAAAACAGTCCTGCACTTTTGTGTGATCTTGCCCTTTACTGTCTCTGCGGACAAGGCCTAATAAAGTTACCTCTCAAGAAAAGGCACCAGGGTTAAGGCACTAAACTATACATCACTTAAAAAGTGCACGTCTTAAGTGGGACAGGGCACAAATTTGTTAAAATATACACATATATGCAACATGAGACCAGCTGTATTTTGAAAGTCAGATACTAAAATGCAAAAGCAGAGTATAAAATAAGTGTTTTTTATATATATATATATATACACAGGTGTTAGCAAACGTCAAATTTGAAATGGCATCACAAACTGATAAATCTGAATATGACATCTAAATGTTAGGACACAGACAAAAATAGCCCATCACTTAGTGTTGCTGAGCTTTCCTTTAAAAAGAAAAGTGTTATATACTAACAATCCCGTTTTAGTAGAATTCCCTGACTTCTCTCTGCAATTCATGACCATGTTTTAATGCAGATTTCTTCAAATGAGATCCACAGTCTTGGAAATCCAGTCCACACAGTAATCAATGAAGTCATAAATCTGTTAAAATGACAATGTAACCCTTTATATGTCCAAGGAAAGCAGCGGATACAATTTTAGTAATTCTAACTCTTTGTTGAACAAAGCAACTAAAACAACTGATCAACGCTTTAAAAGTCCGGCACCTGTAGCCACCTGAAGAGCTCAGATGCAGCTGTCCTCTGTGTGCATGGCCATCCTGGTGTGAAAAAGACTGAAGAAAGTCACTGCCTGAAAAACAGAGAACCTAGGGAAAGAAAAATAAAGATCTGACATTGCTTTTCTTCAGTCCTTAAAGAACAACGATTTCAGAATGGTCACATGAATAAAAAAAAAAGTTCAGATGCAAATTTTAAATGCAAGAACAAAATTGCTGAATGGGACTCACCTCAACTAAAAGTGACAGCCAAAATAATGGCTAATATAACAAGTAAAACAGCAAGGCATACTGCAATCCATAACTTTTTCTGTGAAAAAAAAAAAGAGATCAATGACACTTTGCTCTATTATAGTGAACGAAGTATCATTTTGAAGAAAATTAAATAAGAAAAAGAAGAAAAAAAAATCTCTTTACTGACTCACCTTGCGCACTTTTTTGGACGTTTCTACAGCAGCAGCTGTGTCTGAAACAGCCTTTTCCACATAGTCATGGGACAGCTTAATGTTCTCCTCAATCCGGTTCACCATCTCACCCTGAGAACCAAAGTTCATCACAAGTCTGACATCAAATGTGCACAAATCGCATTCTGAGAACATTTACTAGATGTATATTGTAAATGAGAAGACAAAATATTGGAGGAAGGCTTTACTAAATATTTCCTTCATTGTTATCACCTGTGCTTGGACCTCCATAGCAAGGAAGTTAAACATGTCATGAAGCTCTTTGATGCTTTTCTCCAGTTTGATGATCTCGTCGTGTCTCGACTCGATCTCATTCAGAGCCTGCCTGGTTGCTTTAGCGTCATTCAAAATCTGCAGGAATGATTCGATTAGGAAAACTGACACATGAAGTGTGGCTATCCAGAACAACCAAGACACTAAACAATGTGGTTAAACATGACTTTTCACAGATCACATATAGGACACAATGGTAAAATGTCTTATGTTAGTGATGTTTTATTTGCTAGTGTCATAAATCTCATGCAAGGGCTGGGTTTCTATAAATAAATGGAGGGTTTCTATAAATAAAGGCTGAGTATGAGCTAAAAGGAAGGAGTAATGACTGTAATATAAACTTTAAAGAGGAAGTGGAACTGAGGAGGCTTTGATAAAGACAGACATTTATTCTGTCAATGCTTTTAATGATTGTAGGAGTTGTAAAATAAATATCTCCCAAAATAAAAATAGTGTTTAAATTTTAAAGAGATAGTTCACCCAAAAATGAAAATTCTGTCATGAATTACTCACTCTCTAGTTGTTCCAAACCTGTATACAATTCTTTGTTTGTTTGCACTAATGCTTGTAACCAAACAATTCTTGGACCCTTTTGACTTCCATAGTAGGAAACATTTCAAAACCTCATTTTGTGTTCAAAAGAACAAAATCATTTTACAGTTATTTTTCCTACTATGGTAGTCAATGGTGCCAAGAACTGTTTGGTTATAAGCATTCTTCCAAATATCTTTCTCTGTGTTTAACCAAACAAAGAAATGAATACAGATTTGAAACAACTCAAAGGTAAGTAAATGTCGTCAGATTTTTTTATTTTTGGGTGAAATAGCAAATAAACCTTCATTCATGATCACCAACTGTGCCTGTTAATTGTTGTTTTTCTAGATCCACAACACTTTTATGGCACAGATAGAGAAGGATCAGGAAACAGGGCATCCTGAAAACAGATGGAGCCAAGTGTTTTACTCAAGGGTACAATAGGAGAGGTCAGAGGAAGTGCCCTGAATGCTGCTATCGTGATTCTATGGCTAAGCAACCAGTGTCAAACAGGTAAATTAACTTCACCAAAAACTACAAATTACATTTATTTGATTCCAAACAGAAGTCTTACCAAATGATACACTTCCATTCCAAAAAAAGCAAAAGAGAAGACTTGAAATGTGACAGCATCAGAGACGTATAGTAAATATTACATCGTAAAAAGAACTTGATAGTAAGAAAAGAAGCAATAACTACAACAGACAAAAATGCAACATGCATTAGACAAAGCAACACACTCACATTTTGCGTGAAAACATCTGTTTGCCCACTTTCAAGCATTGATTCCAGCTCCTCGTCTGTCACATTGTTACCGGCTGTAAAGAACCAGCGTTTGTTTAGAGATGCACATAATGCCATCAATGCATCATATAAGAATAATAAAACTAGTACAATGTTTAAGACTATAAATATATATGCAAGCTAGTATTATTAACAGAATACTCATACTGATTTTGAGTTGTCTTTGTATCCTCTCCACATTTCGGTCTCTGTACTGGGCTTGAATTGTGTTACAGTACCCCATCAGTTCAAGAAATTCTCGGGACAAAATAGCATGCTTTTATAAAGAGAAAGAAAAGAGATGATTATTTAGGGCAAAACAACACTGTGTTGTTTGTAATGTATTCATAAACAGCATCTAACCTGGCCTCGCTGCATTCTCGCTTGTACTGAAATATATCTGTCATCACTGTCAGGTTTCTTAGGTTCGATACCTGTGGCACAGATTTTTATTTAATCAAATTCTGATATCCAGTGGGTCCAGTAGAAATACTTAAACTATAGCTGTTATTTGTTCATTCATCAGTCTTACTTTTTAACTTTTTTTGGATCTGGCTGGCCATGTCTTTGATATCCTCCCTATAAGACTGAAGCTCCTTTTTCATACCTAGAGTGGATAAATGAATCATGTTAGTGTTACAAATATTAGTCAACTTTACTTTTAGGAAAATGTACATTGTGAAGAATAATAAAATCTTAATGATTACTTTTCTGATTAAATTGAAGAAAAGCAATGAAGACCCATAATGCGGGAATTACGCAAAGCAAAAGCATTCAGAATATCAAAATGTATACTCACTGTCCTCTGGAAGTGCAACTCCTAATACTGTTTTCTGTTTGTTCTCCAATTCAGACACCTTTCTCTTAAAAGTTCCAAGGCCTTCTCGAATCTCCTGCACCTATTTAGAGGACAAAGGAAATTATTGTAACAACCTGGGAGATCACCGCCCAAACAACTCAGACTAATAATGAAATTTTGATATTTGCATGAGAATTCATGAATACAATTTATTTTAAAGTTAACCATCTCTAAACAAAATTTCATAAACCTTTCTCAGTTCCCCATTACATTTAACACATGCACAAATGGATGATCTAAATGCGACCAAATATGAACCTTTCTAAAGAAGGCTTCATTTTCTTTGTCTTCTTTTCCTGATGTCCCAGAACCAGGCTTTATCATGAGAGCTGTGTTTTCTTCATCTTCATCTGAGGCATTAGCAGTCTGGTAAGAGAACAGAGGGATATATTAAGTTTTAGTTGTACAAATAAATTATAAGTTATTATTCAATACAAAAGTATCATTTGTATTACCATATTTTATTAATTTAAATATCAATTTTAACTACTGCTACAATGTTGATGAGTTGAAAAATGGTTCATGTGTTTTTACAACAAATACCATGGTTAAACTATCATTACTGTAGTAAAAACCATGGTTAATATTCGTAAAGGAAAAGGCGAGCTTTTAAACCAATATTTGTATTTAAATTAGCCGTATCTAAATGCTGTCACATTCTTGTAAAGACACAACTGATTAAACTGCAAACAGATTAGTTTATATAGTAAATACGGTAGAATGTAAAACTAAAGCGCTTCCATTAAAATCAACTCAAGGGCGCAACAGTTTGTCTCGTCGCTAGTAGTGCAGCTGGGCTGCTAGCTAACACTGTTTAATATTATTAATACATTTTGCAAACACTTTACATTAAAACGCGTGACTCTTAAGTCAAAAAGCAGCAAACCTGCCACCCCGTGAGCTTATGACAAGCGTTCTTGCTCGCCGTTTTGCGTGTATGTATTTTAATGGTGGGTTAGCCCGTTAGCCTGTTAGCCGGTTTCCTAAGTGCACTGCCCTACATTACTCACATTGCCCAGTTCTTTGGTTCGGTCTCGCATCGTCGAAGTGTATCTGTTGCAACTCAGATGAAAGTTTCCTCGAGTGGCTCAGTTCAACTTCATGCGTCCGCAAACTCAAAACGAAATCAGAAAAAGGGTGTTCCCATTTAAAATCACATTTCGCACCAGCTAACTTCTCCAAATAAGTTGCACAGAAGGTTGTTGATGAGCTCAAACGGTTCCACGCATAATAGACCTACATAATATGGACCCGATCAACTTCAAGATCAATCGACATATGACAATAAAACACCGCGAGACATATGAATGCGGTGCTTTTAAATCAATCTCGCGGTACTTGATGTCACACTCGAATCGGTCTGCACAGCTCTGCGTGAATTCGAATCCGCCTAATGTGAACTTGTCCTGTTCTCCTTCTATGTTGGCTAAAGACGTTTAGGGACTATATCGCCCCCTGCTGTAAAGAAATGCGCCCCGTATCCCACAGATATTAAACCCGTCAAAATAAGAAATAAACTGGGTTTTTTGTTGTGATAATAATTTTATTTAATTATATATATTAATTTTATTTTACTAATTGTACATGTATAAATAATTAATAAAATAGATCAGATATATACTGCATTGTATACTAATCCTTATTAAAAAATGTCTAAAGATTTTATCATACAAATTTCTGATGGAAAAAAACAGACAACATTGAAAATTGACTCCAAACTTTTCCCTTTTTAAAAGGATTGAAACAAGAAAAATGAATCAAGATCATTCACAGGCCAGTTTGCCATCAAAGGAGGACAGAGTAATAGCAAAAGCCTGAAGAGCACACAGAGGAAAGCTGTAATCCATAGAAAACACATCGTCTGCTACCCGCCCAAACTGCATCACTATATAGTCCACTGAAATGAGATAATAAGGATTAAACGTTATAATATATTGTCATATACTATAGCATGAAAGCAACTCTAGCATTATAAACTGTTATAAAAGTATTTTAATAAAAACAAAAACTTACTGTACTTACTGTTATCTGGATGAACAATCTGAAAGTTTTTCACTGATGCTTGTGTAACTCGGCCATGGAAGTTGAGCACGTACGACTGAGTTTGCTCATTCCAGCTGGGTGACTTATTCACAAGAGTGACAAGATTCTCTTTGTTACCATTCTCAAAACGAGTGAGTAGAGATTCCAGCTCCTAGGACATGGAAAAAGTAATGTATCTGTTGAGAATACCTTATAACATGAATGACACTGCTGATTTATGATATATTGTAAGGAATGATGCTAGAGATTTGTTTTGTCCATTCAGACAAGTGGTTAACAAGAACCACAACAAAATACTCACAGTTTTGGGACGAATAACAGCTCGCTCATCATTCTCATGCATACCAGGGATGATGACTGTCATTTTCCTGGGACCTTTGAAACCCAGCACATTTTTCTCCTGTGATACGAGAAAGAATAAACAATATGATGCTTTCTCCAACTTGAATTTAAATATAAACTGGTGCACATCTTAACATACATAACATATTGCTGCTAGCTCTTGTCGCAGGCTGTCTGTCTCTTTGATAAATGGTTTCTTCTCTGGATTCACTCCATTGTCATAAACAGTAAATTTTGTCCCCAAGACATTTGACCTAAAAGAATAAATAATATTATTACACAGGCAGAATTCTAAACACTAAAATAAAGAATGTTAGATAAACAGATGTGTAAACATGCACTGTAATGGGGTTGACCTTAGTTTGCCTATGAAGCTCTCTGTATCTCTGGATAAATCAGTAGGATCAATTGATATCAAGTAATTTGAAGTTTTGCATTTCTTTCTTTTCCTGCCCGCCATCAGAAACACCTGCCCGTCCAAAATATTAGACAACAGAAAAGCAATGCATTCAGACATACTTTAAAAAACAGTTTGACAAGGTTTTTCTCTCTTCTTCTTCTTACCCTCTTCCCATCCTCCTTTTCCATATGGAGGTAATATGTGGGATACATTCCTTTCTCCACTCCTCTCTTGTCTCTGGTTATCCTGCACTGAATAGTCACATCTCTTGGAGCTGGACGCATGGCAAACAGTTCCAAATCCTCCAAAGACATCGGAGAGGACTGCACAATTGAACGATACATAAAAAAATGTAAAAATAAAATAAAATAAATCAATTTATAACTTGAACTCAAATGTAATGTCTTACCTTTCCCATGTCCAAAGAATCACTGTCAGAAGAAGATTCCTTATAGTTAGAGTTAAAAGAAGCAAGATTATTCACTTTTTTTGCACCTTTTGGCTTTTTTGATGTTTTTTTAATTTCCTCCTTGTCTTCCTCATCTTCATTCTTTTCTTCATCACTGTCACTGAGGTCATGTTTTACTACAGTAAAAGAAAGGATGCATTAAAAACATTTTAGCATAAATCAGAAGAAACCAAACCACTATTAAAGGTAAACATTTGATTTGATATTCATCTTGGATGACGTGGATCATTTTATATTTCAATCTCAGTTCATATGAAGGGATACATCATATCTGTGAGGTTATGGCATAATATATTCAACTGACCTGCCGTCGGTTTTTGTTCTTTTTTCGGAGTGGGAGGGACAGGGCTTTTCGACCAGTCTTTTCTTTCATCCTCACTCTCCGATTCAACTTTATTCTCTGCATTAATAGTGAACTCAACCACTGAATCAGTCTGAATTGCTGGAAAAGACCATATGTACATTGTGCCATTTATATATTTGGAATGTTAACAATGCCAGTGTCAGGTTATTTCCTATTTATGGATAAGAACTGGGCAGTGCAGGAAATGGCCTTTAACTTTTGTCATGCGTAACAATGGAGACACATCTCCGGTACACTTACAAGATTGTTCCCCTGTCTTCACTTTCTCCTTAGATTCATTTTTCTTGTCCTTCTTTTTTATAGATTTCTTCTCTTTTTCTTCATTTTCCTCCAATTCTTCTGCCTTTTTTGGTACTTGGAAAGGATGAGCATTTTAACAAAATGGCAAGATACAGCACAATAAGGCAGATACAAAAAGTGTAATTGAAAATAATGATTAATAAAAACTCACATTTTGTTTGTCCCTTTTTTGTGCATTTCTTCTTAGTTTTCTTAACATCTGTTTGGTCCTCTGTGTCTAGAATGCATTCAGGGTTTGACTGGGTGCTGGTCTCTAGATCAATTTTCTTGGTCATGACCGGATGAGTCAGTTCCATCTCTTGTGATGGTTCTGCTGCCTTGGAGGAAATTTCCAATTCTCCTAAAGTAATCTCCTCCACAGTGTTTTCATAAACCTGCTCAGGTTGTGTGTCTGGTAACAAATGGCAGTGTTGTGATAAGATAAGAAAACATATACTTTATATGATAGGCAATAATTGAATGGAAAAATCTTTTCTGTGTCTACCAACCATTTAGGGAAGTGTTGCTCTGAGACTGACTTATCAACAAAGCTGTGTCATCAGATCCAGCATTCTGTCTCCGTGTCTTCGGATGAATGTCATGATTCGCTGTGACCATCCGGGCATCTGTCCTTTTTCTTTGTTGCTTCTTGATCAAAAGTGAGCGCTACGAGAGATGTTAACTTAATAATAACTACATCCTGTCAAACATACTTTAAAAATAATAGATGATAAATTATGGTATAATAAATAACCTGGGTTGTTTTAACCCATTGTTGGGTCAAATGTAAACATTTTCTGGGTTATTTTAACCCAACGGTTGGGTTTGTTCCGACATTGAAATAACCCAGCATTGTTCATAGTGTAGGTATATATAACATTATTAAATGTTAGTAGGTTGAAATCTGTTGCGACAACAAAGCACTAAAAACATTTTATTAATAAACAAATGCTTAATAAATATTAAATTTAAAAAAACTATATTGTTCATTGTTAGTTCAGCTATATGCATGTTACTAACAAATGTTAACTAATACAACCTGTAAAGTGTCACTGTTTTTACTGTATCTACTGTATCTGTTTTAAATCATGAAAATAACAGAAAGCTATAAGACTGACAGTAATATTCAACACTGCAGTGGAAGTTTTTTATAGTGGTATCTAAGAGCATAACAATTTAATCTGTACCTGATTGTCCAGCTTTTGCTGTCGGATCTCTGCGGCCTCCATTTCTTTTGACGAATACCTTTTACATTAGTACAACACCTACAAAAAGAAATAAATCTACCATATTACAAGAGAAAAAGCACTGAAAACACAGTCAGCTCTGCACTTGTTTAAAGGTCGGTCTCTCTCTCTCTCTCTCTCTCTCTCTCTCTCTCTCTCTCTCTCTCTCTCTCTCTCTCTCTCTCTCTCTCTTTATGTGTGTGCGTGTGCGCTGCTCCATCTGACATCTCCACCTGCACGAACAGACGCTAAGAAGATTAAAGCGGATAAAGTTCTTACACTCAACACACCAGTGAGACATGCACAATAGATTCTCCTTCATCACTGACATCAGAAACTATTTTATGATATTACTCTGAAGTGCTGTAAGGTACAACAGCAGCACTTTTCATAATTATAGACAAGTTTATATCATTTGTTTAATATTTGTCTTATGTGTTTTACCAAAATATAACCTTGAGGTGAATCAATTAAATATACATTTCTAATGATATATGGATGTTAACAGAAAAAATGCTGGGTGTTTGAACAAAACCCACCATGTTATAAAATAATTTAAACGTAAATATTCTTTTATATAAGATTATTCTGTCCTTCTTAATTGATTTCTTCTTTTTGACTTTTTTTCCTCTGATTTTCCTGCCGTTTTTGATACTTGACTAAAAGAATTTGCCATTAATACAAATATGATACGGATGTTAAACGCGCGTTTTCAAAAAATTATTGCAGGTATGTGTAGTCTACATTCTCTTTAATAGTCTATGAATGATGCGTATTGTGTCTTAAAACCTGGTTAACTGCAGTAGCGCATCACATGAGCTGTGAGACAGATTCGACGAGACGCTCTCCAGGACACTAGATGACGCCATTTGTTGGTGCTCGTAACCGAAAACGCGGAACTGATCACTTTTGCTGATTTGCAAACACATTTTACTTGTTTTTAATAATTCGGACCTGTTTTTCTTTCATCGCAAACCACTTTAAAACATCTTTTTTGGCATCCGGATTGAATGAACACACTGGCATTACTTTCTTTGTTCTACGTTGCTCGTGCGTTTTCATGTGTTTGTATCGGCTCGAATACAACCTGTGAATAAATTCGTACAGTAAGTGTTTTGTCCGTTTTCTCATTTTATGTTTAATAAATGTGAAATGAATTAATCCCATCCACTACGAGTTAGATTTGTTAAAATCGGTTTGCCTGCCGTTGTGGTCTTTATTTGCGTTGTTTTCATTGATAAGTCTATCAAGAACTGACCAATAATCATGATTAATGGGATTTTAAAGGAAGGGGTGTGGCAGATGAGTCATGACAGGGGTTAAAGAGCAACTCAGAAGATGCTAGCTTCCCTTTTTACCCTAGAAACGCAAACAGTCAGTGATGTTTTGGAAAGGGGATAGGACCAATAGGTCTGACGAATCTGTTGGTTTTTCCTTTTATGGATTTATGAAATTATTTGATTTCCTATGGAAAGCCAAAGACAGAAAAGAAAAAGTCATGTGAGTTATGTATTGATAAGGAATGTTTGTTAGTGGTGCATGGTAAATGTTTTTTCGATTGCTTACTTGTGTTTATTCTACAGATGTCCACTGTGTTGTGTTAGCTCTAATAGGATGATCAAAAGTCAAGAACAAGATGTAAGATCTCTTTTCTTTCTTTTTTTGTTTGTGATGTGCATTTAATTGTACTATGTCACCTTAGCAAGCTTTTTAAACAAACAAACCAAGGTAGCTTTACCCTAAATCTTGTGATGACATGCCTAGTGATGTCAGTGTCATACTGATCATAGTCTGATGATATTGCATGATGACTAATGTTCCTATCCATGATCAAGACTTGGTCTGAAAATGTAATTGTTGCTGGATCACAATCCAAGATGAGCCTCAATGTTGTCTTTTTAAAGGTATAACATGTAATAAATGTTTGATCGTTGTAAGTTTTGGTCATGAAAATGTTACTTTGTTGTTGTTACAGGAATTTATTGCTGTGAGGGTTCAGGATCCTCGGCTTCAGAACGAAGGATCTTGGAACTCGTATGTGGACTTTAAAATTTTCCTTCATGTGAGTATTTTTGCCTCCAGGATCTCTGATAATAATCAAATGTGTGACTCTAAAAAATCCTACTTGTATTATTTTTAGGGTTTTTTTTGATGAGGAGTTTCTAAGTAAAATAAATGGGATAGTTACTGTTAATGTGTTTGTGTTGATTAAATCACAGAATGAAAGGCAGTGACCTCATTATTTGTTGAATTGCTTGGAAGGGATTTTGCATCCCACATGAGTGGTTTATGAAAGAATAAAATGAAAAACCTCCTAATCGTTATAATGAATATAAACACGTGTGCATGTTTTTGCGTATATATGATATAATCTTGTTGTTTTATAGAACAACAGTTGCTTTGTCTGGATGTATGTTGACTATGGTTACTGTGTCACCAGACAAACAGCAAAGCGTTTACTGCGAAAACATCCTGTGTGAGGCGGCGATACAGCGAGTTTGTGTGGTTGAAGAAAAAACTACAAAAGAACACTGGTCTTGTGTAAGCACATGCTAATTTTGAAATGATCATCTCTGTCTCTTTTGTTTTGTTTACAATGATATCACATTCAGTCCTACTGGAAAAATATTGGGATACTTGCATATAACAGACATACTGTGTCAGAAATGCTTGTATAAAATGCATATTCTGTATAAAATTAATTTCTTTTGTTTTACCCACAGGCCTGTTCCTGATCTGCCAAAAAAATCCTTCTTTTCGTTTATAAATGATGACTTTATTGAAAGAAGAAGAAAAGGTTTACAGAGCTTCCTGGACAAGTCAGTTTTAGTTTGTGAACTTTCATTGCTTGAAGAATGTATTGGAATATGACATAAATATTTTGAATGATATTGGTGGCATGGTGAATATTTCACCATGCCAGTATTTGAGTAATTTTCCTCAGATGATTCATTGCTATTGTTTTACTCACAGGGTTCTGCACATGACGGTATGCCTGTCCGACAGCCAACTCCATCTCTTCCTGCAGACTCAACTTCCTATTAAGCACATTGAGGATTGTGTGCAAGGCCACACCCCCTACACTGTGACCGAGGCCATTCTGACTTATGCCTCCTCCAACCGTGGATGGGCGCAGGAGGAGGGAGTCGTAGCCCAAGAGTTATGGACAGCCCCCGTTACATATGAATCAGCAGAGAGGTAATAATGATTACAATCAAGCATATTATAACATAATATTGATATGAATCATTCTAATATTAATAAATCATCCATTCACAGCCCTGCTCCTCACCTACCCGCGTCGAGTGGGTTAGAGCCTCCGAGTGAACTTACAGATGTTTCAGATCTAGAAACAGTGCTGATAGTGAGTGATGCAGAACAGACTGGATCTGATTTTAAGGAGGACAGTGACCATGAACACATGGTTCAAGAGAAAGAAAGCACCATTAGCTTAGTGATTGAAGCTGAATGTGTTGAGACACAAAGGCCTGATGGGAAAGATCTACAAAGGGATGGGTGTGAATATCATGTCCCACAGATAAATGAACCACAAGGAGATCTAGATGGTCTAGATAAACCTGACCAAGAATCATCTGTTAACATGGACATTAAGATGATCCTTGATGTTACCAGCGAAGAAATACAAGGCCATCAAAACGTTGCCCTAGAGCAAAGTGACCACCAAGAAAAGGATCTTGTTAAAGCCACAGATAAAACTTGGGAAGATGTCGATGGAGCCAGTGTTTCTGAGGAGAACATGTCAGATGTTAAACACCAAGGACAATATAAAGCTGAGATAGCCGAGGAGGATGCCATCCAGAAAAATGGAATCAGTGATAAAGACTCTGGCATAAATACTGCACTCCAGAAAGAGGAAGTGGATGAAACCAGCTGCACACATTCAGAAATCCACAAAACACGTCTTTCCCCCTCGGAGTGCAGTCAAGATCATGTCGGTGAGGTGAACAAGATCAATGCAAAATCCGTTCATGCCGGCAGTGCCGTTTTGATACTTGAGGGGATTGAGGAAGCGCTGGTCACGCAAGCTGCTCCAATGACGGAGACTGTGCAAAACGTCAACACTGAGATTTCCTCTGAGGACACTAACATCGATGCAAATACTGCTGATGTCAGTACGCTTGTTTTACAAGCCATAGAGGTTGATTCAGTGCAATGTCAGGAAATAGATATATAGTCATATAATAATCGCTGCCCAACAACCCGACGCAAACTAATTCTTCATGGCAGTTAATATATAGACACAGACTACATCCACAAGTATTTCCTCCAGCTTTTTCCTCAGTCGTCCAAGACATTCTGTGATGTAAAAATATTGACTACATACATTGCTTCCACATTGATTGACTGTTGATGTGTTTGTTTGTAGTCTGTTTACAGAAGATACACTGAATGATAAGACAGGCTATAGTTTTCTCTTATAATGTGAATGTAAAGGTTGCAATGATAATGCACTAGTGTGCCATTCGGAGGTGGTGCAACAAATACAACACAAGACCATGATAGGCTGGAAGATAGGAAACTGTGTAAAGGGCGATGTGCATCACCATGAAAACCTGAGACTAATTGCATTCATATTTCTTTATATTGTTGTATGTGTCATATGATTTTAGCAACCTTACTGTCAAGCACGTGTTCCCCATAGAGATGTGCTGATGCGGCATGTGTGTTTTAGCATTTTCAAATTCCAGTTGTAGCTGACTTTCTTGGGCACTTCCCTTTTTTGCTGGATCTTTGGGTTTTTATCATTATTAACCCTTCAGAACCAGTGCAGTGTTTAAATCGATGTCAGCCATCCCTGTAAGGTCCTGATATTTCTTTAAATTTAACAGCTGGTTGCTTTATTTGTGGACAGAACACTAATTTCAATACATTGATTTTCTGAGCTATGAAGTTAATGTTGCACTAAGTCTGAGTGTTGTTTTTCAATGACTGCCCTTCTATTTATATTCCACTGTGATATTGTATTACATTGGCTGCTATTAACACTCGTACAGAAATAGAAACTTTTACTCATAAGGGATTTGATTGTAAGTGAACAAGAAAGGGAACTGCTTCATGTGCTTTCAAAACTTATGTTTTTATATCTTTAAGTTTTAAAATGTGTATTTCAATCAGAAGACAAATGAGAAGATTATGAACTCACAATAATATTGCAAATTCAAAGCACCCTATATAAGTTTGTTTTTAATTCAAACTTTATGAATCTTTGTTTTATTAATACTGGTTGTCAAGAGGAGAGAAGTTGAATATTTTAAAGGATCCAGAAAAATGTTTCTCAGTTATGTAGCTTTATTTTAAAGGGCCACATCTGTTCGCCTAGTCTACATTCTGTTCGAATTGCACTTTTTATGTATGTGTGGATTTTCCAGTGTGCTTACTAACAACAAAGAAATAAAGAAAGAGAAACAGAATGAGAAATCTATTTTTATATATGCTTCATGAATTCGATATGGTAATGTGCGTTTCATTCATTGTATTTCAAGATTCATGCATTTTCTTAGAAAACATTTAGTGTTCTGTGGCACACAGAAGAAGATATTTTGAGAAATGTCTTAGTGGTTTTATGGCGGTCAATAGGGGCAAACAGTCCTCAGAATATCTTTTATGTTTTGCAGAAGAAAGAAGTCATACAGGTTTGGAATATGTAAATGATGAAAGAATGTTTACTTATTAGTTTTTTTATAAAGCATTTATTCTCAAAGTGTTATTGAGAAATAAATGTATTATTATTTATTTGAATTTGTTAAAGAATAGTTGTAATAGGATGAAACTTACTACCTTGTTATAGCATTTACATTTACATTTACATTTATTCATTTGGCAGACGCTTTTATCCAAAGCGACTTACAATTGAGGAAAACAGCAAGCGATTCGTCTAAGATTATTATAGCACTTCTCATATTATTGCCTCCCTATGATGAATCACTTTATTGTTGTACACACTCTTAGTAAAAACAACCGTATCACCACAAGATGGAGACATGATATCAAACTTCTTATAAGTCTTAAAAACCTACAGCAAATTATGATCCAAACAATGTCATTTATGATCATGGTATGTTGTTAATAAGTATCTGAAACAGCCATGTTTTTTACAGAACGTTCTCTAGCTCATAATGAAACAGCAGATTAAATAAGTATTGCAACATCTACAGTTTCCTGTTAAAAAGGGTTAACGTAACCCATCGGCACAACTTCTCAGTAAACCAGTGGAGTTTTATGGAACACTGTACTCTTCTCTGTGTGACGCTACACTGTGTTTTTCAATATTGTGATGTGACCTAACACATCTGACAAACAGCTCTGAGGTCAAGGCTGAGCCCACTGACCTCATTTCAGACTGTGACAACGGCAGACGGGGTTGTGTGGCTGGCAGCAGGGCACAGCTGCAGGATCCGTTCTGTAGTCGGCTGTTGATACCTTATCTGTGGCAATGTCCCACAGCAGAGCCTCGCTTTCTCTCTCAACTTCCCGTAATACAGCCCTGTACTCCTCACTGTCGGGGTTCAGAGGCACGTCTTCTGCCTCGTCCCGTGAGACATCAAATATCAAAGGCGGGTGGTGATGCTGCTGTTGTCCACTTCCTCCGCCACATGCCTCTGATCCACCTGAGAGAGCACATGAGCGTGAGTACATTCAGTAGAACAACAATGGTGGTGTTACCCAAAAATACAATTTCTGTTAACATTTATTCACCCTCATGTTTAAAATCTGAATACTACTCTTTTTTTTCTGTGAAACACAAAAGAAGATATTTTAAATAATGTCTCAGTGGTTTTGTCCATCCAATGGAAGTTTGTGGGAGCCAATGTTGTTCGGTTACTAACGTTCTTTAGAATATCTTCTTCTGTCAAACAGGTTTGGAATGACAAAAGCAGTTTTGAAAACAGAGACCTGTGATGTAAAACGCCTTGTGATGTTTCAGTCTGACCGTTTGTAGGTCTCCAAACTGTCCTGCGGCCCCACTGTTTGGATGCATGAGACTCTGATAGAAACCAAACACATGCAGTTCTTTGTTTAACACATTTTAAACCTTCAAACAACACTGTTTGTTTGTTGTGGTCAGTATGGTGGTGTTTTTCAAACCTTATGCCCTGTGTCCAAGTCGTTGAGCAGAATGTCTGTTATATCAATACCATCATAACGTCGATCTGATGGCGGTTTCACACTGGCCAGGGAGAGGATGGTTGGAAAGATATCCATACCACTACGGAACAAGAGAAAGCAGTCACACGGTGAAAACAAAAACAATATCATCACAAAATGTTCTCATTGTTCCTGTACCTCAGCAGGGCATTGCTGGTGCTGTTGGGTTTGATCTTCTTGGGCCATGCGACCACTGTGGGAACTCTGTGACCTCCTTCCCATGTGGTTCTCTTAGCTGATCCGCCACCTGCACAAACCAACATCAACATGCTAAATCAATTAATGGGTTTGTTATCTGAAACAACTTAACACGAGAAGGCTTATGAGAAATCTGCGGCAACCGAATTCGGAGGCCATTTTGTTCAAATGTTTGTGTAGTGTTAAAAAACTGAAACAGGAAGTTCTTCTGGACCAGAGTTGGATACGTTTTCCGAAGTTGTCTATAGTATATCAGGTTAAATGTATCACAGTTTACAAAAACAAATAAGAACTATCTTTTTAAAATGCTGGTAAAACGTTTATAAGGTTGCGTCTGCTTTACCTCTGCTTGTCTGCCATCTCCCAACAAAAGGCCCAACATTCCCTGCAAACTGGCATTTCTGTTCCCACGGGCCATTGTCACCTTAAGAATATATACATTTTTATAGCTTAGTTAGTAGAGGAATGTGCAAAAAAAACAAAAGTCAATTCAATTTTATTATTTTTTATTAATACGCATCAGTTGCCATAGGAGTGCAAACTATCAATAACATAACATGTAATATGTGTAAAAATCCTCACCAGTGAACCATATCAGTGTGTTTTCCAACTGCTCAGTGCTGACAGCCTGCATGATAGTGCCCACCAGGGAATCCATGTCACTGAGGCTGGCTGTGTACGGGTCCTGCGTCGTAACGTTGAGGAAGGGGTTATGAAACAGCGGGACGTGCATGTGAGCGAGAGCCACATACAGCAGGAAAGGCTGTTTCTGAGTAATACTACACCAACAGGAATAAAACCAACAATCATTTTTTAATTAACATTGTACAGTAATAAAAGAATAAGAAAACTATATCACTTCTGAAAGACTATGTTTTCATTACCTTGAGATAATATAGCTTTCTTTAACCTGCTATTTTGCAAACATGTAATGGCAAATTCATAGTGAAGTTCATATAGTAACCTGGCAATGAAATAACTTATCACTACATATATTTCTATTTAAGTGCAGTGTTATTGACTTTAAAGGGTTAGCTCACCCCACAATAAAAATGTTTTCAGCATTAACTCATCCTCATGTCATTTCAAAGGTCAATGACTTTTTCAGCAGAACACAAAAGAAGATATTTAAAAAAAAGTTTGAAACCAACCAACACGACCTCTGACACAAAACCACAGAGACATGTTTCAAAATATCTTCTTTTGTGCTCCACAGAAGAGTCACATACAGGTTTTTAATGAAATGCGGCTGAATAAATGATGATACAGTTTTTATTCTGGGGTGAACTATCCCTTTAATGCCATCAGAGGCAGGTATAGTGATAAAGAGAAGGGGCTTGGCCGTGCACAGCCCACCCAATCATAATCTATCATTGGACTGTGTCGAAGGTCAACACTGCAACTTTGTCTGCCCAGTTAACTTGTTTACAGTCTGAGACCTGATATTGACTGAACAAAGTCCCCAAACCCTGTGCTTGTGTGTAGCAAAGCTGTTCACAAAAATGTTTTATCACTATTGACTTATCACTCAATTCACCTTTTTAACCAAATTTACCACAAAGTTTAATTGAGGTTTATTAAGCTACCTTTTAAAATGCTGGTCAAAAATTTGCTATTGTATCAAGTATGTGACTTACAGTTTATGAATCATTTAAAATAAATAAAAAATCATGAAAGTGGTGAACACACCGTGTCTTTATCTGTGTGACTGCCGCCGCAGCATATAGCTCTTTTAGGCTCCATGTGTCCAAAGGCTGTTCAACTATTGTCTCATTTTCAAACAGAGGCAATGCCACTTTGCTGTAGCATTGCTCATGTTTCCTGTTAAATATAACATTTTACACATTTCTGTAAAGATCAAGATATTCACACAATAACAGGATAATGTGTTACAATCTTATAAGATGTAAAATAACACACCCAGAGGTATATTGACTGTGTATGCAGGGAGGGCAGGTGGGAAGGTCAAGGCCTGGTTTATCAGTGCAGCCCATGTCATTACTATAAGGAATACCAAAGTAATAGTCGAAACCTGTAGTATATACACACAAAAGTACAAATATCATGATACATAGCTTACTGGAGCTAGTTTTCAACCTTTCATGTTAGATGTGTGATATGTATGATAAACGTTACAATTATTATGTATACATATGTATGCATAATATCATACATATATATATATATGTATATGTATAATATACACTTAATTATAACATACAAAATATGTATAATAATAAATAAATAAACAATTTATTTGATCAAGTAAGTTTTAATAAAGACAAAATCTGTTTACTGACCCCTGTGAACTGGATTGTACGATCCATTATGACCAAGGTGCCATTTTCCTGTTATGAAATCAAGAAAGGCATTATAAATAATTGTAAATGAAACATTGCAACATTGCATTGAGCTTGAATGGCTTATTTCTTGCTGTGGTAACAATCCATCATACTTTGATAGAGAGCTAATCTCAGTTTTAAGTTAATTGCCATCAGAATGTTAATCGTTGTTGTTGTTCTCTGCATGTTCTTGGAATTCTCACCAATCATGGCCGTATAATATCCTTCATCGTGCAGGACCTGAGCTAACGTGATCTCTTCGAGTGGCAGTCCTCCAACCGACCCCACAGCAAAATTGTGAGTGACCCCATTGCGCAGACCGTGTCTGCCCGTCAGGAGGGCAGCACGTGAGGGTGAGCAAGTAGAGGCAGGAGAATGGAAGTCTGTCAATCTGCAAATCATCAGACATAAACTCTCATAATCAGATGATACAAGAATTAGGTACAAGACTGTAGCAAGGCATGTGTAAATAACACTAAACTTTTTACATTTTGCCCTTAAGCCTTAGTGAGTCCAGCCATGGTGTTGGTGTGGAGTTGTCAGGCCTTTTCATCCACAGATCACCCCATCCAATATCATCTGCTAAGATAATGATGAAATTGGGACGGTCTTGCTCATGAGGATTACGTTGCTTTTTGGTATGGCTTGTAATGTGATGAACCAGTCCGGAGAACAGAAAATAAAATCGGAGCAGTACACATAATCCAAACTGAGCCATTTTCAAATGCTAAATCTAAAAAAGAAGAATAAAACAGTTTATAATCACAGTTTATATTTTGTCTTAAAGGGCCAGTAAAATTATTTCTTCATTAAAAAAAAAATATATATATAATATCATAGTATATCTGTTTTTACAGTGTAAACCCATGTGGATGTCTCTGAGGAGAATCTTTTCGATGTCGGATTTGATCAGACATTGCTATCTGTTATGTATCAAACTTCACCTAGAGCATTAGTCCTTTTGAAACATTTATGCTCTTCTGCAACCACTTTACACTGGGGTGGGAGGGAAAAACAAAGCAAGTTCTTCGACATTCCAGTTCAAGGGAAAGGGGGGTTGCCGCTGTGCCCTTTCATTCAACATTGACTGTAAACCAATCCATAACATGCTGAACAGCTGAAACCTCCCACCACAGAGGCACTCAGTATTTGTGACAGTGGATCCAGCAGCACATGGACTTTTGGCAGCAGGGCAACAGAGCAACATCTTTTTTTTTACTGGAACCGACTGGAACAGGTAAGCACCGCTCTGGTTTTTGTGTTCTGTTCTTCAATTATAAAGCAGAAAAAAAAATGTGTGTGTCTGTGTGTGTGTGTGTGTGTGTGTGTGTGTGTGTGTGTGTGTGTGTGTGAGAGAGAGAGAGAGAGAGAGAGAGAGAGAGAGAGAGAGAGAGAGAGAGAGAGAGAGAGAATATTCTGTTATTTAGCCTATATGACCACGTGGCAAAATACAGCATGTTCTCTCTTTGTTATAGGCACACAGAAATTTAATGACGCAAAATGCTTTAAAAATATCACCAAATCATATAATAGAACAGATCAAACACAGTTGTACTGAAAAAAATTAAAATGAGAATTCATGTTTGCAACAGCTTCCTGTCAAATTGTTGCACAAGTGCTTTGAGGAATTACGCAGTAGTATATACAGTATGTCGTTTTGTAGTCTGAATATTAAAAGGTAATTGAACAGAGCTGTTTTAAAACGTTTATCCATGAGAGAAACCAGCGAAATCTTACTCTGCACATTATCTACACTGCACAACTAATAAATGTCTATTATGAATAAGGCAACGAGTATTTACTCGGGAATGTCCTCACCTGAACAATGATTTTGATGAAAGCATTTTAGTCGTTTTCTGATCAAAGCGCATCAGTTGTTGACATTTCGTTTCTTCCCGCCCCCTCGTGACGTTGACAGCGTAGTCTGCGTACGCACGCGAGAGCAATTCAACGCTGTGCTCGCGGTACTTTGATGTCATACGGCGCTCGATCTGCGCAGCGCGTCATGAAAATATCGAATCGAGCAACCCAGATAGGATGACTCTTTTTATAGTTATGAAAACTGCAATTGTGCAATTGTTTTTAATTACCTATTTTTAACAACATCCAATTCTTTAAAAATGAAAACATTTACTGTCATTTGCAAGTAAAAGCTGAAGAATAATGTTGACATTTCCCAAAATAACAAACAGAAAGTGTGTCATTAAAAAGAGAGCTTCAAAACACAATTATCTTTTTGACAGATTTAAGACTGACATGTTTAACCTTAAACCACAAATATTGCAATAAACAAAGAAAACTGCCTAAAGCGACTCAATGTTTGTTATTGCCACAGGTCACTGTTCTCAGTATGGCACGGTGGATGTTCAGACTGAAAGCTTGCCTTGGCCCTAAAGAATATTCAGAGGTCCCAGATGGAGGCTGGGGTTGGATTGTGGCTGTGGCCTTCTTTGTGGTGGAGGTGTTCACCTATGGGGTCATCAAAAGTTTTGGAATTTTTCTCAAGGATCTCATGAGTGACTTTGATGAGAGCAACAGTCGAGTATCATGGATCATTTCAATATGTGTCTTTGTTATGACTTTCACAGGTAAGAAGTGTGCAGGGTTTTGCATTTAAAGAGTAATGGCACTTTGACATCATACATTTTAACTTTAAACTTAAACATATGACTAAAATAAGACACTTTTATTTATATACATAAATATATCAAATATTTTATTGGGTACAAATTGTAAGTTGAGGGGCCTTCAATTACTGTTGTGGAAATTGGCCTTGAAGTCATAAAGGTTGAGATCCATCCATTATGTTCACTTATATTTGTGACCCTGACATCTATAACCATGATTTATGCTTCTTAAGCACCCCTATCATCAGTGCTGTGTAATCGATTCGGCTTCCAGCTAGTTGTGATGCTCGGAGGGTTTCTCATCTCCCTGGGCACAATCTCCACTGCATTCACCAGCTCCATCAATCAGATGTACCTCACTATTGGGATAGTTACTGGTAATAGAAACCTGGAACTCTATATGATATATGAAAACCAGAAAATATTTGTGAAATGGCAAAAATATCTTTCAAAGTATTTTCCTTCCTGTAGGACTGGGTTACTGCTTAACATTTCTGCCAACTGTCACAATCTTGTCCCAATACTTCAGCAAGCGTCGCTCTGTGGTCACCGCCATGGCCTCCACAGGAGAATCATTTGCTATATTTGCTTTTGCTCCAGGTAAGGGCAGTCTTGCTCAACTGTAATATAATATCATTTAAACAATTTAACATATCCATTGTTTTGGCAGCATTCACAGCTCTTAAGGATCACATTGGCTGGAGGTACACCATGGTGGTGATTGGAACATTACAGGGTATCATCATTATCTGTGGAGCTTTGCTTCGACCCATAGTCATCAAACCAAACACTTCTCAGACTGGAATTCAGATCACAAACTCTCTTTCCAAAGACCAGCTTAGAAACTCAGTTAGCTCTGGAGATTTAGATGTCCCGTCTCCTGACAAGTTGGAACAAGGGCTCAAATCTGTTGGGGAGCAGCAGAGTGAGGTGGAACCACTTCAGGTTCCCCCAAAACAACAGGACATTAGGATGCAAGGTAAAAAAAATCTCCTGGACTTGACTGTCCTAAAGGAAGGCAGTTTTTTGTGTTATTCAGCTTTTGGCCTCTTTGCAACACTGGGATTCTTTGCTCCACAGCTGTATGTGGTAGAGCTCAGTGCCAGTATGGGTACAAAGAGAGACAAGGCCGCCTATATGTTGTCGACAATGGCTATTGCTGAGATCTTTGGACGGCTCTCCATTGGATGGATTCTGAGCTGGGGGCGTGTCAGGAAGATCTTTGTACTACTTGGATGCGTGTCACTGATGTGTCTTGCGCTGTTGTTGTTTACCGTGGTACGTGAATTCTGGGGATTGGCTGTGAGTTGCGTACTTTACGGCTTCTTGCTCGGCAACATCGCATCCACACACATCCCCATGCTGGCTGAGGATGATGTCATAGGGATCAAGAGGATGCCCTTAGCTGTAGGCGTCTATGTGTGCATTCAGAGCTTTGCAGGACTTGCCGGTCCACCTATAGGAGGTAAGATTATTTATATGTGTTCAATATAAAATTCCCTAAACAAGCAACATATTACAGCGATCTATTTCTTATTTTCAAATATTTTAGGTGTCCTTGTGGATATTACACAAAATTACAGCTCTGCATTCTTCTCCTGCGCTGGGGGAATGGGACTAGGTGCTGTCTTTCTTGCACTTGTACGCCCAGCGAAAACATGTCGTCTGTGTAAAAGTAGGGACAATGAACGAAAGAGCCCCGTAGTGCAACAAGAGTCCAAAGACATGACCGAGGAATTCCAAGAAGTGGACATTCCCAAAGACCCAGAAATCAAGTTGACTTAGGAGCTATCAGACCTGTTGATATCAAAAGAATGCAATACTACTTTAAAGAAAATCTACATTATGATGTATAGCGATTGCTTGGTAATACTCTGATGTACAGTAGCATGAAAAATACTTAGGAGCACATACCTCAGTAAATACAATTACTGTTTAGTTTGAATTGAGACAGCACATGTAAGGTGATACTTTACGCTGGGACTTTTGTTGATGAAAAGCCCACAGTCCCTGCATCTGTGCAAAAGAACAGACATGATCTATGACAGGAAACCACATTTTAGTGGTTTTAGTAAATATGGGCAATGAATTTATAGGGGATTTCAAAGCACTGGTGAGAAAAGCAAAGACCAAAGTAAATGTTGACTGACTGAAGTTAGACCACTACAATGGTGTAAGAAACAGTATACCCTATACAATGCTTGATATACAGTTAGTTTACCAATATATATTAAAGTTATATAGTTATACAGTTATATATTGAATATTGGCTTAAAGAGCACACTCTCAGCTTTATTTAGAGTGTATTCACAGGTTTAGGAATTACAGCTCTTTAATATGTTGCTCCCCCCTTTTTCAAGGGACCAAAAGTAATTGGACAGTCGAATCAAAAGCTGTTTTATATACAAGTTTGTATTTTCCGTTAAATAATTTCTTTATAAAGGCACCTCTGTCCAAATATGTATGACCCTAACTGTACTTCATGTTAAGGTACCCATTTTTTTACATAATCTTATTTTTTTATACAAAAGATTGACAAATCTGTATTTAATATTTCTCACATCTCAGGTCTACTTTTAACTAGTAAACTCTTAACACTAGACTCTGGTAAACAACTTACTATTACTAATACACTGTCTGTTGTTTACTATCACTGCTCTTCCATTGAAATGATTGCATTTTCTACTGTGAATTAATTTTCCATCTCTATTATTTAGAGGTCACTGTTGATTTATTTAATCACAAAGCACATTAACGTAACTGTGAGGTCAAGATGAGAATGGCCAAAGTAACGCCATGTTCTAGTAATAAATGAGCCACAACTTTAAATGTGAAAGTGTCTAAAAAGACAGCTTCATAATTCATCTCTTGGAGTAAAAAAGTATATGTTCTTATTAAACAACTGTCACATGACTTGGATTTTATATTCGAGAAAGGAATTGTATTTGCTGTCTTCCATGGAATGTTTTTGCAAGATGTGGTATTTTGTTTACAAGCCAAAATAGACAATTATTAAAATGAATTTTAAATCAGATTTTACAATAAAGCCATGTTTTTCTTCTTTTTATTATTTTCAGAAACTTCTTTTCTTACATAACAGATGCCTTAAGTAATTTATTTAGCTTTAGATATACCAAATCTTCAGCCTATATATAGCAAGAGAGCAATTTCCATAAACACTTACATTTATACATTTTCCTGGCAGAAACATTTTTATCAAAGCCAGGGCCATCATCAGGAAAGGACACCCAGGAACATCGTCCTGGGCCCTGTGACGAGGCCCTGTAAATTAAGCAATGCCCCTAACCAAAGCTATTTACAAGAAAGTGCATACAGTATAGTGTGTCGTAACTATTGCATCAAGTCCAGGTGTCATCCTGGTTGTAAAAACATTGCCTCACAATGATTTATCTTCCAATATTTTCAAGCACTCATACAACCAACATCTATACTCCTGGAAGGCTTGTGTGGGTTTGGCTGAGTGTTGTCCAGTGCTGTCATCTCCATCTTCAATCCAGTGGAGTAAAGCCTGCAGGCAGAGCACATTCTATTTTAATATTCTGCAACAAAATGTATTGTCTCTACCAATTGATGTTAACTGAGTTCAATTAGGCAAGTATCTACAGCCCAAAAAACATAATAAATAGTTACATTTTAAAAATGCAAACATAAAAGCTAAAGAAAAACACAACAAAGTTTTAGTTCTACAGCTGTTTTACCTTGTATCTTTCAGCTATTTTGAATCCAATGGAAGATTGTATTTTCCTTAGACAGATGGGGCAGAGATCAAGTGGTCGACGGTCGGACTCCTCTAAGTGGTTGGAGCCCTGCATGACACACTGTAGCCACTGGCAGTGCTTTACACCAAATATATGTCCAATCTCATGAGTCACGGTCTATCACAGATGCACAAATAACAGCTGTTAGTAAAAACGCTCAGTGACTTTGTATAATACATTTTGTAGATTTGAACATTCTCTAAATTGAAGTTCTTTTCAATCTTCTACGTAACAAGGCATATTTTCTGAACACCAAATTGACATTGTTCGATTGTTCGCCAATTTGGTAGTCATGCATTAATTCTGAAGTCAGAAAAATAGTGAATTTGCAGCCTCACCTTACATGAACGCAAGAGAAGAGTGCTGGTGATCGAGGGAGTGTAGTAATTCTGGAACACAGAATAATCTCCTTGCTTTGTCTTTGTTGTCTTATTTAGTCGACCTGCATAGTTTCTCTTGTAAAAGTGATCATCGTATCGGGCAAAGCTGAATATGCCCATTCCTATTTCAACAACAGTCAAAAAATGTTGCTACAATGACAACTTTTCACTTAATTGAAACTAAAATGTTAAAAGGACACACCATCCAAAAATGAAAATTCTGTCATCATTTACTCACCTTTGAGTTGTTCCAAAACTGTATACATTTCTTTGTTCTGCTCAACACAAAGAAAGATATTTGGAATAAAGTCAATAACCAAACAGATCTTATTCCCCATTTACTGCCATAGTAGGAAAAATAAATACTATGAGAGTCAATAGGAGATGAGATCTGTTTGGTTACTAATATTCTTCCAAATATATTCCTGTTTTTAGCAGAAAAAAGAAATGTATACAGGTTTGAAACAATCTAAGGGTGAGTAAATGGTGACATAATTTTCATTTTTGGGTGAAGTGATCAGATTAACTAAAATCACATCACCACAATTTAATATCACCTTCAGTAAGGGAAGCTTGTCCAAAAACAAAATTCCATGATTCTTTTGGGTACAAATCAATCATGGTGATCCCCACAATGCAAAATGCATCTTTAGGTTTTCTTTTTTTCAAGAAGTCTAACAGCTCTCCTGTGGACACAAGATAGAAATCCTCAAGTTTTTACAGTAACGTGACTTTGATTATGTCAGTGGTTCTGGTTGCTACTGACCAGCATGAAGCTGAAGGTTGTGTGTGTTGCTGTTGATGCGGAATGTACAATCTGTTAAAGCAACTGTTACAGGTGGTAAAAGCTTCACCACGAGTCCATAATAGAATGCCTGGCAGTAGTCCTTAAGCCATTCAACAAACTGTTCTTCCACAACACCACCTTCACCAAACGAGCCTGTGCATTAACCAAATATAATAAAGTTACAAATATGAACAGATAAGCAATATTTATGCTGTTCTACATACAATATGAGCAAACCAATAGTTTGAATGTATATGATCTTATGTCCACTGCTTGGAGACTTGCGGTAAGGGTTGCTGTAAAAACTCTGAAAGTTTTGAGGATCTTCTGGATGTGAAGGAATCCAGTCAGAGTCTGAGTGAATGCTAATGGGACTGAAAAGTGAATTGCCAGGTTTAAGTCCTTTCTCTAAAAGTGTCTTGTCTGCTCTGCTGAACTGCTGGTATGCCTCTATGAGATCTTTACGTGTGGACAGAAGGGCAGTGTGCAGTCTCCCAACAGGATGCTCAATAACCTGCATCTGTGGATATATAAAAATATGCAGAGAAACATATAAGCTTCAAACTCACACATTCAGCACCAGATTTGTGCAAACATCAAATGCCCAAAAAATGTTAATATTTTCCAGTATGATTTCTCTCGTACCTCCCTACGGAAAACAATCGGGCTTTGACTTCAAGGTAGCGCGAGAGCGATTCAAAAGCAGTGCTTTCGATGTGCTGTCGCGATACTTCGCTGTCATCATAAACTGACTCGGCTGCGCATCACTGAAGTCGATCACACGTTACGCTGTCAGTTTTGGTTAAACTAGACACGGTACATATACGTTGAAAAACGACACAAAAAATAAAGTTAAACTGTATTCATAAAAGCCAACACTACATTTAAAATTCCGCGGTTTATTTATGCTGTGTTACAATGTCGTAGGTTGGAATTCCCACTTCAAACCTGAAAACAACACGGTCAATTGACATCGCTGTCGTAAACAACGAGCAACATTCAACAGTCAACTTGTGTATTCGTTAATATACAATAACCTCTGAAGGTAGGTATGTATATGTTTTAATGTCGTTTCGTCAAAAGTTGATCGTCGCCATCTTGGAACTACGTCAACATGGGCGTGACGTCATCTCAGCGCTTAAGAAAATTAATTGTAACCATAGTAAAACCATAGTAGCCAGAAATTATCAGTACATTTGCAGTGGTTGTACATGGTCTCATTATAAAAACTATACTATTTGCTATACTAGTCGAAGGTCCGAGTTTAAGGGCAATTCTAGTGGTTATTTATGAGTGTTGATAATATGACTTATCTCATGGTTTAACCCATATTGCTCATTTTGTTTTCGACGTTTTATTATCATTAAAATGTTTTTATTGAGGGATGGTAGGATTTTATAGTTAAAATTTGTGTCAATTTAATTTCAAGTTACATTGTCACAATAATGAGAGAAACACATCTATCCTGGTAATGTTAAATTTAATGAACAATTACACAAGAGCAACCGTCATAACACACAAACAAAAACACACTATACAAAAAGCAAGAGATTACTGCCATGACGAAACATAAAAACACAGTTTGTGGGTAAATTCTTTTACAGACTTTATACATACAGAACTTAATGTATAAACAATAAGCTAATACCCACATACCTCCAACAATCAGATTACAGTGCTTTTTATTAAGACTCTTCCATCATCATATTTCAATTTGTCCTAAATCAAACCAGCGTCTGTTGAAACTGTGCTGAATAAATGCAGTTTAAGGCTAACAAAAGTCAAATATTTTCTTTAGCCTGTAAAAAAAAACCCTGCAATGTCTGTACTAACCAATAAACCACAATACACATCAACTGCTTGAAGTCATTTTATACAGTGAACAAAACCCTGAGCTAAAGCAAAGCCATAAGGTAACTTTTTTTAAAGCAAAAATTACAAACAACTTCCCTCAATATGGGTTTAAGGGCTTTCATGAAGCTCTACATCTTTACTGGTCACATTCAGCCAGGAAAGGACAACATGGAACAACATTTAGTGGCAAAAGAGATATTAAAAAAGAGAGATTAAAAAAGAGAGATAAAAAAAATGATGGGAAAATCATATTTAAAAACGTTCTGTACTAGTTTAATTGGCAAACATCTACGATACTTTCCCTTTTGTTATACATAACAAACATAAGTACAAAAGTACCTTAATTGTACTATTTATTGTCATTATCTGGGTGCAACAAAAAGGCATTTTGTGGGGAAGGCACAATCAAACCCATTAACAATTGCTCACTGATGAAGAAGAGCCGTCTGCAGAAATATTTCTAGCCCTGAGTTTTCACTTTCTGAAAAGCTTTACCAAAAACTGGGTGCTAAACCTTTTGGTTACAGGAGTGTAACTGTTACATGCAAAAGACACATTTATAAACATACAGTAAACCATTATAATTACAGCTTTTTGGTGAATAACTGAGGACTGTTCCTTAGCATATTTGATATAGCTACAACTAGCTTAAAAGGTGGTGTATATCAATTCTTGCCATTTTACTGACAGCTATAATATGCATTGACTTTAAAGTATGCATAGTTATCATCCTATCCGTTTTCCTTTAACCACAATATGTATAGAACCACTTGCCGTTTGTATTAAATAAACTAAAAACCTAATTAAAATGGAATGTTCTTAAAGGCCTTCTGGTGCCATTTTATTGTAACATAAGCTGTTTAAGGTTGTCGTGTAAGATGGTGTCTTTGACATCACGAAAGACAAGGCGAATGTTCTCTGTGTTAATGGCAGTGGTGAAGTGATGGTATAGGGGCTTCTGCTGCTGCTCCCGACGCTTGTTACGGAAGCACTCAACCAGGAACGTCTGCACATCTTTGAGATCGTGGGGATCCCCGGTGAATTCTGGGAAATAGTCCTTGATGTTCACATTGTTGACTTTTTCTTCCAGTAAGTCTGTCTTATTGAGAAAAAGAATGATGGAGACGTTGGCGAAGACGCGGTTGTTGACGATTGTTTCGAAGATGTTCAGCGACTCCGTGAGCCTGTTGGTCTGGCGATCTTCCATAAGCACCTGATCGTACTCACTGGATGAGACTAGGAAGAGGATGGAGGTTACGGAATCGAAGCACTCGAACCAACGCTTGCGCTCAGAGCGCTGTCCTCCCACATCCACCATCTTGAAAGGAACGTTCTTGATCTCAAAGTCGTACTCGTAGATTCCCTTGGTGGGCTTCCGTGCCAGAAGTATATCCTTTTGGCTGGGTAAGTAGTCCTGTAGAGTACAAGGAAACAAAAATCAGATCAGTAAGCTATTACAGTTATAAACATGCACTACCTGTGCACCACAAATCAGTGAAAGACAGATAATATTACAATGTGGACTAGATTATGTAAAATCATTTTATATTGATGTCATTTAACGGGATAGTTCACCCCAAAATGAAATTTTGTCATTGTAGACCTGTATGACTTTAATTCTTCTGCAAAACACAAAAGAAGATATTTTGAGGATTGTTGGTAAACAATAACCATTGGTCCCCATTCTCTTCTATTGTATGGACACTAAACCAATGCAAGTCAATGGGGACCAACAGTTTTCTGTTAGCAAATCTTTAAAAAAATATATATATATTTTATGTGCTGCAGAAGTCATACAGGCTTGAAATTACAAGAGGGCAAGTAAATGATGACAGAATTTTCATTTTTGGGTGAACAATCCCTTTAATAATTTATTAAAATTAAACCAATCTCATCTACAGATTGCTATTAGTCATTTTTAAATGCCCATTGTGACCCAGTTCAACCCACTACATATTTCTTTTGTAAAGGACACTAAATGTCAATTTTTACCAGTTCTCCAAGTTTATCCACATTGTCCAGGAAATATTTCACAGATTCACCCTAAAAAGGAAAAAAGGAAAAAGACAAAATTAGATATCCAGCATCTGAACTGTGCTGCAAACGCTTGTGAAACATTGCTTCCAGGGATGAAGGTTGGAATTTCTACCGCCACTTTTCTGTTGCTTTAAACATCAATGAAAAGTACAAATAAACACAAAGTTATAATAAAAATACCCTTTGCTTGTACTACCATGGCAGACACTATTGTGGGACAGTAAATAGCTTCTTTGGCTTACTCAAAATTAGGAAAAAGAGACTCCACACTATATTCTCTATTGGCTTGTTTGAGGGGTATGCAAATCAGCCTTAGGCGACTTGCAAAAAACATCCTGCTTTTAACCCTACGCTTGCTGAAATGCATTGTTAATTAATGTTAATACATTAAAACCTATATCTGACAATTTAAGCAAAATCCTAAACTGCAGTCACTCACTTCAACTGTGCTTAAATCAAACCAAAGCATTTTTTTCAGGTTTATCATTGTCTATTTATTGCAGATTAGTATGCAATATATTTCAAACATTTACATTTACATTTACATTTATGCATTTGGCAGACGCTTTTATCCAAAGCGACTTACATTACATTGTACTATACATTTGTACATTTTTGTATAGTAAGCAAGTGAGGGTTAGGTGTCTTGCTCAAGGGCACCTCAGCCGTTACCCGCCAGACCTGAGAATCGAACCAACAACCTTCTGATCATGAGTCCAACTCTCTAACCACTGGACCACGACTGCCCGTCTGCTTACTTCAAAATAAGCATTAGCTCAAGAAGACCAGAAATGATCGCTGATTCTATTCCAAATGCAAAAGTAGGAATTAAACCATGAATACTGCTTTGTGCACGGATTGAAAGAAGAACTACGTTGAGTAATCGTTTAAGTACAGATCAAAATCTGCTGTGTTGTGGAAAACATTTTCAGTGCTTTCAAATACCAAGCCAGCAGATCAACATTTGTTAAAGATCACTACCCCACACTTGCACAAATCTTATAGAAATAGCCAAAAACATCAGGCAAATGAAACAAACCAACCACAAAACAAGAATGCTTTGTGATCGAATGCTGAACAGCATTCACGAATCATTTCACACTTACCAGCTGAAACTCTCGCCGTCTGTCATACGCATTCTGAATACCGCTGTCTTGCCACAGGGCACGAATGGAGGGCAGGTAGTTCAGAAAAATTTTGGTCTCCACCATCCCTTTGGACATCATGGATGAGCGGGTGTCAAATGCCATAACCGTCTCCCCATGAACCTGATTGTCTGGGTCTCCCCAAGGAATATGAAGTTTCTCACGGGCATCCACCAGCACCCTGACACCTGAACAGACCATAAGAGATCATTCATTCTCAGTGACCATGATTTAACTATGCAAAAGAAAAATTATTTTTAGATTGTCATACAATGTTACATAAGAAACAAAAATTGAATGAAATTATGATTATGAATAGATAGATACACATATCAGAATACGTCATAAAATGAAGATATCGTATTTGCCAGGTGAACCAGTAACGTTAGACGAGGTACTTTCTCTATTGACACGAGGTTTAGGTTTTCTGAAAGGTTTTATTAAAAGCTTTGCAAATAAGCTACATATACAAGTGTATCAGAAACAGTTGTGTTACTTTTTGTATCGCTATATACGAGAAACATAAATAACTAGTGCTCGACTTAAACATCTATGGCCTTCACGCCGCCTATGCGCTGGGTGAGCAATCGAAAGTTGTCGAAAAGTTAGTTCTTACATCGCTAAAAACGTCCACCTGCCGTTACAGTAAGAGTATAGTTTATCGTTCATTTTTAACTATCTTTTTTAAACCCGTCCGTGTCGATTTCAAGCCGTTGGCGTGGTACCTTTGATAACATTGCTGTAGATTGTAGCCCGGAACTCTTCTCTGGCCCGCTGATCGAAGTCCTGCCCATGAATTATGCGCATTTGTTTGAGGAAAGTTGACTTGCCACTTTCGCCAGCGCCTAACAACAATATCTTCACCAGTTTCTTCACATACGTCTTCTCACGAGAAATGCCTTTGTCGATCTCCTTAGACTTTCTAATTTGATCAACTTCGCCGTGCGAGAGAAGACAATTGGGAATACAAACTATTGCAGTCCGGGAGGGCAGGAAATCCGCCATCTTTGTAGTAACGACTTCATGGATACATCACTCGCACGGGAGCGCGCGGCGCGTTCGCGAGTTCTTTCACTAAACTGGGCGGATTCAGTTGGGTGTGGTTTAATGTTTGCCTGTCTTAACGATATTTGCCAAGCTATTCATCATTTTTCTCAGTTTACACGTAGTAAGCATGCTTTACGTATTTTTGTTCACGTGTTTTTTTTATTTATTGATGGAAAAAGAGTTAACGCGTATTATTTTTATTGTGTTTCTTTATTACAAAAGTATAACGAGAGATCATTTTTGTTCCGTTTGTGTGCACTTCACCTGCTAAATAAAACAACCATCACAGAAATTGTTATGCATTTAATAGTTAGGAATTGTATTGGATCTAATGGGCACTATAATGGTCTCTACTAGTAATGTGTTTGAATTTGTATAGTTTTTATTTGCTTATTTATTTTCAGCAGGGCTGTTCAACACCTACAGTAAAGATGTTATGAGTCAATAAATGTCGCCATCTACAGGCGATAACATGTTAGTGTAACAGATGCGCTCTATGAATCTTCTGCATATAGGCTACATACAGGTTTACCTACATGAGCAGAGCGGTTACCTGATTGACGCTCGCAGATATCGTCTTATGCGCATCGGTGGTGAATATAGATTAGACATACCAGCATTTTAACCCATAGCACGGTCACCTACAGCGTGTTTCCCATATCTTTCTCTTACCAAGACCGTCGACGGTGTGAAGAGAAGCAAATATGACCATTAGGAATGTACGGGACCACGGACAGCGTTATAGACCGCGTATGGCATGCCTCAAAAAGGTGGGTTGAAAGATTTGCTTTGCAAACCGATGTAATTTCTTCAATTCTCCGAGTATTCCAAGTAGTCTAATCTATAGGCGGTCGTATTAACATTGAATTAAGATTTGAATTCAGATTTCGGTCTATTCAGAATATTTTTATATTTCAAGTCAACCCCCCGCAAAAAGTAAACAGGTGATTTTTTTAGTGCATCTTTGTTACCTAGTTTCAGAAACTGTTTATTGAGTAATTTCCATTGAAGATTATGTTTGTTTTGATTTCAGAGCATTATTTTTATTTACATTCCTGACAGCACTTGTTGGTGCAAGTTTGTTTGTTTTTATTACATTTGACCTGTAAATTTTTTCCCCAGGGTTCTGTATTATTATGTGATGTATATATTTTTGTTTTGCACATCTTCTATTTTGTTCTGTTGTTACTGGTTGTTAATTTCAATTGTATAGGAGCTTATTCTCAGATAAGGTCACTTTGCATTAATGGTATTAGTCTAGCTTTGCCATGATCCTCTGGTATAGTACAGCCTGTCTTGTATCATGATACTTGCAAACTGCATATGCCTGAAGTGATTTCCCACAGTGTGACCCACTACATCACATAGCCTATTCTTGGTATTCTCATCACTTGGCCAAAAGCTTTCTGTGATCCCGACCAGTGTGCAGCTTGAGTTCACAAACATGCATCAAAAGCCAGAGACCCCGCCAGAGCAAGGCAATCTTCAAACAGCGTCACAAATCAATCACTGGGTGTATTTCAAAGGGGTCAGTCTCGGCCCCTTCAGGCCATAAACCAGCACGAATGACTTTGCAGTGTGATATACAGTTCACACAGCATAGCGTAAAGCACTCATTTGCTTTGTTTCAACATCGTAGGTTGAAACTGTGGTGTTGGAGATGCAGGACCCCAAAACCGGAGTGAAATCTCAGACCCAGAGGCTTGTTATCACCACCATCCCACATGCCATCACAGGTAAAACCATCAGACATGGTTGTCTGTTTTTACATCAGCGTAGATCTATCACACACGCTGCTCTGAAAGAGGAAATCTATATAAGAGGTTGATAAATAATAAGAGATATGAAGCTTGTGTAACCTAAACTAGTAGGCTCTCTTTCTCGATTGTATTGATTTTTGCGGTTGGATTACTCCTTGGGCGTGCTAGTTATCAGTGGTCCGTGCATTTAGAGTCTGAAACTGAAGAATCTATTGCCATGACAACCCCTGAGCAGCTCCAATGACTCTCTGCTCTAAGCTGTACGGTCTCCGAGAGCTCTTGTAATCTCACTTTCCAGTCTTTATGATCCTCAGACCATTGTTGATTTTTTTTTAAGAGTCTGTACAGGTTGATTGTCAGTGCCACATAATAGTTTTAAAAGCATTTGTTTTATTATGTATGTAATGAAACGTATATGCTCATGCAGCTCAACTGGTAGAGCACTGTGTTAGTGCACATATTGATCAAATGTATAGCTTGAATGCATAAGTCGCTCTGGATATGTAAATAAAAATACATGAATTTAAAAAATATGCCGTCCTCCTCAGATTGACAGGCCCACCAACCCTTCTTTCTAATGAAGGCGCTCAGATTCACCCCCGCTGAGTTCTTCTCATTAGTCTCCCACAGTGGTGTACCAACCATAGTGCGAAACCTATTTTGAGAATGCACCTATGTTTCTATTTAATGTCAATTAGTTGAGTCTTTTAATTTAAAAAGCATCTACTAAATAAATACAACAATACAAAAGTTTCTATGTGTATTAATGGATAGCAGAATGTTTGATTCTTAGCTTCTGTACATTTAATTCTTGTCTCCATTTTTCTTACACTTTTCTTTGAATTCTGTGTTATTTAATAGATTTTATTATGTTTCATATTTGCTAATATTAATATGATACTAATATAGTATTGATTGGCTGACATATTTTTCTGCGTGGTGTCTGTAGGTGAGCACATTCAGTATGAAGGCCATTTTCCCCTCCCACTGATATGTTTTTTACTGCACTAAAATGTTTATTTCTTGTTCCTTCAGGGGAAGACATAGTCGCATGGCTCGCTAATCGATTTAAAATAGATGCTCTAGGTAAGTCAAGTACATATACATATCAAAAATATATGAAGAGTTCAGATGCAAAACCGTCTAAAAGCCACCTCCGTCAAAAATTGGATTATGATGTTAAGTGAATGCTCTCCACACATAATATACGTTACTAAAATAATTTTGCTTCAAAAGCCACTAAATACCACACTGCCCAGTCTGAGATATCTGCTATTGCTGGAAGTAAATGGAGGAGCATGATAAAAATAGCTTGTTTAAACAAAAAGTTATCTGACGGATTTACAGGGTTTTGCAGCTGAATTCTTCATATACATATCTAATTTACAATATTATTTGTCATCTGAACTTTTAGATGCCCGAGCTATGGGTACCATGATGGTGGCTTTTGGGTACATCTATCCACTACAGGATCACAAAAGACTCATCCTTAAACCAGACACATCTCTGTATCGCTTTCAGGTAACATTCACGGGCAACCTCTTCAAATTTTGATAAGATGTGTACAGATATGTGTAGTCACGCGTCATCGAATAAAGGTTGTTACTTTAATTTCTGGGTTTGACAGTGAAAGATGTCTGCAGATTTTCATTAATCTGTTTTATATGTTTATCTTTCACATCTCTTTCAGACACCATATTTTTGGCCTGCACAGCAATGGCCAGTTGAGGACACAGACTATGGTGTGTGATTATCTTTCAATTCATAGCTTAAGCTTTCAAACCGTTGCCAGAGATAAAGAATGTGAAGTTATTGTCGTATCATGTTATATCAAAACTCGTATTTCGCACTTTATGGTTTGTTATATGTGTATTTTTAGCAATTTATCTGGCAAAGAGAAATATACGCAAGAAGGGGATGTTGGAGTTGTATGAACAGGTAATTGGACTTCAAATGTTTTATTTTTTATAATACTTACACTTTAAAATATTGCTTGACACTTATTATTCAATATTATTCATATAGACCACTTTGCAAGATGTAAACACTGGTCCAGAACATACGGTTTCAGTTTTTATTGATTGCATTATTAATATATCAAGACATTAATTTAACATTTTGATATATACATATAACACTGAAACAGGAAGTGCAGGTTTGCTTTGGACCAGCAAACCCTTTTGCAAAAACTAAAATCTATTTTTTCTAAAATGAACTTTTCTGATATTATACTGTATTATGTACAGTAATTTGATAAATACTGTACATACAACATAATACTTGTGTGTTTTCCAGGAACAGTACAACAACCTTTACAAATGGATGAATCACAAGTGGGACTTTATTGTAATGCAGGCCAAAGAGCAGTACAGGTGGGTCACAGGTGGTCTGTTTAAATTATTCCTAAAAAGTATTTGGGAGACATTTCTGTTTATTTTTGTCCAAACATGTTTTAGCACGACAAGCCAGACATAAGGAAAGATCAGGGCAAAGGCCATAGCAACCATTACATTCCCTTTTTCCTATTTATTGGGAGTTATCATTGTATGATAATGTTCTTATTTGTGTAGGGCAGGAAAGGAGAGAAAGAAGCCAGATCGGGTGGTTTTTGACTGCCAGGAACGAGCTTACTGGGTTGTACATCGGCCACCGGTGAGTTACCTTAGGACTGAGAAATAAATACAGGGTCAATAAGTTAGCGCATCTCCTTTGCAGAGTGAAAAGATGTAAAAGATTATGTGTTGTTTAAAAAACATGATCTTATTGCCCAATAGCTTCAGAAATGTAACATTTCCATTCAACAGCCAGGAACAGTCAGCGCCATGGATTATGGACATGACAGAATGGTCGACCCTAATATAGAGGAGGTAAAGGTAGGTCTTACAACCGATTTAGGAGTTTGTTTAAATCTTTTTTTTAAATAAATGTTTCAAATATGTCAGCTAGGCCCCAATATAGAAATATAATTTATTATTTGTATAACAAATGTAAAACCAACATTAATAGCTATTTCTGCTGAGCATGTTCGTGTAGTGAAACGTGGGTGTGTTTGTCATTTATACAACTCCAGTTTATATAGGATTTTAATGACTGCCATTACACCACCACAATTCCTAACACTATGTTCTCTCTTTCTTTGTGCACAGATTTTATTCCTAAACTTATGTGAGAAACAAGCAAGATTCCACATGACAGGAAACAGCAATGAACAAACACACTCAATGGATCATATTGGAACCTTGTGTAAAATATGAATAGAGCTAGATGCATTTTTATTCTGCCATCGCTGTTCATCATGACTCATAACATGAATAAATGTGTTTAGTTCATCATCTTTTGCTTCAGACACAGTATTTCAGCATTTCATCCTTTTCTTTCTTTGCACTTTTCTTCAGAAAAAAACATCTGAATACTACAAAAGAATTGTAAGTATCAAACAACTACCCTACATATTTTCATATGTTCACATGTACACTACTACAGTACATTTTTCTTATTTTATAGATTATGTTCACTCAGCAATGTATTATGAGGCCAAGGGTAAAGTCATCTGTGTCAATCGGGGCGTAAGTTATTATTTGCACTATACCTGTAATGTTATTCTGTATTAAAAGTTACGTTCCTGAGTGAAGACAATGTCTTTTTGGTCATTTTTGTAGACTTGGTAAATACTCAACAACATATAAAGAACATGACCCCTTTCTCCACCCCTGCCTGCCAAGCAACCCCTGGTTAACAGATGAAATTACATTTTGGACCCTCAACATGCCAAAGTAAGCTTTTTTTTGGTATTTTATTTGTGTGACAGACACTTTTGTTTCTAAAGTGTGTGAACTGTGCATCTTTGGTTTATACAGTGTTGAGATTCCTACTAAAATGAGGGTGGAGCGCTGGACATTCAGTTTTGGAGAACTGCTTAGTGACCCTCGGGGGAGGGCTGATTTTCGCCTGTTTCTTAAGAAGGAGTTTAGTGGTATGTATTGTACACAACTCATACCAATGTAAAGGTTTCATTTAATGTGGGTTAACAGACTTAGGTTGCTATTAAAAAGAACAGCAAAATTAAATCATTTATTAGAGAAGATTGTAAGTTTACTCTGCTGAATAGGTGAGAATCTTGCATTCTGGGAAGCGTGTGAGGATCTGAAATGGGGTGCTGCAGAGACAATGAAGGAAAAAGCTCAACAAATCTATAAGTTAGTATAAATATATTATATATATACAATCATGTTCTAATAATACTAATATATCATAATAATAATACTTATATATTATCTAATTAGGACATTTTTGGCTCGTGGAGCTCCGCGTTGGATCAACATTGATGGAAAAACCATGGAAATAACAGTCAAGGGTCTGGCACACCCCCATCGATATGTACTGGACGCTGCACAGACTCATATTTACATGCTCATGAAAAAGGTCTTTGATCTAAAGAACTTTGCAAGTCAAATACTTGCAAAGACCTGTATCCACTGTACAGTATGTTAGCTATGATTTGTTTCACAGGACTCGTATGGGCGGTACCTAAAATCTCCGGTGTTCAAGGAAACCCAGAGAAGGGCCATTGCTCCTGAGGCACACAGATTTAGGTCAGATGTTGCATAATTCTACCTAATCATATTATACCCTTTTAATCAAGTTTTGTGTACAATGTGTACTGTATCAGATGGTAAGTGGACTGTGGGTGATCTGGACTATCAACATAGTTAGGTTTGCAGTGTATAAACTAGAATGCATGATCTAGAAAACATAACGTAAATGACATTAAACATGCTTTTTGTAAACTCTCTTCTCATGTCAATCAGTGATGCTCAGTTGGAGCAGAATGCTAAGAGGAGGCGGCCCAGTCTGAGTCCCATCATTCTTAGACAGCAGGAGGAGGAGCAGAAGGCAAAACTGGCAGCCAGTGGCCCAGTTGACATCACACAGGTCATGAGTAAACTGGAAAAGAAACAGAGAAAATGAACAGAGATCTAGCACACAGAGATTTGCAATTCAGTAAACATTTATATTTAGAGCAACAGAGATACGGTTGCCATATATTTTAATATTGATTGCTATTGTTGTGTCTGCAATATTACAATGTAAACAACCAACACACTTATTTTAAAGAAAGATTTCTACTTGATTTAAAACTACAATTTACTTTTATTGGGGTTACCTGGCATTATCAAAGTCAGTCAGGATAAATAATATTTTTGACTTAAAGTCAGGTTTTTTTTAAATGACATAAAGCATACTTTTACAGTGTACAAAAAGATTTCTAGTTTTTAAAGGTTTTCTTGATTCATATATATTTAAAATGCTTCTAGTAATGTTTACTTTCATGTCACTAATTCATGCATATAATGAACATTACATGTAGCCCTTAACTCATGCACAATAATGTCTAACATCCATGTCACATTTGTTTTGTCAGATTATATCTGTTCCATTCGTGTTGCTGTTTCCTTGTACTGTTTATTAAAACACAATAAAGCCATTTCTGTCATCTGTGGTCACATCATGTGTTTTTGTCTTTGTCATTTGTGTTTTTAAGTGATATAACAACAGTATATTTGTATTTCACCATGTAACTCATCAAATTATCTGAAACATTTAGCCTCATGCCAGTTTGACAATTTTTTTTAAAATTTGTTTCTTTTATAAACAGTTCATCAAAATAAAATTAAAAGGTTTATTTTGAAATGAATTCAGAGAGGTACAAAACATTTGGTAGCACTTTATTTTACAGTCCTGTTACCTATGTACATACCATTTACTTACTGTGTAACTGTGTAATTACTAGGTACTAACCCTGAACCTACCACTAACCCTAACTCCTATTCATTACTAATAGCATGTGCTGTAAAATAAAGTGCAACCAAATATTTCATATTTAATTGCAGATTCTATGAAGACATGATTTATAGAATGAAAATTAAGAATATAATAATTTAGTAATTACATATTTGTTAAATTCATTGAATTGACTAAAAGTGAAAAGAAATGTATATTTTCAATTCAATTATGTTTTTATGAAAAAAATATTTGTTTTATTTTCTCTTTTTTACCGTTTACAACGTGGTTTCTGTCTTAACCACTAGATGTCACTCTTGTGTTGCGATAATGCAGTTGCACATATTGCACAATGAGAATATGAATAATATTTTTACGTTTTCAGTAGATTTAAGAATATCTTAATTATTTTGATGAGCTAATTTAAACATATGGCTTTTACAGTAAAAAATGGTTTAAACAATTTCAACTAACAATTTTAAAGACGTTCAACACTAGTCAAGATTTAAGATAGTAAATCAGGACAGGATTTGTACAGCCAGTTTGATTATACATAAAATATATGGCAGCAACAATATTTATAGTATATGTTTTAAAGGTATAGTTCACCCAAAAACAAAAATGTACTCACCCTCTTGACATTTCAAACCCGTATGACTTTCTTTCCTCAGCAAAACACGAAAGAAGATATTTTGAAGAATGTTGTTGTTAACAACTGTTGGTTCCCATTGACTTCTATTGTATGGACACAAACGAATGCAAGTGAATGGGGACCAACAGTTTTCGTTTACCAACATTCTTCAAAACATCTGCAGGAGAAAGAAAGTCATACAAGTTTGAAATGGGTGAGTAAATGATGACAACATTTTCTTTTTTGGGTGAACTATCCCTTTAATATTTCATGGGTGGGCCACACAAAGAAGAGACCAAGGAATGCACTATTACATGGTCTATGTTTTCTCCTTCAACATGATTGCAGGTTGTTCAGCGTAAACAGTATCGCAGTGCTAACATATACTTTACATACTGTGCTCAACAGCTATGTCGCTTCACAGCACCTGTGCCTCACCTGGCAGTGTACACAGGCATTTGTGAAGCCCAGTCCACAGCTTCCCCTGGGTTCATGACACTGCCCAACAGCGCTGCCTGTCCTTCACCCATCAGCGTTGCCATCGACAGTACACCAGCCTCAGAGAGAAGATTTGATGGCAACGGAGGGCCTTCCTCTTCTCATTTTCCCTCTATTGCAGAGGCATCTGTAACAGAGGAAGAGAACCAGCCACCTGCGGCAAAGTCTCGCATGGCTCTGTCACTGAGCAAGCTCCTCCGCAGAGGATGCAACGCCCCGTCTGTGTTCGCCAGCTTGTCTCCGAAATGTGGCGTAACTTCAGGGGGAGGTAAAGTGCAGCCGCTTGGAGTGGAGCCACTTGCACAGCCTCAGCCCAGAAGAATTGCAAAGTGAGTGAGGTTTTTTATTGGTAAAGTCACAGAAATGTCTAAAATCAATAGATTTGACACTGTAGTGGGTCACTTATATTAAATTCATCCATTTACTTTTATCCAAAGTGATATGCAGCTTATCAGTTGTTGCATTATCTATGAATCTATGATCTTCAATCGGCAATCTTTTCTTGTGGTTATATCTTGTATGATGTCTTTACAGCTTCTTTCAAATCAAAGTTGACATCCCACCCGAGTGCCGGATCTACCCCATCGATTCAGAAGACGAGGCGGATGACGGTCCTGATACAGCTCGAGGTGTGAAAGAAATCATCTGCCCGTGGGAGACAGTCACCAAGAAAAATGGAGCAGACTAGAAGAATCATAGCACAGTCATTGAAAAGGAAGCAGTACCAACACTTGTGTCATGAATATTTCGTATTACAACCCAGAGAAGGCTGTGGTTAGTAATGTATGAAGCAACATCACCTCTGTTATATCTAATAGCTTTTACAGTAGGTAGTGCCTACATGTTATTGTAGCCAATGTTACCAAATGTTGCATTTATATACATTAATTCGTATTCTGATGTCATTTGTACTGTCATTGGTCTTTTATGACGATAAGGGGCCTTATTTTAAGATTATTTTTAAACTGTCATCTGTTTGTTTAGTGGTGCAGAGAAAGATTTTGTACTTTTGTTGTAAAAGACGTATGTAAATGTGAACAGCTTTGAGAAATGTTATTTTCTTAGAAGTATATCTACAGTAGAAAGGCAGTAAAACAAAAATTGCTGTCTGAATGTATTACCTTTCAAATGTTTACAGCTCACTTCCGAATGTGAATATGTCATTACTCATATGTGTAAGTGCCTCAATAAACTATTTAAAAGTTGGATCTTAGTTGATACCACGTATAATGCCTATGCATAATTCACCGTAATTCATTATAGCTTATTAAGCTGTTATTTGATATTTATTTATTATTTATCTAAAGGAATGTCACTTAGGAAGAATGTGAGAAAGTTTGATGATTGGGACTTTTATTTTGACACAAAGGAATCTAGCCATAGTTTCTTAACCAGAAACATTCAAAGACCAAATTAATACCTTATTAAATTATTGATTGACTAAGTGAAAAACAATATTATAAATATTGTTATGAATTCCTTTTTTGATTTTATATTATTAATGACATAATTTTATCGCGGACATTTATTTTCAGGAAGTGCTGTAACTGCATCGACTGACTTCGCAGTCCTCTGCGGTTGAACAGCAGAAGTGTAGCCGGATGCCTCAGCACAGTTTTTTTTTTGACTAGATGAACATCTTTATAAAGCCGAGCCGTTGTTACGTTTCGTTTTGCTACTCGGTAAGTTATTCGGATCAGGAAGTCGCGCATGCAAGTCCACCTTTTAAAGATTAAAGTCTAAAAAGCGTAATAACAACAGCATTAGTAGATAATCCATCCGTTTCTCATGTATTGTCGGTCAGCGCACATTGCACTTGATGCTCTACTAGTGTCTGTTACTGCATACATGGATCTGCATCGAGGATCTGGCCTGTTGTATTCGACCCGTATCGTGTTATTTAACGAGTCTAATTAATACAAATGATGATGGTGGTTTTTCAAACACACGAGCTTTTGAACAGCTCAGGGTTTTCATTTTCTGCCATGTCGCATTAGGGATGGCAATGTAGCAGCAAACAGAATTTAAAGTATTGTAAGAAAATTTGTATTGTGGGCTGTTTTTATCGAACGCAAATGACGCCTACAACTCTAAATGTATTGTCATACTATTTGTGCTGAGATTTATGGAGTATTAGTTGAGCCAGTGTTGGGACACACCTACTCGCCATCAGCACATGCGGATCTGACACTTTTAACTAATGGACACAGACAAACCAACAATAGGCTGCTTCTATATATATATGTTAACTATATATGTGTATGCCTATATGACAGCAAATAGGCAGATTTTCAGATCCTCAATGCAGATCCACTAACTGGTATGACAGATGAATCCATAACTGATATTACATAACCATCTGTGTTGACCATTTTATCATCATGTAGCTATAAATTGTTCATTTATTTTTTGCAGCTTTAATATATTGCACAACTGTTATCACTTTGTATACATAATAACACAATAATATGTCTTATTTGGTTTTATTATTACTAATATAGGCCTCTCCTTTATCAAGTCTTCAAGATACTTCAAGATAGAAATGAGGCTGAAATCTGTTGCTTCGGATCGCATTTATAAGGTACTTTATTCTTTAATGTTCATTTGTGTTAATGCCATGTTTAATGGACTATTTAATATGGTAAAAACCATCCTTCCGATAGTCACAGGTAGGGTTGGGAATTGAAAATCAATGCCAGTTCAGGAATCTGAATCGAAAGGTTGGGAATTGGATACTTGATATAAAATTTCAATTGATCAATTCCTGTGTGCACATGTTCAGGAATGTGCATGTGTTAACTTGTGATCTTAAAGGGATATTTCAGAGGCAAACTAAAATTACACCATGTTTTACTCACCCTCAAGGCATCCTAGGTGTACATGACTTTCTTCTTTCAGACAAATACAGTCAGAGTTATAATACCATCTATCCTTTTTCTTCTAAGTGGATGAATGGGAGTGAATGGTAAATGCTTTATTGAAGCTCCAAAATGTGCATCCATCGATCAAAGAACTGCTCGACATGGCTCCGTGGTCATAAAAAAAGGTCTTCTGGAGTGAATCTATCTAGCACAGTAACCACAAATTTACCATAGTTTTGTTATAGTAACTACAGTTTAACCATGCTATTTGTAGTTAAGCTATGGTAATACAAGGGGATATCTGCACTTGCGTGTTACCCAGGTAAAAGTATATGTGTCTTTGGTGTTATGGTAATGGATGATGGTTAAAGGCAGGTGTGGACCTGCACGTTGTGGAGTGTCAGAGAGCTTTGTATCATGTAAGTATAGTAAGTCTGTACACTACATGTCTGAACACTGTTTAAAGTAGGAATGTTCTTCAAGATAGCAGCAACATCACATGTGCCATGTAAGAATTTATATGTGGCTTGCAAAAGATGAAAATGATGAAAGAATATTCTTTTTCCCCCCTCTTTAAGTCCTCAATAGGCCAAATATTTTGTGATTGATCATCAGAAGAAATGTTCTTCTTTCTGCTCCACCCCTCTTCTCATGGGTCCTTAGGGTAGGATTGGTGTATTGATGTTCTCTGGATGCTGATGAGCTCATAATGAGGAATGCATTAGCTAACAAAATGGACAGGGCTTGCGCAAATGCAAAAACGGGGTCATGCAATTACGTTCCTGTCTGACACAGTAAAAAATGTGCAGTGGTGTTTTTAAACTGGGCCATGAATTCAGTTAATGCCCTAACAAATGTCAGTTGATGTGCTACATTACCTCACAAATGGAGAGTCTGTAATGTGCATTTGTTATTGGTGCTCCACAGTTTCATTGCCCAGATTGACCATTGACATCAGTGTACTTCTAGTCAGATGATACTTTGTTGTTTTTAATGTCTCATTGGAAACTTTCTGCTCCATGTTTGAGAAAGGCTTGTCCCAAACTTTCCAGGGCTTGAACCAGCTCTTTTTGTTTAAGCATCTTACCCAGCTATTACGATAAGCCCTGAAGAACACAATGTAAGCCAGAAAATATAATCAAACGTGCATATTTTATTGACATTGGGTCAGTTGTAAGCTGTTTCATGTTTTGCAGATTTTTCTCGGTGTGGTTTCACTGTTGCCATTTACTTATTAATGATTGTGTTGAAAAAAGTGTGGATCTGTGATGCCCAAAACATTTCGGGATAGTGTTATCATCCTGACCAAGATGACACAGCATTACCTCAACTAAGGCCCTGTCCACACGAACACGGGTATTTTCAAAACCACAGCCTTTTCTATGCGGTTCGGCCATTCGTCCACATGCAAACACAGTACCTGGTCACTGAAACCAAACTTTTTTGAAAACTCCTGCCAGGGTGAAGATTTTTAGAAACTCTGGTTACAGTGTTTTCGTGTGGACTGTGAAACCGGAGACTTTGGAATGCGTGCCGCTATCTCCATGTTGTTACCGGAAACAGTAATGGCACCTTTTTCAGGTTTTTGATTAGCCAACATGACTTTACAGTTAGGGTTATATCATATGCTCTTGACAGCTTCATACCGCGTTTTTGCGTCTTTTATAAAAAATACCTGTGTATGTGTGGACTAGGTATAACTGGGTCTAAGTTTAGTCTAAATTGTTTCCACATGTTACAGCTTATATATGTAGCAAATACAATGCCCAGGTGTTTCAATTTCCAAAAATCTGGAGTTTTCTGCAGTATTCCTTGCAGGCCTGCTGATAACCCACTTAAAGATTAGGCTGCCGAACAATCGCTCTTTGTCTTTTAAATAAAAAAACAGACAACAGACTAAACCATTTCCAAAAATCTTGCTTCACACACTGCTGGAGGCCTAGTGTTCTCCATCTGATGTTATTTTACATGCTTGTGTTAATCGTAGCCTTTAGTCATATTGGAAAACATTGAGATTATGTGAGTTTGGTTGTTGCACAATGATTCATACACATGTTTGAACATGTGGTTGCCCAGTCTCCAGGTTTTCTACACACCTTCTCCTGTTGTGTTTGTAGCATGCAATATGGACAGTGTGTTATAGTTTAATGAGACATGCCATAGCACAGTTTTTCATTTCCTGCTCAAAATGGCCATTTGTCAAGGGTGAGATATTTGCAGTCTTACGATGATAAAAATAAAGATATTTTATAGCTCAACTAGTACAGCATAGTGGCAATGCCAAGGCCACTTATTCGATAAAGTGTAAATCTCTGAAAGCATTGCAAGTCACTTATGCTAAAAGCATCTACCAATTGCATAAAAATAATAAATCTACTCTGACTCTGAAGAAGAGTTCTCTGTTAAGATGCATAATGGTCTTTAAGTACCATCTGAGAAGATGCCAGGAACATGCTTTTGCTCTCATTCTGCAAAGCAAGAACTCTTTGCAACTTTGTGCGACTGGTGTGTAAACCTGTGGTATGTCTGTAACTCATCACAGGTCTGACCGCTTCACCCACCTGTCACACTGGCAGCGCAGGAGGCCATGCGGGTGGAGGAGCTAAACCCCGGCAGCGTGCCGTCTGCTGTTGGGAGCGGCTCTATACCCAGCCCTCAGAGCGAAGTGGTGACCAGTGAGATGCAGGAACTCTCCCTGCAGTCCGTTCCGAACTTACTGCCCCTGAGAGAACGAAAGAATGGTGAGTTTACATAAGTACACAATTAATGTTTATTAAAAACATGCAAATTGAAAATCAGATAGACTAAACTTAGCATTGCTTTAATGTGTGGCCGGGCCTGTTGAACCTTAACAAATGTTGTTAGCATGTAATATAAAGCAGGGTCCTTTTTAAACTAAAGTAAATTTTTAAGTTTTTAGTACAGCTAAAATAACTGGAAATGGCTATCTGAAATGACAGCTGCGCCCATTCCTGCACTAAAAATAAAGGTGGGTAGTCCATAAACATGGTATTACCATTATGCTTGTGGCTTTCTTTTCCGTACCCTCTTTTCCTGTGTCATTTTCAGTGCCGGTTTATGAGAACAACTTATTTTTGCTATGAATGCTAAAAGCCTGTATATCCAGGCAGGAAATTCTGCGTTAAAAAGTTGCAAAATTATGAAGACCCTGTTGATGTGAAGCATCAGGGAAACATACATTTGAGAAAGTGATAGCGGCCTGTTAAATCTTTGTGACATTCACTTCATACGCATGACACTTCAAAAAGATGTCAGTAGCAGAAGCTATGAATGACTATCCAGAAGGTTTTCTTCCAGATGTTTTTGCAGTGAGTTTGTTGTGATGGTTACGGTGGTTATGTTCCAGAGTGGGATGTGTTACATTTACATTTTACATTTACATTTACATTTGGCAGACGCTTTTATCCAAAGCGACTTACATTACATTGTACTATACATTTGTACATTTTGTATAGTAAGCAAGTGGGGGTAAGGTGCCTTGCTCAAGGGCACCTCAGCCGTTACCCGCCAGCCCTGAGAATCGAACCAGCAACCTTCTGGTCATGAGTCCAACTCTCTAAGTTCTTGTATTCTATAGCCAGAGGAACATAGTGTTAGCAGTGGCAGGCCATTGATTCACATTCCAAGGAATGCAGTCCACTGTATGGAAAAAAAATAAAGAGTTAAACTCCCATCTACCTTTGAAGCACCTCAGAAGCTGATAGCCTCCAGTCACCACTCCCTTCTTTCACTCTTCATCCCCTCAAGGTGCACTTCATTGAGGGTTAGATAGTGGTAGCTGACATGTTAATGCAGGACTCGACAAAAGAGCTATGAATTGAAGCTGTGGAAAATAGCTGATGTGCCAGTTTATTTAAACGTCTTCCTTACAAAGCACTGCTTCATATTCCTGTTACAACCTTGAGTGCTGGCAGTAAATGCATTACAAAAATAGTAATAACCCTTTCATGCATGTTAGTAAAGATTAGTTTTGGCATGAAAACAAAATATTTTTCTTACATATTTCACTTTTCCAAGTGAATATCTGAAGAGGTGATAGTGTATTAGTGTCCCCTGTAGAGGCTGATGTGCAATAATGCGATCAAAAAAAAACTTTATAAAAGAGTCTGTCATTGGTAAATTTAGGGCTTTTGGACATTAAAGGGCAGAAAAAAATAAAAGAAACTGTTACTTTTAACAGATCCATTAACAGCATGTTTTACAAAGGGATAAAGGAGCATGCATGTATAAAAATGTAGTTGGTTTAGTTCGAGTTAATATAAACATTGACTGATGAAGCATGTCATATTCACACACACACACTTTCTATGTCGTGTGTCTCCACAATATTGCAGTCAAAACATAATATATTATTATATTAATATATATAATATAACATTGTACACTTAAAACAAATGAAAAATGGTTGGACGTCAGAGTTACAAGTTTTTATTATCTAATTCATTTCTTTTAAAGGGCGACGTATGATCACCGGCAACGCGCCAGTTTTCATTTATACCTGTGCGTCGTTGTCCGCAACGACAGGCAATGGCCATCAGTAGTCAGTGTCCACAGGCATTTTGCTTGTTTAACCAAGACAAGTGCCGAAGAAGAAGCAGCTTGTTGCGTACACTGTCAGAGGAGCATTAGCAGTGATAGCGGCAGATAAAATCACTTGTTGCAGCTTGAGTTGTTAAATATAGAATAACGAATCATTTATTTAGATAATTATAATCGGAAATGCGTATAAATAAACGCAACGCTATCACAGATAGAGATGTTCCTATACCCTTTTTCCCATAGTGATTCCGATACCTGTGCTCAAGGTATCGGCCGATACCGAGTACTGATCCAATATCTGGGTGTGTATCTGTATAGTATTGTTTATTTTTCTTAAGTCGCTGGTTGGTTGGTCCACTCTGAAATACTGCCACACAGCGGACATACTGCTAGCACGTTTTCATTTCTTCTTCGTGCTCTAAACAGTGACGACACAGCACAACTTCCTGTCATTGCATTCTGAACGGTGAAGAAGTGATTTGCCGTTTGCAGCGTTAGGCAAACCTAGCGGGCGTAACTAGGTCCTGTTTAAGAAAATGGATCGGTACATGGATTCAAGTACTCGCCAAAACCAGAAATGTATGTGGTATCTGTGGCATTTCCGATACTGGTATCGGTATCGGAACAACCCTAATCCCAGAGTTTTTAACCTGAGGGGGGGTTGAAGCAGAGCAATCACAGCGATTGTGCTCCGGGTCGCATTGCCACTGTTTAGCATAGCTGTAACAGGTCTGAGCAGTTTCTGTAAACTATACATAGGCTGGGAAGTTTAAACCAGTTTACAGAATCATAGTGCGAGACTAGATGCTAATCACTAAGAAATGTGTGAAGGAAAGTTTGGGAGTTTTAGGAAAACAGAGGCCTGGGGGGGTTAGTGTAGGGTGGTTTTCTTAAAGTGTAACGCTTTGTATTGAGCAGTGGTAGTAGTGCCTCAGGGTCATGGGAGTGTTTTTTGTTTGGGGGGGTGCATAGGTGATCTGGAATGTGTTTGGGCTTTAGTGTTGGCCTACGGTCTGCACGCATTGGCTTCTGTAGTAAACCAGTGACTTCAAATCAGGACAGGCAGTTCCTGCTCGCCCCTCCCCTCTCTCTGGAATGGAAAAAAATTGCTTCAAGGAGCGGGAAAACTACGTGTTGCACAACCCAGCTGAAAGCGAAGCCTGAAAGCAGCACTTAGCCAGCAATAAGGAAGAAACAGGCTCGCACAGAGACAAACACTTGTGCTAACACACCCACATCTGTAGGGCGTGCATACACACGCCGATACAAAACAGAATGAGTTGAGGCAGAGGAAGGTGAGGGGCTCGTGGGACACACCCTGTAGTTTGTGGAACTTCTGCAGGAATTGTCTTTTAACACAACAGCACGGAGTTCAGTGAGACTTCATTCAGGCTGTTGTCCAGATCTGGAAATGGATTAGTGGAGAGTTGATCCAATTTGTATCCTTCTGCTGTGGAAGGATATGGCCATATCTTCAGGTACAGAGTTATTTATGATAGATGTTGATGTTTGATGATGTGAATGATTCAGACCGCAGGTTTGAGTTGAAGGTGTGGTAATGGTTGTTGAGGTTTACCAACATTTTGTTTAATGGGAAGCCTGCTGTTTGTAAAGTATTGCATTGGAGTTTTTACTGTTTGAGTTGAGGTCACACTAGGTCATAACATTTACTTGTTCATTGAACTAATACAATTCATGTCACTTAATATAAATTAAATTTAAGCTTTTTGTTGAAGATGTTCTGTTGTGCATTAAACACGTAAAGAAAAAAACCTGAAAAAACAATCTTTATATTTACTGAAAATGCACAATGTGACACGCCCCCCAGTACAGTTACTTCTGATTTGTTTTCTGTTTCTCTCAAATCGCTAGCAAAACTCCTCCGTAAAATGCAACACTATAAAAATGGATTTATGTAGAGCCCACCCTTGAATTGCTCCAGCTGGAAGGGGGTGGGATGTGTCAATGATGGATAGGAGCTCTCCCTGTCTTTGTTGTTAAAACCAGCTGTCCCCTGGACTCTGGCAGTGTAGCTCAGGACCTTGGGGAAAACAACAAACGGCCTTTAGGACATTACGTCTGGGTCAACCAGATACGGGACATACAGGGTTGTCTGTATGCGGTATTGTAAATCAGACCTCTGACAAGGAAGTTTGACAGAGTCTTGGCACAAGTCTGAGTGAAGAGAGATTGATTATCTGTGAGGGCCCCTCCTCAAGATAGAAGTGCCTTGAAGTAAGATCTAGATACAGTGCATATTCACATTAAAACCTTTAAGCTTTGCTCAATGTTTGATAAATAGCTCCCCACCTGCAGCTTCTGTACCAGTTATTATGACTGGGACAAGTTTGCTTCCATGGATAACATGAAATCAAAACATTGTGGTCTTTTTGTGGTGTGATTATACTGTGCTTCAAAGAAGCCCGTCTTTGTAATAGGTACATTAAAATGCAATAACTTGCTTTTTGTCTAAAACGTATCATTTTGCGCGGACACTGTATAGGTTGTATTTGTTAACATGATTAAATGCATTAACTATCAATGAACAATATACAGTAGTTTTTCAGTGTTTATTTATGTTTGTTACTGTTAGTTAATGATAATATGATTGTTCATGTTAGGTGCATTAGGTTGCTAATATTAACAGTTACAACGTTTGATTTTAAAAATTTTAGTAAATGTTATAATTGACATGAACTAATGAATAAATGCTTTAGAAGTGTTGTTAATTGTTAGTTCATGTTAGCTAATGCATTAACTAATGTTAACAAATGCAACCTTATTGTTATGGATAAAGTTAACCATAGCTGTTTTCGCTAACTTGCACAGGAGTATACCCATCTGTTCTGTGTCCATTATGGTATGTAATACCACCATACAATCAGTAACCATTAGATGAAATCAAGTCCATCATAATATTTTTTGCTCCATATCCCGTTTCAGATATATATTACATTATAAAAAACGTCATTAAAACGGGTTATAAACATCAATTCACATTGACTTTAATGTTGGTCTCTATTGGAAAAGAGTTAAAGTGATATCAGTGTATATATATGGTATTATTTAAAGACTTTTACAGCAAGTCCTGTAAAATGCATGATTTATTTAAAGGGACAGTTCACCTAAAAATGAAAATTCTGTCCTCACAGTAATTTTGTCTTTATTGACTAACATAGTAGGAAAAACTGTTTGCTTTCCTACGTTCTTCAAAATGTCGTCTTCTGTATTCATCGGAAAAAAGAAATGTATCAAGTAATTTTTTTCTACTGTGGTAGTCAATGGTGGCCAAGAACTGTTTGGTTACAAGAATTCTTCCAAATATCTATCACTGTGTTCATCAGAATAAAGAAACCTATACAGATTTGGAACAACTTGAGGGTGAATAAATAAATTTCATTATTTGGGGAACTGTTTCTTTAAAGGCTGGAATACACTACAAGACTTTTGCTCAGATTTTTACCCAGATTTTCAGTCTGGAGTTGTTGCAAAAAGTGTGCACCAGTCTGCAGATTTGATCATGTATTGTTTTCTATGCAAACATTCAAAAAGTCAAGTGTGTCTAGTTTTTTATCTGTTTAAAATCTGTTCAGATTTTAAAAGTCTTGTAGTGTATTTCAGCCTTAAGGCATGATTTAATGCATTTGCTCTACAGTATAAGAAGAGCACAGTTACCCTGCAGTGAGTCGCACACTGGCTGTGTGTTGCAAAGTTATATAACATTTAGGGATGTATGCCAAGTTTAACTCCAGCATGCTTACACAGGCCCAGATCATAACAGGATGGAGATAGAGAGAGAGAGGAAAAGAGCCATTCCTCTGTATTAATTTAACAAGACCCACAGCTGTGCTTAATCCTCCTACAGTCAACAGCAGCCCCTCGATTTATCTAGGCATCTTCCCTCTCACATACTCACAGGTCTGGCAGATCATAACACCAGACAACACGCCACGCTTATTGTGATGACATAGAGATATAACAACATTAGACAAGCTGACAGCAGGATGAATGGAAAAGTTCCTGGAATTGCTGGGGATTGGTTTTGGAGAAACAAGACGTATGTTGTTACAGACACGAACCAAAGCCCTCATAAGATTACATCAAAGCAGCTTCGATTCATTTGATTTGTTTTAGGTCGCTTTGCCAAAACCCATAATGCACTGCTATCCATGAGTAAAAAAAAAATGCTTTGTCAGCTAGACCAATACATTTTCTGATTTATTTATTTAGTTTTATTTCATAGTGCTCGTGGTGCACAAGGAAGCTCCATACATTATATGCAAATATATTCAATTCATAAATTATATAATTGTGATATAAAATAATCCTGAATCAATGATCAGAATCAGAATTTGCATTTATGCCCAGCTATCCCAAGTAGGGTGGATTTAACGAACATGTTTTATTGTTTTTGTTTGAGCATATATGTGTAAATACAGAAGCACGAGAGAACCGCTCCTCTCCACTGCTTTCTTTTGTGTGCCCTTGTATTTCCAGCTCCACGGTTAAATATCCACTGACTCATTCTCATATGAACGGTTTAATACAGAAAGCGCCTTTCAAGACAACTAAATTGTATTTTGGTACAAACGTGTACATTTTCTTCGAATTCCATTTTGGGTAATGTTAACATTTTGATAAATATTTTGCTCTAAGTTCTCATTAATTCCCTTGAGACTAACAAAACATAGCATCTGCAGCTAAATGTAATGTGCTTTCGCATTCCTGTTTGCATAAAGTGACGGATTTGAAAAACAAACAGCAAGTGGTAAAAGTTACCGAAGATAGTAATAGGGGTAACATAACTTAGCTCTGCTCTTCCTTGACAGGCTAACAAGTCCCGACAGGCCAGGTTAACTACTCCTGTTTTCAAGTTTAAAAGAATGTGCACATGTTTGACAATTGGTGATTATCTATGTAAAAAAACAAGTCAGGTTTGAGACTGTAGTAGCAGGTCATGACCCTTAAAGTGGGTGACAGGTCTGTTCCCATCACGGACAGAAGGAAATAACACCTTAAGATTATCTTTTCGTTTTATTTGTTTTAGTGACTGAAGGAGTGCAAAGTAATTTTGTTTGCTAAACAATTTAGGTACCGTGTTATGTCAACACCTGATATTTAATGTAATGCTAGTTCTAAAGAAACACTAGTTGAGAAAACTAGTTGTGGAGTTGAGGGGAATAAAATATCATTTGTTTTGCTGTCATAGATGGAACATTGTGTTGAATAATATTGAATAAAAGTCAAGAGTCATGATTTGATGACGGAAAGTAGGGTATGAGGTGGAGGGCTTTGGATAAAATGAGTTAAGACAGATGTTATGTAACATACTTGCAAAAACAGGAGAGCATGGATGTGAACCGCTTTTTCTCACTAGTCTCTTTTCCTTTCTTCCAACCTCATTTGCTGAGCTCGATCTGTCTTTTCTTAACTTCAGCAGCTTATATTACTAGAGTCACAACTGACCTGAATTTCTCATTTTGTCTGTTTTTCACTTTTAAGAAAATTTGTCAGTGAGGCCTGCTTTCGATCAAGGAGATTTGTTGTGTAATCCTGTTTCAATGTACTTAGTTAGATGACTTTATGGCATGAGAGTTTTATGGCATAATGTTTTACTTGTACTGTAAATTGTGCAATGACCACTGAGACGTTGTTGTTATTAAACGCAGAAAGGAGAACAGCAGATAAAGTGTATTTGTATGTGATCCGGAAGTATTGCTGTGAATTTTTATTTTAAGCTGCATTGGTAAAATGTTTTACCCCAAATGCATGAGTAATACTTAAATGAAATAGGCCTCTGGTCATATCAGTGGTCTTTGATTGAGATTTTAGCGACATCTAGCAGCGAGATAGCGAACTGCAACTAACGGCTCACTCCAGTGCTCACCCCTCCCTTTCGAAGCACTACGGCGGCTCTCACAGGACAAAGATGTCATCTTATTTTTGCCGAAGGAGATAGCTACATATAGATGCATGTTTACGAAAAACGCTCTGTAGAGCAGTTTGTCCGTTTAGGGCTACTGTAGAAACAACATGGCGAATTTCATCTAAGGAGACCCACTGTGTATGTATATAGAAATAGCTCTAAGATAATAAAAACATATCGCTTCATTATGTAAGGTCTATAGTTATGTATATTATATTGCATTTCTGTCAATAAATCCTTTTTAATATTACACACAACACCTAAAATATATTATTTTATATAATATATACTTTTATTATATTCACATTAAATATATTTAATTATTTAAATGTGTACGTACTTATATAGATCTATTCAAAGTAATGCATGCTTATGGATTAAGATGGAAAATGAAACTTTTAAAATATCCCACACCAGTAAATGGCCATGTTATAAATACAAATGCGGATGTGGCTACTTTAAATAATGAGCTCACTGCCACACCCGGGTTAATCTTTACCAATATTCATCAACTAGTTCTCACAGTCATAACAGAATATTTGCTTATGACATTATGCCGAGTTACTCATGTGGGCGCCTTGACTTCATGAACCTTGACTTTATTATCTGTGGTGCTTTATTTGATCAAGGTGGTGTTGTTCTTTAAAGGTTTAGCATAGACAGCAGCACTAGACTTTCTCTGTGGTCAGCACTGAGCACTTGTGGTCATCAACAGCATGAGCTTTTACTGCTGTGAATTCTCACTGAACGATGGCGACAGCAATGAGCTTGTGGGCTAAAAGCAGATCACAGTTATGCTTTTGTCTCTGGGGAGCGAGAAGTCCTGCATCTATGCATAGCAAATTTGTATTTGCCCTGTAATTTAGAAAAGGCGGCCTATCCGCAGCGCTTGGGCATATGGGCAAAGATGCGTACAGAATTAGACGCATCAGGTGGTCTTTACAGTACATTTCTTATATTTACATTTGCCATTATTTGCATTGTTTATTAGTGTTTCTTGAAACATTGTTTTGTGTTTGTTTTTAAGACAGAAAAGTGAGTCATGTTTGCATCGCCCTCAGCGCAGAGAGCGCAGCGGGTAACCCTATCCACTGCTTGCACAGGTGATACTGAGCTGAATATAGAGACTTCTGGGCAGCTGGCCTTTCTATTTAAAACTAAGAGAGAACCCAGGCTGGGAGGCATTGGGCGGTAAGGCTTCACCTACAATCTGAAACAAAGAATTGTCTGTGTTTGCGAGCTGTCGAGTCCTGACATGCATACTCCTATACATTATCTCCCCTTAAGAAAGGAGAGGTCAAAAGTGACCTACATTCTTTCGGCGACCTTCCTTCCACTCTCTCTTCGCTCATGTGACTGGGACTCCAGGAGCCCTGTATGACACGATTTCTGAGAACAACGCGAGACAAGAGTTATTAAATACACAATGACACATGAAACTATGTGTTGGCTGTTGACATCTCATATGTGAGGGTGGCTGCTTGATCTGTTCCTTCTTTTTGGACAAAATATGTTTTGTTGTTTGTATGTTTGGGGAAACAACTAGAAGCTTATGAACATTCTATAAAATGAGTGTTTGGTTGAATTGTTGTGTTTTTTGTAATACGTTAGCGTTAAGTAATGTAATACTACTAAAATATACTAAAATATAAATCAAAGGCCTGGTTTTACAGACTAAAATGCATGTTTGAGCTGTCTTAAAAGGATAGTTCGCCCAAAAATGAAAATTCTTTCATAATTTATTCACCCTCATGCAATTCCAAATGTGCAGATGACTCTTTTTTTTTTCTGTGGAACACTAGAGAAGATATTTTAAATAATGTTTGAGTAATTTTGTGTCAATGGAGGCCATGTTTCGTCACCGACGTTCTTCAAAATATCCCATTTTGCTTTCTGCAGGTGAAAGTAAGTCATAAAGATTTGGAATTGCATGAGGGTGAATAAATTATGAAAGAATTTTCATTTTTGGGCGAACTATCCTTTTAAGAGCTCAAACATGCATTTTAGTCAGTGAAACTAGGCCTTTGATTTATATTTTAGTATATTTTAGTAGTATTACATCACTTAATGCTAACGCATTACAATTTTTTTAAATATTTACTCACCCTCTTGTCATATCAAACCTTTATGACTTACTTTCTTCTTCAGAACACAAAAGGAGATATTTTGAAGAATGTTGGCAACCAAACAATGGTGGTACCCATTCACTTCGACTGTATAGACACAAAACCAAGTCGGTGTTGTTTGCCAACATTTTTTTATAAATATTAACAATCTTTTGTGTTCTGCAGACGAAATAAAGTCATAAAGGTTTTAAATGACAAGAAGATGAGTAAATGGTGACAGAATTTTCATTTTGGGGTGTACTAAAAAAATAAACAAAAGTAAAGTAATACTTTTACTGAGTAAAAGCGAAATATAAAAAAGGACAAATGTGAAATTAAAAAGGGAATTAAACTAACTCAAAGATCCAAGTGCTGAACCCTGATGGTGGAAGGGTCAGGTTTTGAGCCAGTGAAATGGAGCTGAGGGGCTGAATGGGGGTCTGTCCAGATTGTAGAGCGTAAATGAGAGGCAACAGCTGAGCTGAAGCAAGCAGAGTCATTGGCACTCAGTAAACCCTCCTCTGTGTTTGAGGGCAAGAGGCACGCTGCTGTGTGAATGTGTTCTGCTGAGTGCACAGCAGGCTCTGTGCTCTGCCATCCTCACTTTTTTACATTTCATTTTCTGCCTTATCTGATCGAAGCAAAGCCTTTGTACCTATCCACCTTTGAGGGCAGAACAGGATTATAGCCTTATACATAAGGAAGAAACCAAGTGGAAGCTTCTTCATGTCTGTGATTTGAAACTGTTGTTTAGGACAAACAGAAAAACTCACATCCTGGAATCTGTTTTTCTTTTGGACCACCGATGGAATATCTGTTTTGAAGTTGTGCTTTTGCGGCCTGAGACATTAATTTATCATTTTCAACGCTGGATTCAGACATGCTGGACACGAACCACTGTCTTCACATTGACACTTCCTCCTTTGAGGATGAACCAATCAGAAATGGCCAAGATAAGACCGAGAATCTGGATTGCGACAGGAATGCTTATCATAGCCTCAAAGAAGGTGGGCGTTGTTTTTATTCATAATCGAGAACTAGAATTCATGATTAAATTTACAGAAGTTGGACTCAAGGTGTACATAGATCTTAATGGGATAGTTCACCCAAAATGTTAATTCTGTCATCATTTACTCACCCTCAAACCTGAATGACTTTTCTTTTTTCCGCAGAACACAAAAAATATATTTTGAAGAATGTTGTCAACTGGCACCCATTCACTTGCAATGGTTTTATGCCCATATAATAGAAGTAAATAGGTGCCGTTTGGTTACCAACTTCAAAATATCTTCTTTTGTGTTTTGCAAAGGAAAGAAAGTCATACAGGTTTAGTGAGTAAACGATGACAAAAGTTTCGTTTTTAGGTGGACTATCACTTTAAATGACTAGATGCTGAATTTAATTGAAGTACATCCAAGCTTATCTCCAGTCTTAGCACATCAGACCTAATTATTCCAGTGTCTTAGTGGTGAGATCACCCCTCTGCCACTGACGCAGTGCCAAGAGTGGGCACCGGTTGACTTGTTAGCTGTGCCAGGCGAGAGATGTGTTTTATGAAGACCCCAAACGCACAAGCTCTTGTCTACATTAACTTGGGTGTTCTTGATTTGTTGACGTTTGTCTTGAAAGATCTGGATGCAGGTCTCCCACAGAATTTTCCAGGCTCTTGTGACTGAAGGAGAGAGTGTTGGCATTTTAAAGCATCTGATTGATTTACAGTAGTAGGCCAGGTTCTCGGAGAGGTGCGAGGGGGCTTGTGTTTCTTCCTCAGTGTGGACAGAAATAGTGCTGAGCGCTGAGGAGTGGGTGGTCAAAGACAGCTGTTAAAATGAAGTGGGAATAGGAAGAATCTAAATGACACCAAGAACTTATTTAAGTGTTCGATTTAAAAGTGAGAACAGGAACAAGAAACAACAGGGGCCTGTTAAAAAGAGGTGGATTCATATCCTCAGGACTGATCTTTGTTATGCGTCAGCCGTTGTGTACCTTATACCTTATGGCACAACTTACTCCAACTTATTTCTGGCAGGGGTTAGAGAGACAGCAAATGTTCAATACAAGCTCATCTGATACTCAGACACAGTGACTGTGAAGGGCACAACAGCTGACTGGTGAACACAAAGCAATGCTATGTGTGTAATGATGTCATTGCGTCAAGACCGACAGGTGCACGCTTGCGTCTGATGACTGCAAAGCTCGCCCGCCTCGTGTGCCAGCATGGCATCGAAATTCACGAAGCCACATCCTTTCCAACACGACATACTTGTCGCATATATTTAGGAAAAGAATCATAAACGTAACAATAAATTAAATGCTGTTAACATTCTATTATACTGTAGTAATTTTGCAACTTGCACTTTGTGTTGTGCCATCTCCCATTAAGTTCCCGATTCGCCCTCTTCTGCCACCCTCCGTCTCATGTTGACACTCTATGTTGCACTTTTTGAATTGAGGAAAGGGTTCGAGCATGGTGAAACAGGAAGTATAAACCACCCAAACAACCTCAACATTCACAGTCCCTCCCATTTGGTTTTACCCTTTAGTTTAAAAGAAACAGAGAAAGGGTCCTTTCCAGGCCGTGATGTCTAACTTACTATAGCTTAGAGCCGTCTATACGCATAACAAATGCAAGACAGATGCGTACCGCAGCGACCCTGATGTGATCATCGAATCTGTTCTTTTAATTCTCTGTGTTTGAACACTCTTCCTCTCTCTCCATGCAGTTCTTCAGCTCAAACTACAACAGAGAAGAACACGAGAGGAGCTGGTCAGCCAAGGAATAATGCCTCGTAAGTCGAATTTTACTTCTTTACTGTCATGAATCGTGCACAGTATTTTTGGAATAATACATATGTGTATTGTATGAACATAGTCATTCTTTATTAATGGACTAAGGAGTGATTGTGCAGGGTTAATAGAAGTCTCCCAAAAATTATGCATATTAAAAAATGTTAATTGACAAAATATTAAACGCGCTCTCATTTGTTAGCCGCTATGGATAAAAGTGTCTGCTAAATGAAATGTAAGTGTAAAAATGGAGTTTTTTAAATGAAGTTTATAACCAATACATAAATGGTTAAAAAGTCACTTTTTGGTCAAACTTTGTGTAAACTTCATCCATAGTTGCTTGCATAGTTGAGCAGACTAAGACCTGAGACCAGTTTGTTAAAAAAAGCTAGTTCTGAGAAAAGATGCAGCATCAATTGTTTGCATGTGTTACTTTGATATGTTATAAATAATGCAATGGCATTCAGGTATTTAAAGTGTTTACGATCTTAATTTTTGTATTTATATTTTTAGGTTATAACATCAGTCTTCTTTGTGATGTTATTTATATAATGATTTTCTGGTGGCCTTTCCATTGGATTTGTTTACATGTCAATCAGTTAAGCTGCTGTTTGAGAGCAGTTATGGCTAAAAGTATTTCACGTTGATTTAAAATACATTGCAACATTCTCTTAACCATTCCGCAACCATTCTGCATGAAATCGATGAACGATTCAGTTGTGCCAGGATGTTTATGTAGCAATACAAACCCAGTCAAGTGCAAAAATGTTGACTTGACATCTGATTCCTGTCAGCTAATGCGTTATGACGCATGTTTTTGAATAAAAATGCATTCTTCTAAGATGCTACAGCAGACATCAGTGCACACGTCTCAGATGCGCACCTAGTGTCCCCTGATCTAGTTTTCCCTTCGCAAGGAGTCTTGGATCTCGATCGCCAAAGCTCAGTCATTGTGAAAGGACGGTTGTGTTATCAGGTGGATTGACTTCCCCTATTATTTGCAGTTCCTTATTCTGTGTTGTGCACATCAGACAAACGAATTCACATTCTTTACACTGTGCCTCTGTGGGAATAAGGAAGTGGCTCAGCAGCTATAATTCTTGAATAGATATAGTCAGAAATGACCTTTTTGTGATAAAATGGCAGGCAATTTTGGGCTATGTGCATTAAAAGTATATGCATGTTTTATCAGTATGTGTGTTTCAAGGCGATCAAACCCAATGAACACAGTGCCCTACCAAGGGAACATGCTCCATATAGCACTTTACATTACATTATTTAGTGACAGTGGCAGCATTTGGCAGGGGTTTTGATGACAGGCGCATGTTCACGGCTCAGATCGACTATAAAATCCTTACACTACAGTACATGGAACCCAGTGGGATTACAGAAAGATTTAATAACAGTTTGATCAAATCGCACAAGTCTAAGCTGCAGAAGATGATGTTAAATTGACATCAATTTCCCTGATCTAACTAAACATCAATACTGTCTATAATTATACCACTCTCCTATTAACAGTATAGTAATTTATTCACAAGATTTAAGGTGTCTCACAGTCTAGATTTATTATTGTGACAGTCAGGCAGATGAACTTGTGGCTTCAGAAGTTAAGCAATCACAGCTTTACATCACAATCATTCTTTCTGCATGTAACCTGTATTTATATTGTTTAGCGACACCCTGGTCATGTCACAGCAATTCACTTATTTAAGCTTTTAGCTTTTACATATTAGCTATAGACAGTTTCATCGGACGCACGCGGCTTGCCCGAAGTTAACTTCCTGTCTGTGTTCGTTTATCAGTCTGGATAGGCTAATAATATAACACTTTATATTTTAATTAATTTATATTGTTATTTTATTGTATAATAATTGTATTAAATAAACAATTTGTTGAATGGCTCGTGTAATTTTGTCACATTTAAGTTTTGCCAAGTAACGGTTCTTCTTCTGGTAACCCAAAATAATACTGACTTAGACATGCTTTTAACTTGCTAGCTAATGTCAATTACTTGTTATTTATTTTGCTTGTTATCAGAAATAATCTGCAGGGACACTATGCTTTGCAGATGTGTACCGGAAGTTAAGCTTGGGCCACAAAAGCGTGCATGCGCAGTAACATTTGTTTGTGTTGTTGCTTTAAAACCAGTTGCTTATGGTATAAAAGGCATGACTGAACTGTATCATGATCCATGTTGCATAGAAAAGATAAGAATTGTATAACCATGTTAGCCTGATTATGAAACATAAACAAGACCAAAAATCCTCTGATCATCTGTGCTTTTCAACACACCTTCCTACACACATTAACCATTTTTAGAATGGTTGAGAACTGAAGTATTGACCATGCAGATGGAATTCATACCTGCGGTCAGGACACAAAAGGACATTCTTAGTTTAGTTCTTTGAGCTAACACAAGATGATGTGCTTTTTTTATCACAGAATGACCTTTAATAATGTTTTACACTTTACATAAATAGTTCCTATTTTAAATAAACTTATTCGAGATGGGCGATGGGGAAGTACGCAAGTAATTAATAGCAATGATCAATCATGTAAACTGTTTATCTGTGACTTGAGTTTTTAGATTATATTGACATTTTGGGCAGGACATTGTCCAATACATAAGGACTTTGGTTTGCGTTGCATGTGTTGCAAATACACACACTTGTCAGAGATGTCCACCTGACGCATATGCGTTTCATCTATCCCAGTCCCAACCCGACTACTCAAGATAAACCCGTCAAGTGCTCAAGCAGTCAAAATAACCAAAATGCACACATTCCTATGACTCACTGTCAAAGTAAAACCATCTCACTCTGTTTCTGTACGTAGCGCTGAAGAGTCCGGCTGCCTTCCACGAACAGAGGAGAAGTCTGGAACGAGCGCGCGTAAGCAACATTATATCTACATACATATACAGTGACCTTGTTATCTGTCAATAATGTTTATTCAGGCCCTTATGAAAACATCATAAGCATTCTTTGATTGACAGTTCTTTCTTTTATCTTTTACTGTTACAGACGGAGGACTACCTGAAGAGGAAGATCAGGAGTCGACCAGAGAGGTCTGAACTGGTTAGGATGCACATTCTAGAAGGTGAGTGTCAGATCGTTTACAAAATGTCACATTTTAGATATATAAGTGTGTAAATTGAATTGTAAGACAAAGTTGCGTTTGTTTGTTTATCCATGTTTCTGTTATGCAATTTTTACCTTTGCCACAATGACCTAATAATTTGGAATGGCCGATGCTCATATTAAGAAAGCAATGTGGCCAATTTATAGATATAACAAATTTAATTACAGTAAATGAGAGACATACAGAAAATTGGTCAAACTAAATTCGCATCAACCCAATTAACCCATTAACCATCGATGTATCGACCCAGTGTGTTGCTGTGAGTTTGACAGCTTCTTTTACACCACACTTGTTTTGGCATAACTTCTGCATACATTCAGCATTTGTATTGCAGCAGAAACAGGCATTCGCATTGAGCGCTGTGCAAAACATCTAATTTAGTTATTAGATTCTCAGCCGAAATTTCAGGTGGTTTTAACCGAGAGGGAAGTGTTTAATTTATTACTATTCACCCACAGAGACTTCAGCAGAGCCCTCGCTGCAGGCCAAGCAGCTGAAGCTGAAGAGAGCGCGTCTGGCTGACGACCTCAACGATAAGATCTCCCACCGCCCTGGACCCATCGAGCTGGTCAACAAGAACATCCTCCCTGTGCCCACGCTCATTGGTTAGATTTTAACAAACTTTCTAAAACAGCTCTTGTGTTGTGTGAAGTCTATTATACGGCAGTGTCGCGATAGCTGTGCATATAGCTGTGCATGTGACGATTGACTAGTCAATACCGTGAAATCCTGCCTTGAGAATAACCACAGGCTCAATAATCTGATCAAATCTGCAAAACCACATTTATATAGCGTGTATTCACACATGCGTGCCATATGTGCATTTGTAAATTAAATGAATGATAAGATCAGGATTGAACAAAGCCTAAGAATGCAGAACAAATGCAGTTGCTGTGCTATTGGTTCGAAAACGAGAAGTCACTAATAATTTATTTTACCATTATCAGTCCTAATGTAATATCTGAATGTATCCATGCACAGATCTGACAGACATTATTTCTTTCTCACAGGTACAGAGTCTCCGAAGGGTGAGAGCTCCTCGTTGGACGAGGACAGTAGTGATGCTCTGTCACCGGATCCACAGGGCAGTCAGGACTCACCGCTGAGCCTCGGCCCTCAACACTCTCCCTCTGATATGCTGAATATGAACGGAGACCTCTCACCCTCTCAGGTGCACTTAATGTTCTGTTGTACAATATTGCATCAACATTTACATTTATGCATTTGGCAGATGCTTTTATCCAAAGTGACTTACATTGCATTGTACTATACATTTTTGTATAGTAAGCAAGTGGGGGTTAGGTGCCTTGCTCAAGGGCACCTCAGCCGTTACCCGCCAGCCCTGAGAATCGAACCAGCAACCTTCTGTCATGGGTCCAATTCTCTAACCACTGGGCCACGACTGCCCATGCAATTGCAATTGCACTTGTAATTGCACCTTAAATATGCTAGAGGGCAGCACTGTTCCATGCTTGAATTAGCTTGTACATCCTTATTATATAAAGTATTCACTTTAAGTATTATAAATCATTTATTGTTATTGCACAACAGTAACTTTATATTGTTTAGTTTATATCCTTTCATTCTGCTTGGATGTGTTTTTGGTGCTTCAGATGGGATGTCACTCTTAAAGGAGTAGTTTAGCCAAAAATGAAAATTTCTATCATCTGCAAAACACAAAAGAAGATTGAAGAATGTTGGTAACCAAAAACTATTGGTCCCCATTCACTTCTATTGTATTAACACAAAACCAATGCAAGTCAATGAGGACCAGCGGTTTTTGTTTACCAACATTCTTCAAAATATTTCCTTTTGTGTTCTGCAGAAGAAAGAAAGTCATACAGGTTTGAAATGACAAGAGGTTGAGTAAATGAAATTGGAGTAAAAAATCAACTTGAGCATATTGGGTCTAGCAAGTTTTAACCATTATTTAACAATTATTTTATTTTAGTTCTTCACTCAGGCCACACCTCCTATATTCGGTGCATCTGACACCTCTCCTCCACATAATCCAACCAATGAAACTACTACGACAAACTGTGCCCGCCCACCAACAGGACACACAAAGGTAAATCAATCTCTCATCCATAATGACTCATAATAAAATTGTGAAATTATAATCACAACAAAATGAAATCATTATTGGGAACCAAATATAGTAAAAAAAATTTTTTAAATCCCCTCCTAAATGTCAACAACAGTCCAAGTCCAGCACAGATCGGGCTACACAGCGGCCCAAGAAACCCAAAGATAACAAACCCAAAGTAAAGAAACTCAAATATCACCAGTACATCCCCCCCGACCAGAAGAACGAGCGCGAGCCGCCGCCTCAGCTGGACTCCTCGTATGCCAAGATCCTCCACCAGCAGCAGCTCTTCCTTCAGCTTCAGATTATCAACCAGCAACAGCAGCACTACAACTACCACACCATCTTGCCCGCCCCTCCCAAGTGAGTGCAACACACCATATCCATTCATTTTACTGTGGTAGAATTTTCAAGTAAAATGTCTGCATGTAGACATAACCAGGTCTCTGTGTTAAAGCTTGATAAAGGATATGAAATATTTTCAGCACTGTTACGACATTGGATTTATGTATTTGCTTATCTGTACATTTCTAGAGTTTCTACTGAAAAGCAGCAACCATCCACCAATCCTGGCCCCTCCCCTTCCCAGACTATTTCCACCTGTTCTGCAGTGTCCTCCAGTCAAAATGGTCCTAATCGCCAGAGCCAGCCAACAGTGGGAGGAGCTAAGCCCAGCACTTTGCCTGCCAACCTAGATGAATTCAAAGTGAGCAATAGTTGTAATTCACTCCTCATTTTAACACATTTCGGAACTGATTTTTGTTCATTTTTCCTGCAGGTTGCCGAACTTAAACAAGAGCTCAAATTAAGAGGTTTGACAGTATCAGGCACTAAAAATGATCTCATCGAACGACTGAAAAACTACCAGGAACAGAACGGTGGTTCCTCAGCAGCAGCAGGGGCGAAAACCGCCCCTGCTCCGGTTCAGTCATCTGGTGCTGTCCAGCATCAAGCGAAAGAAATAAAGATGTCCTTTTCCATAGCAGCTGCCACCAGGGTCCATGCCACAACTCCGCCTCAGATTATGCGCTTTAGCAGCACTAGCTCCTCCCCTCCCGCATCTCCCACCCCCTCTGACCGCTCTCTGGCTGGATTGAGTCCAGATGAGGCCAGCTGCAATGGAGACGTGTTTGGAGAAATGGTAAGTCTGCAAAATTTTCACTATAATTGACAAGCTAGTTGGTTGTCAACTAGTCGACTAGTTGCAGTGGCGTATGTGAGAATTTGTCTCTTTCTCCCATAACAGGTCAGCTCACCTCTCACCCAGCTCAGCCTGCACCCCTCTCCAGAGCATCCCTCTCCGGTTAAAGAAGAGCCTCTTGGACAGATGCAGGCCTGCTGCAGCCTCTCTCGCCCGGGTCCATTGCCATCAGCCCCACCTCAGGAACAAGTTCCTCCTCTAGACAAAGACCAAATGCTTCAGGAGAAGGACAAGCAGATTGAGGAGCTAACACGCATGCTGAGGCAGAAGCAGAGGCTGGTGGAGACCCTGCGCTCCCAGTTAGAGCAGGGTAAGCGCGGAACAGCTGCAGAGGGCATGAACAACACTGTCAACACTGAAATACCTTCCCTCCCCAATGGAGTAGAAGTGAGAGTGAAGGAAGAGGTCAAGGAAGAAATGGACACATCGGAAAACCCGCAAAAGCAGGTCCAGCCGCTGAAGCAGCAGCAGACGCAGTGTTCGCAGCAGACGCTGCTCAAGCTGCAGCAGATTCATCGGTTACAGCTGCAACAGCAGCAGCAACAACAACTGCAGCAAGTGCTGGTGGACCTACCCAACATACAGCAACAGAAAACACAGTTGGTGCAACAGCAAAAACAGCAGCAGATGAAGCAAGAGCAAGGAAAGACGCAGGTTTTGCAACAGCAGCAAAAGACGCAGTTACTGCAGCAGAAACCGCAGATGATGCAACAGCAGCAGCAGAAAACGCTGTTACTGCAACAACAGCAGCAAAAGATGCAGCTGCAGAAGACAACACTGCAGCAGCAACAAAAGTTGCAGCAGCTCATCATGCAGCAAAGCCAGCAAAAGCGGATACAAGCCAATCAGAAGCAGCAGCAGAAGCCACAAAATCAGCCACAGCAGCAGTTACAGACACCACAGGTAAACATCATTACCTTCCCTTCTGATGATTTAGATCTTTATTTGCACATTTTTGCATAACTGCACTTAATTCCCTTCACAGGTTTCGCAAATGTTTGTCAACCAGCAGTCTGGTACTCAGATCACCACATCTTTCCCACTGGACCTTCTAAAGGGTCACGGCACACCCACACTGGTCACTGATAGCAACGGCAACCGCTATCTCATTGCACTCACCAGTAATGGTGTAGACACCTTGACTGGAAAATCTCCTCAGAGCAAATCTAATGGACGCATTACTCTACAGGTGAATAATAAGGAGTTTTAAAGGTGCAATGTGGAAGATTAAGGACTATCTATTGATAGAAATGCAATATCATATACATAACTATGTCTTCGGAGGTGTATTAAGACCTCAAATAATGAGCTATTTCTATGTATATACACCACGGGTCCTTTTACATGGAGCCACTTTAAAAGGTGCTTTAAAAGGGAGGGGGCGCAGTGGAGTGAGCCATTGGTTGCAATTCGCAACCTCACCACTAGATGCCGCTAAATTTCATGCACTGGACCTTAAATCCTGAACTAAAAACATTACATAATTTCTTTGTTTTGCTTTGGTTCAGAGATTACAGTCTACCCCTACCAAGCTCCCTAGCCAGTCATCTACTGATGTCACCACTTCTGCCAACCAACCACAGGCTGTCAGAGAGCCTGTCACCAAAGTATGTGCATTATACGTGGATATCATTTCTCAAACCTTATAATTTAGTTAAAATATTACATAAGATATCTGTTGATTTAACAAATTCTGTAGCCTTTAAATCTAACATTGCATTGTCACTCTCAGGTTCAGAAAGTAGGGCTTCACTTGGACACCACATCTGTCCAGGAATCCAGCCAACCAGTATCTGCTCCACCCAGCTTTGAACACTTTTTCACAGAGGAATCAAACTCACTGAGCAAACCCTCCTCACCTCCTCCATTCAAGGTACAGAACTATTAGATCAACATACATCAAACACATTAATATTTATAGGTTTTTCTCTCTTTACCTATGTCTTCTAAACATTTCTATTTTTCCTCCCCCATTATCTCCTCTATTAGGAGGAGGTTTGCCCAACCTTTGATCGCCACACTTTGTTCACCCCTTCCTCCCCAAAGCCAAACCCTCAGCGTTTCAAAGTAAACCCTCCTCTCTCTTTATTTCTTTTTCACACCTGCTTTCTCTTCTCTGCTTCTGCTGATTCTTAGTAATGTTGGGAATTTGTTCTTTTTATAGGAAAACATCTCTAACAACCAGCAAATAGATGACCTGTTTGAAATCTTGATCAAGAGTGGAGGTAAAAACAACTCTCTTGGAAGCTTTTTTTTTTGCAATCAAATTGGCTTTACAAGTCATTTCAACTTACTGTTCAACATTTGTAAATGTTTTCACATGTTAACGCCTACATTTATTACTGCCCACCCATGATCACCTGAAATGGATGTAAAAAGGAATATATAATTCAAGTTATTGTTTAAGCTACAGTTTGAGAATAAAATTGTTGTACTTTTCTCTCACCTCACTCTCTTTTTTCTCAATCAGAAATTTCATCTGGATTTAAAGCCAATCAAGACCCCTCCCTGTCAGATTTCCACAACAGCCCACCAACTCCCTCCCCACCTCCTTCTCCGCTCCACCTGTCACCGCCCACTCACCATCCTGACCCCACTTCTCCTCCGCAGCTCTCAGACATGCAGGACAGGCCCTGCTCCGGCACCGGCCGTCTTGAGGACTTCCTGGAGAGCACCACTGGGACTCCCCTTCTCGGTGTGGAGCCAGACGGCCCTATGACCTTAATCGATGATCTCCACAACCAAATGCTGAGCACTTCCAGTATTCTGGACCATCCCCCATCTCCAATGGACACCAGTGACCTGAGCTTCTCACCCCACCCGACCAGCCTGGACTTTGAAGACCCCAACCTCGATGGCATGGATTGGCTGGACATACCCTTGGTAGGAGGGGGCAGTAATTGTAACGGTGCTGGTATGGTCCTGGCTCCTCTGAGCTCACACACCCCACCCAGTGTGTTTTCCACAGACTTTTTGGACAGCTCGGATCTGCAGCTCCACTGGGACTCCTGTTTGTAGCTTTTGGTCTTAATTTGCTTATCGACACACAATTTTGCACCTTCAACGTTACTGTGTATCAAGCATACACAAAACTCTCCTGACGCACATGCTGTTTATTACGCTGAAAAGCTTTATTTTTCATCATATTTCACTAGATTGCCGGATGGTATTTAAATGGTACCTGCGTCTGATGTAGGTCCTCTTAAGCACTGATTTTTAAGCTCGAATCACGTGGCCGTGTCGCCTTTGCCAACAGAGAGACCAATCTGGACCCTGCCACCAGCTCTCCTCCAGTAATTTCTCATAAGCAGCCTCGACCATGTCCTACAAATCCATTATTTGGTCTAGATATTAGACCAGTCATGTGCATCCATGAGATGAGGTTTTAACTGTAAGCACAGAGGTGACTAACCCTCTTTGGCGCAGCATAAAGTAGTATTTTGTTTACTACCTGTTTCAGGTAAGCTATGATGGCTTATATGAGGTTACATTGCAGTTATATGTATTTCCTCTTTCTTAGTGATTCTATGGGATCTCCATTAGCTCCATAGCTTTATGCAATCACAGTTGCTCACATAAAAAAAAAAAGAAACAAAAGATTGAGGGACAATCAATGATATGAACCCCTCCTTACTGCACCATTTAAAATGTTTAAAGCTGTTGTACCCTTCGGCATGTTCGTTCTACCAACTTTGCACTTAAGCCGATCCGACTGGTGCTCTGGTTTAATGAAACAACCCAATGCAATGGGCTCTGCAGGGAACCAGGTTTGGTGGTGTTCACCAGATCTCTATGCATTGCTGTACTTTAGGATCATTATATTTCTAAAACCTGTGTTGTGCCCTATGATTGTAGCGGTTGTATGGTGGAGGTCAGTGCTGGGGTTCAGGTTTCAGAGTATTTGGAACTTCTTGTTTTTTAAAAAAAGGAAACAATAAAAGAAAAAGAAAGTGCCTTGTGAAGTGTGTTTTGTTTTTATTGTTGCACTCATATACAGTGCATAGTATAGGTTCTTATTTGCAAAGGCAATTTGACCCTTTTATTTTCCTGACATTTTATCAATGATTTCAATAAGGGGTCATATTGACCCCAAATATGTTAATCTATACATTACTCAAATTTAAAATGTTAATGGTTTTTATTTACACACATTTTACCTATCCTAACATTTTAATAAAAAATTAGGACGAAGCATAATAATCCCTTGATTTCTATATGTTTTAGCATATTTTGAATTGCCCCATTTACATTAAAATAAAACTTTGTGTAGCATAAAATTTACTGGATAGTTCGGAAAACATTAACTTTTATGACATTTGAGGCCAGTTTTACCAGTCAAAACAATATTTCACATTTTTACCCCACTCGATAAAATGTGTACAGGCCTTAAATGTGGATGTTTATTAATTCTTCTAATGACCTTAAGCAAAAGTCAGAAAGAAATCGAGGTTTAAAAATATAATCGGAATGTTCTCTGAGATGTCACAGTAGCTGTGGGGTCCAATTGACCCCAAAGATAATAGGAGGGTTAAAGCAAACAGGAGTAGGCCTATTGTTTTCTATGATGTTAAACACAAAACATGCCTCAGTATAGACGTTTCAGCAGCAACAACATAAACGTCATGTGGCCCAAACTGAACTTCCGGTAGACTTCTGCAAAGAATCAACATATCTGTTGCGTAGATTAATTTAATACAATAATACACAATACAATATTAAAAGAAATATAAAATAAATTGTTATATTACTAGCCAGACTGATAAACAAATACAGACCTGACGTTAACTTCCGGCCAGACGCGTGCGTCCGATTAAAAAAACGTTTAGTTACGTTGTTTCATGTGTTAATTAACATGGGACATCACACTAAATATGTTAATCAGGTAACAACTCAGTTGAATATAATTAAGAAACAATTCAGATAAGTAACTTACTGCTATTATGGACACCAAGGTCACCACTGCGATTTAGGTTGTTAAGGGATAAAGAATTCAAAGTTTGAGGAATTTGGGGGAACGAAAGATGTATACTTTTCTAAAGTTACTCGATGTAAATTGTGGTCGTGTTGGTTTTACCTGAGAGTTGTCCACAGCACTCAGCGCTATCACTGCTGGCCAAAGGAGGGCGAGAGAGACCCACAACTGCACAAATTCAGAAAATACTCACTGCTGCTACTTGTAAAACGTAAATAATGAAAAAGAAAATGTTTTACCATTTTGTGCGTCGAACTTACACGCAACACGGAGTGATTTATGTCAAAATGCCTTTATTGTGTTATGAATATAAATTCAGAAGGAAAAAACGTAACGTTACGTCACATCCTTTCTGTAACGTTGGTTTATCAATCAGCCTTTACTTTATTGATTATTTCATTTTGTCTTATTTACTGAAAGATTCTAAATCATTTGTTGTTTAAAAAAAGTTACATAGTCTTTTCTGTTTCGATTTCTGTCGTGAACTTTTCAACCGCTAAAAGCCCTTGTGCTTTACAAGTAACGCTAAGTAACGTTAGCTCATTAATTCTTATAGAAGGTACAAACGTAAACAACGTACAATTCTACGCGTTTATGACCACTCCTAATTCTGATGTCGGTGTTGTTTCTAAACAAATTTGTGAAAGTCTGTATAAATATTAAGTAGAATAAATATATAGTATTACAGAGAAGTATTTAAGATGCTTTATGTAAATGTTAAACAGATAAAAACAGATGCATCCAGTTTACAGAACATGATGATACGAAAAACACAACTCAATACTGGAAAACAGGAATCACAAAACTGCATACTTTTTGAATAGGCCTACTACTACAAACATTTAAAAAATATAAATCATATCTACTTCAAGCAAATGTATCATTTTGTAGCTTTCATACCCATCCTACAGCAGAAGGCATTTAGTATGGATTCTGTATCATATGATTCCAATCACTGTATTGTGTTGAAGTTTATCTTGTAGTTTTGATGCATTGTCTTTAAGGTGAATGTTTTGCTTTATTTTGGCAGTTGTTAAAGGAATAGTTATCCCAGAAATTATGCCATACCAAATATATACGACTTCCTCTCTTCATCTTTTTTATTCTTTTTTAAAATAGAAATATCAGTCACTTTATATACTGTACATATAAGTCCCAAAATGTTAAAGCGGCAGAAAGCACCCAATAGCACATCTGTCTATCATAAAGGCGATTTTCTCAATGTTTCTTTTTTTGCACCCTCAGATTCCAGAGTTTAAATAGTTGCATCTCATCCCAAAATTGTCCTATCCTAACAAACTATACATCAATAGAAAGCTACTTTATTGAGCTTTAATGTTTTTTTTTCAGGATCATTTGAAGTTATCAACATAATGTCATAATTTTAATTTTGGGGTAAATTATTTATTTTATACAAGAAATGATATTATGCCATTGCATAGCTTGTTCTAAAAGGTGTCATTCCCAGTTCGAAGGTGCAGCAGACTGCATTTCTTCAACATCACACTATGTGGCAACCAGGCAAAGACAAAAATCTGTAAGCAAGCAACACACCTAAACATTTTGTCTCACGTTCAACATGTTCAACAAAGATGATTGTAAATCACTCAAGCCATATTGTTTGTCATAATGACAATGCTTATCCTTTCAAATCAGTGATTTAATAAATGACTTTGTTGCAAAATTATACTAAAATAAAAAAATTAACCCCGTACTACATTTTATACACAAATTCCATTGACCTGGATCTTTAGCAAGAGAATAAGCTGTGAAGTGTCTTTTATCTCAAATATTTGATCCTGAGGTTGTGCTTATATAAGGATGACCAGGATAATGTCCCTGTTTCTCTTTTCTTAATGTTCCCATTGAGTTTATGTGGCCCTGGGGGCCGTTCCCATGTTTCGGTGTGAACGCTCAACTCGTGTAATGTTAAGAGCATGCTGTGGTGACATGAGAGAAAACCCTGGATCTGAGCAGAAACCATGTTAACCTAAACAGAGTTTGCACACAATCATGACATTGTAGTCTTTTTGCACATCCACTGCTCAGACAGTGACCTCTGTCTTGCTGTTCGTCTGGTAGGCTCTAAGTTTGGGATAGGGATGATACAGTGGGTGTCCTCCATAGCTTGAGGGCCGGGAGAGGAACTCAGGCAGTACTTCCACGCTGTACTGCCTCCTGTTGACCGAAATCTGTCTGCGATTGGAGTGCCCTGGATGTGAGGTCTGCCGGTACACGTGTCTTTGCCCAGAATCCCAAGCTTTGAAGGCTGAGCTTGAAAGATGAGGGTGGGTGATTGTCTTTGGGATGTTGGACCTCTCGAGTTGGTTGGTTGGGATTGAGATGGAGAGGGGGGAATGGATGTCATGGGAGGGTTGGACCTGGTGAATGTAGGACTTGTCTTTTAGGTGCATGTGCATCGGTTGGAAGCGTGCGGGAGGGGAATGATGTTGGGAGAAATCCATTAGTGGGTAACTCTTGTAGTAGCCTCGGGTTGCAGTATCAGCTGTGAAGAAAAGCAGAAAGGCAGAAAAAATGAATTTATCTAACGTAAATGCCCAATAGTAATCTGTTAGATAAGTGAAATATTGTTGTTGGTGATATGATGGAGTCAACTAATGGTCAAGGGTAAGGTTAAACACTTAAGGGGATAAATCACCCAAAAATACAAATTCTGTCATCATTTATTTACCCTCATGTCATTCAAAACCTGTATATATAAAGAAGATATTTTGTGAAATGTTTCAATGGTTTTGTGCCCATACAATGGAAATCAACGGGGGTCAGTGTTGTTTGGTTACCAACATCCTTTAAAATATCTTCTTTTGTGTTCTGCAGATGAAAGAAAGTCATACGGGTTTGAAATGACATGAGGGTAAATAAATAATCAAAGAATTTACATATTTGTAAAATCTATAAAAAAATTCCTTTTTAATAGTTCAACTGAAGATGAAGGTTAAAGATATTCTACGGTAATAGTTTTGCTGTACATTGCAGACCAAAATGTCCTAGGATGTCTCGTATGTTGTTAAAGCTAGTTATGCTGGAAAAATACCTGTAAAAACAGTAATACTTCAGCAGCTAGGGTACCAGTAAATACAATATAATAATATATTTTTTTTAATTAAGTTTTACAATGTTAATGTAATGTAATTTGACATTTTATGTAAAAATTCTGCAAAATAAAACCGTAAAAAAACGTAAAATTATAGTTCTTTACAATGTATGCACCATGTGAAATCCATTGAGTTTACTCCATCTGTGGAGTATCAGTCTTTGTTTTAATGAAGCTTCATTGTCTATATGTTGCTTTGATTCCTGCTGAGAGCTCTCTGAGAGCCTGTCTAGCCTGAAATATGTAAAGGTCATTCCTCGGACATGAGTTATCTCTCTTCTCACTGTTTTTACCTGCGAGCAGCTCGCTCTGTCTTGCCGCATTAACATCCGCTGCAGCACTTGTCCCGCTTGTTCTTGTATTGGATAAGTAAATCAGAAGGTTTTACAAAGTGTGTATATATGAGTGTATATCAGGATACCTATACATGCCCAAAAGGGCTATGGGTAAAATTCCTGCAGATCGGTCATAGCCTCATCAAAACTGGTTTTGTGAACTGATGTCAGAGGGCATTCTTTCAAGTCAAGTCATATTTTTAGCATCTTTTCTCTTGTTCATTACTCTTTTCTGGCCACAAGGTGATTCAGGTAGATGACAGCTGATGAACCTCGAGCTTGTTCCAGATGGCTGTGTTGTCAGTGTGCATCATCATCATCATTATTATAGTGATCATCATGATTGTTGACTATGCTGGCAATGGACCGCTGTTCAGTAACATTAGGTACAGACATGATCTGTTTACATACATATGTGCATTATGTATGCATCATCGAGTCACTTAATTGATTTTACTAGCATTCTTTGTGTACATTTGACACGAATCTGAAGACAGTTCAAATGAACAACTGTGTGAATGTGCACAACCGGGACTAAGATGTTTATTTGAATATTTTGGGGTGAAACAGAGTAACCTTGTTGTACTGCCCCAGATGTGCCCCTGGCTTCCCTCATTCTGTCAATCAAACTAAGAGAATGTTGTTCATGATACTCAACCATTCATGAAGCAGTTCAGTCAGTGGTGTGTTTGTGCATAAAGTAGCATGTTAATTTCTTACCGACAGCTTTTAGAGAGGTGTATTTATTAAGCGCGAGGCCTGGTATACTGAGGTTGCTTTGAGGATGATGCAGTCCGACGGGTGTACCAAAAGAGTAGCCAGCGTTGTTTAGATGGTATTGCTCTGGAATACAGAAGACGTGTAAAATGAACATTAAAAAGATGTATGTATAAATGTATATGAAGATACAAAGAGTTAGTCATTTGCATACGTTTTTCTGTTTTAGCTGTTCTCTGTACTCGCAATATATTAAAACTTATTTAAATTTACTTTATATGTGGCACGTCATCAGCCTGTCTATATTGACTACAGATGTTGTTTAGGGCACTCAAATCAGATGCCCCGGTCTGGATGGCCTATTTTTACTCGAGCTGTGGGTGACAGCGCAGGAGGGACATTGATGCAATTAATGAATGTTTTTGTTTTTTCTTTCCTGTTTGTTCCATTACTTATTAGTCATGTTTCATTTAACATGGGCAGTCTGAGAGATGTGGACAGCTGTTGTTTTAGGGTAAACCTGTGCAACACATTCAAAAATTACCCTGGCATTTCCTAGCAGTGGTAAACAGTGTTTTTTTTATTCTTTAAATGAATGTTGCATGAAAGCCAAGAGCATTCCCTTCAGTGCGCTAATTTGGACAAGTACGTTCAGATACTGAGTTTATAAAAAGAGCACAGCCTGTACTGACATCATAACAAAAAAAATAAATTGTCACTGCCGTGACTGCAACTTCATGTCTTTATTTTTCATCATTGTTTTTAGAAATCATTACTATTGGTCACCCTTAAGGTTTGTCTGTGGAATTTGCAGATATTTAACCAATAAAACGTCTTGAATAGAGTTTATCAACTTTGAGATTGAAATTAAGCTCCTGTAGTAAAAGGTTCATCAAAACTTTGATCCACTATATATCATCATCTGTGCTTTTCTGTAGCGCAGTGGTTAGATTATGGGGCTAGCAATGCCAAGGTCATGGGTTCGATTCCAGGGATTGCACACACAAAAATGTATAACGTATAATGCAATGTAAGTCGCTTTGGATAAAATCACCTGCATATATAATATGTATATATATAAGAGTGTAGGACATAGAATATGACAAAATATGAAAAAAGAAAGGTAAAAAATCTGATGTGCAGTAGAAAGATATTTATAATACTGTATAATAAAATAAATACAGCTGAACTGCACTCTAACCAAGTTTTACCAGGTGCATCTAGTGTTATACCATCATGATTCTGTATATTTTAGCTGTGTCTTTTATGGGTTCAGGGAAATACTCTAGGGGTCTTTCTTTTAAATCTTTATCCACTGAGAGTGCAAAGCCCTGAGGACATTGGCTTACCGCGTCACAGTACAGTTCAATTACAGCAGTTCCATTAACCACCATTTACCATCTAATTGCCCTCATGACACTGTCCGTCGGGGCTGATGATGATGAGAAGAGAAGAAACTAATGAAGGCTTTTTTCAGGGAGCAATACTTTACTCGGCATCAGAAAGAGAAATCAGGCCCATTGCATTTATATGATAAAGTGTGTGATGTAATTGCACAAAAGACAGAAAAGAGAGGAAGATGTCTTCTGTGCACATTAACATCTTCATTAGATATTTCTAACTAGACCTTTGAAGTCAAAACTGTTACAGGGAAGCCCAGAGGGCTAATAACAGCTTTTGATGCATTATATAACTCTTTAAGGCTGTACGCAGTGAGTATGTGTTTAGTATGTATCTATGCTGGTTATTAAAGCTGAGTTGTATAATTTCTTCGCCATTAGCGCCATGTAATGGAATTGCCAAAAATAATGATTTTTAAACAGGTTTCTTGAAGATTCGCTTCATGTGACATTGGTTGGCTACTTGGATATAACATACACCCCAGTGTTTTTTTTGTGTGTGAAATGTTTCTAAAGCAGTAGCCCTCATAAAGCATTGCTATTGTATTCTTGTCTGAAACATAGACAGTGTTTCTTGGTTCTTATGAATGTACACTTTGCAATGCTGTGCTATGGTAAAGTTTACAACTAGTCAATATAATCAGACAAATAACTAATAAATCTGCAAGAGCACGTTTTCCCTGCACCAAAATGTTTTTAATTTTCCAAAAGTTCCCATGCTAACTGTGCAATATTGAGTGAACTAATGGATTTACAATGAAAAACCATTTAGCTGAGCTTTTAGTGGCTCTAGGGACATACTGAAGTATAGCTCAAAACAAAGAAGGAGCCCCAAATTGTCCAAAATTGAATCTAAATGCCCATATATGGTCAACACTTTGCCAGTCATGTTTCAGGACGGTATTGTGATTTGAATGGGGAATTGAGAATGTGCAACAGAGATGCACTAATGTGGAATGTGGTGGCATCTGTATATTTGTGCATCATTGTTCTCAGTCTTCAGTGCCACCGTCTCTCGCGGCCTGAAGCATTAAAGACCTCTGTGATGTTGTAGTGTGATGTATGTGTATGCGCATATGTGTGTGTGTAATGGCATATAAAACAAGACTTGAAATGCCTTAGGAGAGAATTAAAAAGGAGAATTGCGTAAGGTCTCAAATTGGTCAGTACTGCATGTCTTTGTGTGTTACATTGTTAAACCATAGATCATGTGGCCGTATAGACGCATATTCTTTCTTATAAGCACTGATACCTTGTTGTAGATCTTTTATAATTTGTTTAACAAACAAATTGTATGGTCTAACTTTATTAACTAGGCTGTTACTGTGTCAGGCTGGAGTCTCCATTTCAAACAAACAGGAGCAATACTTATTTTGACATATAATTTCTTTTTCTGTTGCAGCATACAGCAGTGTCTCATGTAATTGTATAGCCTCAGGGCTTTTAACCAACTCATGTACATTTGCTCCTTGAGGCAAGAGAGTATGGCAGAATATTATTCCCAATGTCTTCCCAGTTTAACTCTTTTAAATAAAAGCCTCCATGAAGACATGTCAGGCCTTTTCAACCTTTCCACTGCACCGTATAAAACAGCGCTAGTGTTATAATCTTTACCCTATTACTAAGGATGCAAAATATACGGCGAGAGATGTACAGTCACAGCAATAAACCCTCTAAGCACCTCCGAGCGAAACTTAAATCCTTTCCATAAAGTGCAGAGAAAAGTGTGCTTAAGCCCGGCACAGACGCTGCTTATCAGCATAAACCCCACATCAACTGTCGGTCTGGAGCTCGCTGCGTCTCACACTTGTGTAAATCCACTGAGCGGAATCAGATCAGCTTGCATATAGAGATGAGCGAGAAAAGGAGGTTACAGATGTAGTTTCTTCTGGTTTTTGAGGAGAAATGGAAATTATGTGGGGAAATAGGAATGATAAAATGGGAAGGTGTAAAAGGTGGTGTGAGGGAGGGAGAGAGGCACTTCATCAAGATCAAACTTGTCTTAGACACAAATGGCAAAATGTACAAAAGCAGCTCATGGGATCAATCAACATTATGAGCACATCAGTCAATGCTATGAGGGTAAATCTAGCACTAGACCTCTAATATCATTTGCAGTGTTTTGCTATGTGATCTTTTTTTGCAAATTTGGGTCATTTTGTTATTTTAAAGTCTAATTGTAAAACATTTGTAAATCATGCTTTCATGTAATTATCATTGCCTTGTTTTTATTGAACGGTTTATAATCGTTTCGCGTCAAACCACCTGTTTCACAAAAGTTTCTTCAGATTAAACGATAAACAGGTAAGAAAGAGATGGTTCTTTAAAGAACCTTTGACTGAATGGTTCTTTGTGGAACCAAAAATGGTTCTTCTATAACATCGCTGTGTAGAACCTTTTAAGCACCTTTATTTTTAAGAGGGTGTAGGCTACTCATATACAATTACACTTAGGAAGACTCTCCTTTTATTTAAAAACAGAAACATTTCTTCTTATTGCACAGTAGTCAGAATGAGAGAAAGAATTACAGAATGAGATTTGGAGAGGAAATAGGAAGAACGGAGAGGTGAGACAAGAAAAATGGTGGATAATTTATTTTTTTAAGTTAATGCAATGATGACATGAATATTATACTAACCTGAGGACAAATTTTCTGCCACCCCATTTATGTCTGTATCAATCAAAAAGAATAAAGCAGCTGTGAGGCAGTGATACACAGTGTGTTGTCATGTAATACTCTAAGGGACGGAGCCCTTTGGGAAACAGGGCCCATGAGCAAAAGTGTCTGAAGAAAAAACCAAAGACACTAATTTCACTGTGATTATTCATGCTAGAACACATCATCCTCAGATTCCCGTAACTGAACCCACTGGACTATTGGTGTACCGAGCCAATCCAGAATTCACTGCTCCTAAGATAAGGTTACTGCCTTCTGGCCATTTGTACATCAATGCACAAATGTTATTCATACATTAAGGTGGAGATTTATTTAGAAGGTGATGCAAACCCTGATCTATAACCCTAATTATGGTTATATGAGAGAAGAACATTAGCATAAGGAAAGAGAAGATGATTAAAACAGGCACTGTGGTGGGCTCACCGCTGCGGCTGCGAAGCATCCGGGCAGAGATGCCATTTGCTCCAGTGGGGGTCGTGCTTAGAGGTCCATCCACGGCACTCACCTCACCACCTGGCTGCTTCAGCAACTCCTGCAGTGTCCTGCACAGAGATAACAGTAGTTATTTAGCAGATCCGAACACCCAAAGCATCTTAAAAACAATCTTGCTGGATCAACGTAATCTTGCTGGACAATTCACATGTACCCATTCACTTCTATTGTACGGACACAAAACCATTGCAAGTTAATGGGGACCGCCGTTGTTCGGTTACCAACATTCTTTAAAATCTTTTTTTGTGTTATGCAGAAGAAAGAAAGTCATAAAGGTTTGAAATGACAAGAGGATGAGTAAATGATGACAGAATTTTTATTTTTGGGTGAACTGTCCCTTTAAATCTCTTAGAATTTCGGTGATGGATTCTTCTTTAAGCAATAAACAACTCAAATAAGCAAACTCCTGGTAACCTATTTCAAGTTGAGAGTAAACTGCTGATATATATCAGCGTAACATGAATGGTATAGAGCTGTGTGCCTTGAGGCGGATAATCAGCACATTTTATCAATATAGTCATTCAGCATCAGCTGGCAGCATACAAACAGTGTTTGTTTGTATACCAAGCAGGCAATGAGTTTATGCTCAATATGATCTTTGCACACAGTAGCTGCACACTATAACCATTAGATAAATTACATTAGAACATGTATAGGGCATCTACGGCATATTATTGTCCTGGAGTTCACAAGCCCTTTTCCTACAATGCTGGGTGCTACAAATCCTTGACATTCCATTATTGCTCTATTTCCTCAGGCTTATGCTTGTATCCCTGGTCATCTCTCTCTAATTCCACCCAACACCCCTTAACCAACACGCGAATGTGATGAAATCTAATGTGATTGTCCAGCACAAGCTCGCTGCCCCTTGGCCGCCAAAGCCACTGGCTGTAGGCCACCGCAGCCCAAAATAATAACAGCAACACATAAGAGAGGCATGAGAATACAGTCATCTAACACAGCGATGACGTCTGAGTGCTAGAGACACTTCCAGGACAAGACAGTTGTTCTATCCTACGCCTCCGTGTGAAATGACACTCGATAAGTTTGTACGATTCTTCCAAAGTTATTAACCATTACAAAACAATATTAGACAAACTATTTCTTTGTTACAAAGTCTTTGAAACTGAATATGCAGCACCAGAGTGATGTTTAGAATACAGCACACGCATTGTTTTGGTGATGTAAGGGAATGTAAAAAGTAACAGGGAAACAGACTGTATTGCAATTAGATGGGAACAGCTATTCTATAATCTCACTTTCAGTGTTTTTTGGAATCCTTGTAAGAAGAACTGAACTCAAAGTAGATGACAGACATCATCTGTTTGTTGTACATCTCCCTGTGGAGCTCACACGTATCAGTCATTGAGCCTGGCATTCCTCACCAGCTGTCCTTTTCCAATATGTCACTGATATGAGTGCATGAGCATTTTTTCAACTGATTTTTTTCTTTTGATATTTGATGTTCACAACTTGACAGGTCTAAGTAAACTGATAGACAGTATAAGGGGGGAGGAGACCAACCACTTGCACTAGATACAATCTTTATCTTAGAGATGGCATATTTTTGTATGCAAACCCCGAAAGCAAGTTAGCATTTTAGCACTTCCGGTTCCATCGTGCCAAAGTCAATGGGTTTTTGGTAAATCGCCTGAAGATCTGTGGTTAACAAAACTTATTATTATTTTCCCGTTTTAATCTACAACATAAAACACCATTTATAACCCATTCATGATTTTTTAAAGCCTAATGTCTAAAATGGCGGTTGCTAACAAGTTGCTAAAGCAACTACTGTACATCTTTCGGCGGGACATTACACGTCATCATGCATATAAATCTCACAAATAAGGCAGCATTAATACTAATCTCTAAAAAAAAAGTGGTTTGGGAATCCTTCACTGAGTAATTACTGGATTTCACGGAATCAAGGAACACATTTGTGTGTTCTTGGTGGTGGTGATGTTTATATCGAGTGACCAGTGTAGTCTGTTTATTGCCTTATGTTAGCTTTTTACTTCTTTTTTTATGCCTTTCAGTTAAAAAAGCCAATTATTTATTTCTTTGAATGTTTGAAGAGCCACTTATTTGTCTTTAACAATTAGACAATGACAGCTTACATAGAATATACATAAGAGCCACACATTGTACACAAATAGAATGCCATAGACTCAGACTAAAGAAACAAATTGATGATTGAAACAATCATTGAACAAACAAACAACATTTATTATTGAAACAATCTTGTCAGTTGTGGATATTTCAAGTTAATAGGAGCTGTTTCATCTGTTTTCATCAAGGGGATAACAACAAAATACAGGCAACCCAAATGTTTAGATGTTTGTTTTTAACAGGATTGTACTCATAGAGAATGATCTCATGGATGTGCCATGCTGAAGTCATTGAGTCCAGCAGCTTTACTGATTTCACCCTCAGTGCACACAGACTCAATCCTGTCTCCTGCTGTCATGTTGTTTCACTCATACACTAAATGTGAGAATACAAGCCTATATCCAAGAGAACAGCATATGATTCGACAGAGAACTCATAATATGGTGTTTCTTTTTAAACTTGTGAAAATGAAAATGCTTTTCAAGTTGGATTTTCCATATTGCAATTGGCTTATGGAAATCTTGATGGTCATTACAAAGCCTACATTTTAGTACCTCTTTTCCCATGTCATTTTTTGTCCAATTATATCTCAAATCAACAACTTTAAAGTTAATAAACAGCTTGGCAGCAAAATAATGTTTATGTTAATGGATTAATAATTATAATTACTGCAAGTAGCAGAATTTTTGTGCAGATGGTTTCAGCAAGCCTGCATTTGTTTTAAGGCATGCCATATTTAAAGAATGTTTATTTTCCTGTTCATAAGTGTCACAATGTGTAATCATTCAATCCTGTATAGGGCTATAGATATCACTTCAACACAATGGGAGTCTAATTAGGTTCACCATTTTAATAATGATCTTATAGTTACACAACTGAGGCTGATAGGCATAAATTACAGAACAGTCTCTTTTGATTCAAAGGAATAATTATTATCCTTGTCTGGTTTAATTGCAATAATCATTGCCCTGTGTAATTTAAACAGCTATTAAACTGAATGCAGCGCAGTCATTCTGATAAAGGTTGCCCTGTCAGAGTTCCTCTGTGCAGTTTAGTTTCGTGCAGAACAGAACTCTGGACCTTTTGGATCTGTGTTGAGTGATTTTATCGGCCATCAATCCTAGTGTGCCGTTTCTAGTTATATTACAGGAGAAACAGCTGTGCTTGCCTTAATGCAAAAAAATTAAGAACAGAACCAGTTAAATTTACATTGTGTCATTCCTGTAGCTGCTCATGTCATTTATATAACATGCTAAATTGTATGTAGTTATTTATTTTAAAACACAAGGGTTTTTTCCTCATATGTGACCCTGGATCACAAAACCAGTCTTAAGTAGCACAGGAACATAGTAAGCGCCAAAAATACATTGTATGGGTCAAAATCTCAGTTTCGAGATTTTGTTTTCCAGGGTCACATATGTATTGTTGTATGAGGTAGGGGTTTTTCTTTTTCCCTCACATGTCTGGAGCAAATCTTTGATGTATTATTCTACATATTAGTTAAATTCAAGCTACCATAATAAAATGGAAAAACTTGACAATTACAAATTTTATTAAATTAATAAATGTTAAAGTCAGTAAAGAAATGAAACACGGTAAATATCTATAGTTTTTATGTCCCACTGCTAGTCAGAAGTTTTGTCAAAAGGATTGTTGATGAGTAGTTTTGTCAAAGGTCACAGACCTCCTTAAAGTCACAGTGAAGATGAGGGAGAGACCGTGGGGGTGGCAGGAGGACGCAAATGTCAGTGCACACCCACTAAGATTTAACCATGCAGGAGAGACGTCTGTAAAATCACAGACGCATTAACACGCAAACACACACCGGCCAGCCATGAGCGGCCACATCTCATTCAAGTCAAGTGACTTCAGACAGTTTGGAGTCACAGGTTAAAAATCCAACAAACAAGAAGTGGAACTGATTGCATCATCTGAAAAATCTGAACAAATCTTCATTCTATAAATTAAGCTAATCATAAACTGGCTTTTTAGAAAAATTATAGCGCATTAGACATTTAGTTCTGAGAGCTTTGCCTAATATTCTTTAAAAGTTTTCTCAAAGTTAAGTAAAATAAAAACTATTTACACTGAGTGCCTTGTTGGTAGAAATAATTTTAAACAGTGACTCCAGTGGCGTAAGGTGTAAAGTGTGTATTGAGTACACCTTTTGCCGAAATCGCTCTTTTACTTTTTTCTATCACATATCAGATCATGAAGTTTTCAATAAAATAAAATTAAAACTTAAAATTAAGTTTTATTCATAAAGTTTAGGGTAAGGGTAGAGGTAGGTGTAGGGCTTTTTTTTTATCTCAATAAGTTACCACCTTGGTAAAATCATTTGTACAAATATAGGCCTACTGATTTAAACTCTGTTATTATTGCATAATGTTAAATGCACAACAATACTGAGGAGCAAATAGTATCTGCCACTATTTATAAGTACCAATAGCATCTAACTATTTACACCTAATCCAAAGAAAAAAGTTATTTTTGCTAAGAAATGCTGCTGTATTCACTTAAAGTAAACAGTACTGCTATTTAAACTTAGTAGCATCTGTCTCTATTTTCACTTAGTGTAAAGAGTATCTATACTAGCCGCTGCCAAATAAAAATTTTACATAAACGTAACATAAATGTTAAGTAAAAGAAACATTAAAAGAGCATTTGATCAGAATTAGATGTAAATGTTAAAAACAACATTGGTATAAAATGTTATTCTTACATTGTTAGTGAAACGCTTTTAAAAATCCAAAATATCCTTAATGTTAACATTAGCACAACATTCTTAGAACATTTTTTGTTGTTTCCTAAGTCTAACACTCAGATCCAAAATGTTGTAAACTTTATTGTGCAAGTTGTGCATTGTGCCCAGCAGGTTTATTCCTTTCCTTTAACTGTGGATGGGTTGTTATATGGCACAGAGAGTCACAGCATGCTTTTTAAGATGTGATGTGAACCATGCATTTACTTCTAGTATCACTGCTGGATTCCACAATGCATATGAATCACATCTTACCATGTTTATGTTATTCCCTCTCCAGGTTTTAAAACCTTTGTTGTCCAGCGGTGGAATATTTCAAGGAAAATCTGCAACTTCTGTGCGTACATGTACATGACACTATTGGAACTTGGTATATTCAGATAGATAAACATGCTGTCTTTCCTGACAGGTTAATAAGATTAAGGCAGTATGATATGCTGATATAGCCTAACACTCAAATATTAGGACATGGATAAAAATAGAATTAGAAATTATTTAGACAGTTAGTCCAGTTTATTTTTTATGTCTTGTCTTCTAGAGCAGGTTGTCTCAAAAAAAGTTAATGTTCAGAAAAGTTGAATCTTAAAGCAGAGTGTTCGTCTCTGGAGAACACAATCTTATAAGAAGAGCTAATCTGGTGTGCAGTGTTCAATATGTGGGAAATGCTAATCTTCAGATGAATATTTTCGTCCTTGTAGCGTGTTCACATTATTGGGTCATTTCACTTCTGAAATAAGAGAACGGTGGGAGAATTATAAATTCTGTATGTTTTGTTTCATTGTTAATGGCAGGCGCTTAGACATTCATAAAGATTGTGAATATTTAGAACAATGAGAACAAAAGGTTCGATTCGAGCAGACAGGATAGGAGGAATGGAGGGATGAATGGAAGGAAAGGAACAGAGAACAGCAGGGAATTGAGACAGGAGAAGAAAGATACTCAAGAGGGATATAGTGTTCAATTTTTGTGCAACGTGCAATGATCCCATGAATGTTAAACTATCTTAAGTACAGCACTAAATGTATATCTACTGTAGAGACGATTGGTAAATTCTGAAAGAGTTATACATATTAATGGCTTTAGCTCAGGCTAGATGCTGCACCATTGTAATACTCTGTGCCATATGAACTGAATGTGTTCCAGATATACACTTAAAGAAACAGTTCTCTCAAAAATGAAAATGTTTCATTATTTATACACTCTCGTGCATTACAAATCTGTATGATTTTCTTTCTTCTGCAGAACAGAAAAGAAGATATTATGAAGAATGATGGTGACCAAACAACATTGGCCCCCATTAACTTTCATTGTATGGACAAAAAAAACACTTAAACATTTCTCAAAATATCTTCTTTGCGTTCCACAGAAAAAGAGTAATACAGGTTATTGAATAACATGAGGGTGAAAAAAAATGAAAACTTATATCTACTCACCTGGAGTTACTGAGGTCATTCTGGCCTCCACGGCTCTTCTCCAGCCCTAGTTTGGTGAAGATTCCCACCAGGACCATGATGGCCACCACACCACAGATGATGTATACAATCATATGGGTGCGATCTCGCTCGTGGTCTGGCTGGACCTCAGTGTTGGTGGCCACAGGTTTCCCAGTGTTGGCCCAAATGGGAGTGTCATAATTCGAGCAAGAGGTCTGGTCCAGCCGTTGCTGACGGAACTGGCAGCAGAACCGATAGAAACAGGTTCCACAGCAGTGCAGGAAGACGCCCACGTTACAATTAAAGGGAGGATCCCACTGACCCATTACATCGTAGTAACCTCGGCAACGCGTGCCAGTGGGTGGTACAGTGTCCTCTTCCACCTCTCCAGGTGTGGTCAGTGATAGAGGTCCCTCTGATGTCACAGAAATCAATAAAGCATCTTCAGTCTGATTGGCTGTTTGGATGTCCATCTCAGTGGTACTTTCTTCCTGCGCTTTAGTGGCCCAGCTCAGAATGCTGGTCAGCAGAAGATGTAGCAGAAAAGAATATCCAGCCATGCTTCACCTGACACTTATTAAACTGACTTTAAAGTGTTACAAAAGTTAAAAAACCATAAATCAGGAAATAATTTTTTTTAAACCGCAAATGAGTGAATGGTCATCTTTTTGTTTTCACACAAACTAATAAATAAAATGATTAAAATATAAATGTTTAATATAAGAAATTAGGAATCTATAAAGATTATATTCAATAAATAGTTTTAAAAAATGTTACTTCATTTTAACGTTATTTAAATGTTTTTCTAACGTTTTTGATTGCAATTTTGTTTCAAAGCATGCATTGTTAATACAAACAAAATATTTAGTGCTTCAAAATAAAATCTAAATCTCAAAACACCAAAATAAATGTAATTTCACAGTTGATGCAAAAATGACACGTTCAGCATTACCTTTATCCTTGAAAAAAGAAACAAAACCTTGCACTTGGAGTTCTTTCGCCCTTGTCAGTCCACACATTTATTTCATTTGACATATCCCATCACTGTACAGTTATTAAGCACTTGTGTCTGTAGTAAAACTACCCTTCTTTTAATTTCCCATTTACTTCTATAAGCAACCAGTCATTGTAACTTGGCACAAAAAAATCATTTCCCATGGAGAGCACAGCAGGTGAGTATTTTAATCCACAGCGATGCACTCAGAGCGCTGTCTCTGAGCCTTGTGAGGAGCAACAGTTCAGGATTCAAATAAAAACTCCTCCCCTCCGTTCAACACACCACAGAGAAAGAGAGCAAGAGAGGAGGGGGCATATTTCCCATCCAGATGCTGCTTGTAAAGGGAGGAGGGATACTAGTCTACTCTATAGGATTCGTTTTTGTGAAAGTAGACTTTATTTTATATTTTCTTGTGGGTATGTGCATTAGTGAGAGTCAATAAGGACAAAGGGCAAAAGTTGAAAAGTAAATAGTCAGACCCCTTGCATACAAGAAATGATGTTTTCCAGTTACAGCAAGTATCTGCCTTACACACTGGACAAAAAAGGTTTCACGTTTTGAAGGCAAAATCCTCTTACACTTGCAAAATTCATCCTCTGTCCATAAGCACATCATTCTTATAGTCTTGGCTTCTTTCAATCAAATATTTAAAGATTAAAACTAGATCTTTTAAGCATGGAACCTTCCAAAACCTACAATGTAAAAATGAGATTATTAAGATTTATTATCTTCTTCTGCAGCATCCACAGCGCAGAGCTGATAGGCTCTTAGGAGGCTTGTGTCTTTGATCTGCACTCTACTCCAGGTAAACATGTGACACACAACCCGGAGTTCTAAAGGGAGGAAAGAGAAACAGGATGGAGAAGACATTTCACAGAACTCGTTGGTCCTCTCAAGGTAAAAATCTCTCTCTCTCACACTCTCTTCCTTCTTTTCTTCATCCATCTCTACAACCCTCATATCCTGTTATATTGCAGACTGTCCTTTTTAAGAACCCAAAGCATTTATTGAGGGTAAAAATAAAGCAGAGCGGCTTAACCGAAAACACATATGCATGAAATTTTCATCCGAGTTGAAATGATTTAATTTTATTTAATCATTTAATCTTGTATACACTCAGAAATGTAGAAAACAAGCAGTCTAGCAAAGACAAGCATAGCAAACATATTACAATGTTATTACATATTGTAATATGTACATTATTATTATTATTATGCAGTGAATGCTGAAGTCATCCAAGGTCATTTGTAAAACTCTTTGAGAAAACATTTCCGCTGAAGGTTGTGTTGTTGAGGCCAGCAGGGCCAATTCTTATTGTAGTCTGTGGAACCTAACGTCCCATTTAAGTAAAGGGAACATATGTTCTTTAGATCAAATGTCGTGTGGACATCGATATCCTTAAAAAACGTAAGAGTAGGGCTTGTAAACATACATTTTCTCCACTGGATGTTCTGGTGCGCTACGCCTGCTGTCACATCATCCTTGTGGAGTCTGTGGGAAATCTCTCTTAAGGTGCTTTGAGGAAAAGGCTGTGTGTGATAAGAGTTTGTACATAGGAAGGTCATGTTCTCTGCTTTTATTCAGAGCTCTTCTTGACCTTTCTGTGCATGTGCTCTGACCTGTTTCATTTGTACATATAAATATGAGGTCATTGAGTCTGAATAACGTTGATGTTGAATAATCCCCCTCAATCTAATATTAAACCTGAACCTGATTCTGTATCTGCTGTGCCTTCGGCTCTCTGTGGGGAAGATGAATGTGCCCTCATCAGAATACATTGGCACTCTGGGGTGTTGTGTTGGGTGGATGTTTCTCCTGCATATTTCATGTCTTTTACTCATTCACTTTAGGGTTTCTTTCATTTGTCAGTGTGCTATTTAACTCTCAAAATAAGGGCAAGATTTGACTTCTAAATCACTTTGAAGTTGCTATAGACTCGCAATCCTAGTCTGTATGTCTTACTCCAATATTTACTCTGTCATACCCAACAATTGGATCAGTGTGAATAAGCCTTTAGAAGAAGAGGTTCTATAGAACCGGATAAAGGTTCTATCAGGCGCTTCATGTATGGAACTCCTTGAAGGTTCCATATAATAGAACCCCTGTGAAAAGTTTAATCAATAGATTAAAATGTTAATTAAATATATATGAAATAGTTTGTTGGCAGGTTAAATAAACACAGAATTACATTTTATATAAATCATATTTATTAGAACAGTTTGACAGACAACTTTTGTAGCCATTGAAAAGATTAAACAAATAGTGCTTAGTGACATTTATTGTGTGAATGATGTGTTTTGCACATGTCACACAGAACATAGAACAGACAGATACTTCAGTGCTTACTTCAGTAGTTGGGTCAGGACATTGACACCATCTATTCTGATGCTGGCTCTTCCTGAAGTGCCATGAAGGACTATTGTTGGTGTCAGCTTTGTTGAATCCTGAATTCAACACATCTGCAAAATGTAAAATGATATCAAATTTCTTATTAAGAACCTTTTTGGATCTTTCGAACTACGGTTCTATATTGAAGACCAATTAATAGTTTTTAAGTGTGTAGGTTCTTCTTTTTTGGACTTTTATAACATTCATTTATTTATCATGGCAACCTATCTATCATTCTCTACCTATTGATAAAAATATTAAATATTGCAGTGCAGTTTCGCAGTTTCGCTGTAAACTGTGAACATATATACAGCTCCCCATCTTATGCGTTTACTTATGAGTGAATATTACATTACATTTACATTTATGCATTTGGCAGACGCTTTTATCCAAAGCGACTTACATTACATTGTACTATACATTTGTACATTTTTGTATAGTAAGCAAGTGAGGGTTAGGTGTCTTGCTCAAGGGCACCTCAGCCGTTACCCGCCAGACCTGAGAATCGAACCAACAACCTTCTGATCATGAGTCCAACTCTCTAACCACTGGACCACGACTGCCCACGTGTGATATATGACATATGGAATCTAAAAAGAAGATGCTATTTAACACAAGAGAAAGAGAAGTGAAGTGAAGGGATGAAGGAATCGATATCTGTGTTGACAGGAGGAGCAATGATGGTGTAACTTAGAACAAAAATCATTTTAAGTTAACAGAATTGCTGTTATTGTTGTTTAATTAATTTCTCTATTAAATTAATGTAGCTACTATGAAATTAATATTGTTATATTCAAGTGTTTATTACATTTTTGGCTACATATGAATCCCAAAGGACATGCACCATTTTGCAACAGCGTATTGTCTTCAACAAAAATAAGTACGATTTATTTACGTAGAATCATTCCTCCGTTCGAGTCACTGTACAAAAGAAAGATGTAAAACATTTTAAATCGAGCATAAAAAGACAGTGGGCACTGGGCACTTTGTTTTAAGAAAAGGGCACTGCAGTTATTTATAAAGCATGCAGCATCTAGACAGCAGGAGAAAGCAGTCTTGAAACAAAGCTGACGTGTTAATGTTTATCCATTGATGAGTTAATGTATTTTTTTATTTCTCTGGACCACTTTCATAATGATTTTCCTCTCTAGAACAATTTTTTATTTATTACATTAATTAATACCTATATATTCTTGTTGAGATTTCTTCTGCTAATGATGCGTTTTCCTTTTCGACCACATTATGGCATTATAATGTAGACATTTCTGGTCTGTTATACAGTAAATGGGGTTAAGGATGAAAGTAAAGATGGAATGACGAATGGAAGGAAGAAAAATGTTACAAAAGAGTCTATGCAAACATATTTGATGAGCCATATGCCCTTCGATGACTGTAAATTCTCTGGTGAGTCGTGTGTGTTTTAATGTCTCATAAACAGTCAGGTCTATCTGAGGTCTCAGTAGGCTCTCTGTCAAACCTGACCTTTTCCAAGTGAAAAGAGATGCAAATAGCCAGTCACTCCAATGTGATGCCTTCTTTATTATTGTAAATTGGTTTGGAAGCACCTGGATCCATTGAGAAAACCTGTCACTCATTTCAGTATTTTAATAACATGATTTACTTACTCACTTGTTCTTTCTCTCTTTTCAGCCAAAAATATAAGATTGCAAAGTAAGCCAACTGTGAATTAGGTCTCACTTTAAACAGAGAGAAAAGCTGGGTGTAAAACCGTATGATTTTAAAAAGAAGACATCTACAGCAGTTACAACTTAGTTAAAGTCTCCTGTGTCTCAAATATTTCTCCTGAGAGAGAAACCTGGAAATCTCACAAATGACTTTCAGAAGAGATCTCAACTATGTCACATACTGAGCTCAGATTTGCCACGTCTGCAAACAAAAGTCAATAGTATTGAATATTTCAATGTGAATTCAAACATTACTTAAATAATCTACACTGTAAAAAATGCCAGTAAAAACTGTAGGTCACACTTTAGAATAAGGACCAATTCTCACTATTAACTAACTATTAACTTTGACTTTTGCTTCAATAAACTCCTAATCACTTCTTAAAGGTAGTTTTTAGGTTTAGGTATTGGGTAGGATTAAGGGATGCAGAATAAAGTAATGCAGAATAAGGCTAATACGGTATGTGCTTTATACATACTAATATGCAAGTTGTTAATGATGAATTTGTGTACCTTAAAATAAAGTGTAGCCAAACTAATATTTTTTGTAAAGTAAAATGTTTTTCATGCTATTTTACACTGAACTTGTAAATTGGAAGTTTATTTCTATAATATAACCTTGTTACCAATAATAATGAATGCAAAGAAAATCTGTTATTTTACAGAATTTTACGTTTTTTATTAACCGTAACATTCAAATTAAAAAACTGGCAACTACCCATGCATCTACTTCAGAATGTATATTTATTTACCTCAGGTAAACTGTAAATATGTTCACTGGAGGATGATGCATGCAACAACCACAAAATCCACTTCTCTGAGCCTCTTGTGTCTGCCCTGTGAACAAGCAAAGCATTTACTCTCTCATCACCAAGAGGCTTGTTGCAATGATCTACAGGGAACAGAAGTAAGACGGCATTTAGATCTGAACTCTCTCAGGAATACAGTGCATTAGTAAAGATAAAGCTTTGAAAAATGTTTTCACACTGAGTTGAACACAGATTTATTTGATCCTGGATTAGTATGCAAATAAGATCTACATGCATTATTGTTATAGGAGGAGGATGTATTTTAAAAAGGTGGGAAAGAGCCAGGAGCAGTGCCATAGCAAAACTTTCAGTCTCATTCAGGAAAAAGGTGTCCTAAATACTGGAAATGTCAAATTGTAATCTCTCATTCCCAACAGTTATTTTGCTGTGCAAACTGTTGATTTTGGTTGTTAGGCCATTGGTTATCACTTTGCACTAGTCAGTTACAAGCATGTCATGTTTAGATGCTGATTTCAGCATTTTGCACACAGCTATACTGGTCGACCTGCTATACCAACGCCAAACCACCACTAAGCATCACTGACAAGGAATGAAATTCATGCTGGACTAAACTGGCCTTTCAGCTTCCGACTGTCACTAAACATTTCATCCATATTCAGACATGATACTCTAATTAACTTTGCAGTTATCGGCATTGAAAATACCTAAAATAGCCAGACAGATCTTTTTGTGTGTTCTTGCAAGATTTATTACTTCAAGTTCCAGTTTAATAACATTCTTTGGAAAGGCTAATGCCGTTAATGAGCCAAGGGATAATTTTAAAAATGATTTTTTTAAAGAATTTATTGAGATTTGTCATTACGTCTTTTTAGGTATCATCATGTCTGATTTTTGCATCGTCATATCCAATTGACCATATCACACATATTACCCTTATTAGGTGACAAGAGCATACCAATATTAAGCATGTGAATATTTTGGTTTTAATTTACATTAAGTGACCAGATGCATCATTTATTTCACATTACACACGTAACTTCCACAGAAAAGCCTTTCTTGTGCAAAGCTTAACTTAGCTGCATATTAACAGATCAACATGGATTATATTTAATGCCTCTTGCTCTTGTATTTTGCTGGAGCACTATTATGATTCATTTCGTGTAATATTATGTTTACAAGTTATAAAAACACGCAAATGTTGTTCTAAATTTGTCCTATAAATGTTTTGGTAAGGTAGCCATGACTCACTCATTCTCTTCTTTGCCCTTTCACCCTTTATTCTAAATGGATTTGAGCATTATACTGTCGGCATATTATCAACATGATTAGATGTAATTTTTTGGTATCTGCACATGACAGTAACAGTAAACGCTATATTTGGGTGAGGGGATCAAACCTTGAAAAGCTGTGCTGGTTAATTAATCCATGGCCCATGAATTTATATAAATGTCAGGCGTTTTGTATAGAGGACAGCTACTAAAAAACCTATCATGTGAAAGCCTTCTGCAAAGTCTGTCCCTGATTTGAAGCACTTACATGACCAAAATTCAAAATGAAAAAGCTGTAATAATAACTTTGTGATTTACGAGTAGGTATACAGATTACAAGAGTGATAGAAAGTTCTCCCTCTTGTCTTTAAAGAAACTTCTTCAGTTAACCTGTCATCAGTACATTTTCATCAGAATATAAAGATCGGCTAAGTAGATGATTGCAGGATGGGAATAAGATGATGCAAATGAAATGCAACTTTAAGGTACAAATGCTTGGAGTTATAGTGTTGGCTCATAAATTTCACAAATGTGAAATACATGAAATAACTTTAAAGCTCAATAAAAGAGATTTTATATAATTTCCAGTCTACATTTAAATGAGGATGGTTAACATCTACCGAATAAGTAAATACAACGCTCCAAATAGCTTAAAGTGATAGTTCACCCAAAGATTTTGTCATCATTTACCCTCTTGTCATTTTAAACCTGTATGGCTTACTTTCTTCTGCAGAACACAAAAGAAGATATTTTGAAGAATGTTGGTAACCGAAAAATGCCAGTACCCATTCACTGCTACTGTGTGGACACAAAACGAACGCAAGTCACCACCGTTGTTCGGTTACCAATACATTCTTCAAATGATTTTCTTTTATGTTCTGCAGAAGAAAGTCATATAAGGTTTAAAATGACATGAAGGTAAGTAAATGATGCTTTTGGTATGAACTATCCCTTTAAGTTAGTCATGTAACCTGACAAGTGGAAACAAGTACGTCTTTAAAACATCACAAATACATTGATTAAATTCTGTCAAAAAATCTTTATTTATTTATCTTAATTTTATTTCAAACACATATGCGGAAGAAAAGTATACAGAAATCTAACAAATATTTACACAAAAATATATTTATACTAACAGTGTTATAAAACTACATGAGGTGTCTCACTGGGTGGTTCTTGCATATTTTATAAAACATTTATTAGCTTTATCTTCATGACACTGTTCTGGATTGTTAATGTGCTGTAATGTCAAAGATCATCTTAAACCCTCTGAATATAGATTTTTTTGGCAATCTATGATAAATATCAGGTAGCTCTGACTTAAGGTAAAGTCTGTTTAACAACCTAAAACAGAGAAAATGTCAATAACCATAAACAAAGTACAAATAAAGCAATGAATGGGTAATGTAAGTAAAGACGAAGGTGTATTAAATGTGTCTGGATTTTAACAACCTTTAATAACCTTAAAGAAGGATCTATTGTCAGATTACCTATTTAACACAAAAATAAAGAAAACGAAATTCCTATTTAGATCAGTAAATCATCAGATAATATATTTAATGTCCAAACTACCATTTATGTTTGTTTTCAAAATGTTCACTATTTTCTCCATTCATTCATGACTAAATTTTGACCAATGGAGGGGGAATATCATATATTTGAGGTAGGATGGAGACATCTGCAGTCTAATAAGGGGATTGGGCTAAAATCCATAAGTGGGTTAAGTAGTAGTTTTTTGCATAGAGGAGTGCAAAAAGGTAATTCATTCGCTTATGATGCTTATGTTAAAATGTTACACACTTATGTTTGGTTTACAATCCACATGGGTTTTTACTGGTAATGTTTAGTGGTTTTTCAGTGATTTGGTCACAGTGTCTGGTCCACACCACGTTTCATGGAAAAGTACATTAAATCAAAGAAAAACGTCTTATTGACAGGCACTGAGCGCGAAATATGAAATTGTAATTTTTTTAAATACACTTCTCTCAAGCAGTAAGTCAGCAGGGCTTATACACGTTTTTTTTTTTTGTAATACACTCTTAAATGCAGACAGGTCTACCTCTGGCCAAATCCGTTCAAGTTATTGCTTCCAGGTGGGGTGATGGTGATGGAGTCTAGAAAAGGACGGAGTGCTTGGCCAAAAGGTCTATGAAGAATAAACAGTGTCATTTAATGCAGTTAATAATGACAATGACATTTTTTAATGCAATGGGTAAAACTATGAAGAAAAAACTTACGTCGAGAGGACCTCAGATGGGAGGTCAGTTATGTATGAGGGAATCTTAGCTCCAGTTAGAAACTGTGCCACCTCACTACTGAAGTTGTTACAGTTGTGCTCGAAAAGATGGTATTTTTCAGGACTGTGGAATAGAGAGATGAAGTATGGGACAGTCTGGTATTAGTACAGCTGCAAATCTGTACTAATACCTCCAATATGTCACCAATATGTCACCAAATGGAATTACAAAAATGTTATTTAACCTTTGATTTTGGGATGCTCAATCAAAAAGCAATATTTAAAAAAAAAAAAGCAAAACATGTTTTATTACTGATAAAAATATACATTTATTATCTGAGAATTTAAAAATGTACATCCAAATAACAAAGATTTACTGACCTATACGAATCACTGAGGGAAGAGAGATATTCCAGAAAGAGGTCTCGAGGAACTTCTGTGTTTCCAAGATCCACAATGGAGTCGGCCATACCCAGGAGTGTACCACCCTAAAACATGACATCATGCTACTGTTAAGGCTGGATTACAATCATTATGCCCTAATACTTATGCAGTATCTCTCTGACATATCTGACATAGTGAGATATCTTTTCGACATTCTCTACTTTATCTCGTTCATTCACTTACCGGGGGGCAACTTGAAATGCCCACTCCTCCAAAGAAAAACTCTTCCCCATAAGCAACTATAGATGTGTGCCTAAAATAAAAACAAATCAAAGTGCATACATTGTTGAGACATATGTCCATAACATTTACAAGAATCAAGATTTCCAAAAAGGTTAAATACCCACCATATTCCCTCGAGCTGCTTTCCTGTAAATTTGGATGAAATTGTCGTTAAAAATGTATTTATTTTGACATTCTTGAATGTGTAACATGTTTCCATTTTTATTTTAGTTGTCTATCATGACTTTAGGAAACATACACACAAAAAGATCTATCGTAATAGTACCACACACTTCAGGAAGAACTCACCCAGCATCATGAAACTCATCTGCCGGGCCATTCCTTTTGACAGGTCGTATATGTACAACTTCACGTTATAGCTGTCACACGTCATCGCTACAGCTTCAGACAATTCTGTGTTTACAGACTAACCCGCAGAGATTCAGCGCTATGGCTAACAAAAGTGAAGCTTAGCTTGAGTTTCTCGCTCTGCTGAACTAAAACAAACAAACAAACTTCACAGTTCTGCACTCTCACATTCTCAGCGTGATAATACTTTCAAATCGCGTTCGTTGTTCTTTTAAATAATCTGAGGAATAAAATGAAACACGATTGTTGACAGGTAGCTGCGCCACGGTGACTCGAGATATTTGTTAAACCGGTTATGACAAATGTGCTTATTCATTGGCCGACCAATGGCAGCACAGACAGATGCGTAACATCTGTGCGAACATCTTAAACACTAGATGGCGCAGACAAAAATAATGTTATAGTGTCTGTTCACCACCGAACAAAACATGACCATTCAGTCCCTCCCCAAGAAAACCTCTGGATTATTTATGGGAATTTAAATGTCTACCTTCATTTCACGGCAATACATTTGCACTGAAAAATATTTAATTAATCATTTTAAATGTTTTAACATCTTTATATGTACTTAATCTTATGTAGCTACACTAATATGCCATAGACTCTCACATAAACTTTTGTTTACTTCCTCGTGTCTCCGTCACTCCGCTCCGGTCTCACCATTGGTTCGTGCGTTTCAATACTCGTTACTGATTGGCTAGTAAAGCTGTCATTCAAATTATGGCGCTTGTGGATGCGTGTGCGGTCATATAGGAAAAATAAGTTTTTGTTTTAAAACAAAGTGGCAAACGTTTTGTTGATAAATAATTAATTGTGTTTGAAAGTAAACCTTGACACGATTCTTAGAGAAATCGGAAAGCAATGGCGAACTGGAAAGAATACTATCAAAACGAAGACGATGAAGCAGAGCAGGACGAAGAAGAATCTGGAGGTTAGCATAGCTAACTGCAGTTAATGTTCTCATCTTCACGTTTTAGCATATAACGTTACTTGACTTTGCACTTTTAAACGTGCCTGGATCAGAAGAAGTGTAACTAAACTTCAGTGTTTTTTAACCTAAAACATTACAGGCGATTACAAAGTCAGTGGCCGTGACAGTCTCGTGTTTTTGGTGGATGCATCCAAAGAGATGTTCATCAAGGGAGAGAATGGGGAGCATTCAAATTTTGACATGACCATGCAGGTGTGTATAGGACATTGAATTGGAACAGGTCCCATTCATAAAGATTTTTTTTAATTTCCCTGTGATTTCTATGGTGTGCATAATTGAAGTCTTCTCTCTTGTGTTTAGTGTGTGCGTAGTGTGTACACTAGTAAGATCATAAGCAGTGACAAAGACATGGTGGCTTTGGTATTCTACGGGACTAAGGAGAGCAAGAACCCCAAAAACTCATTCAAGCATGTCTACGTCTACCATGACCTGGATTCACCTGGTCAGTAACTGGTGTATGAGAAATTGTTTACAATGTCTTTCAGCATTTTAGAGCACGGTAGCATCATTTCAAGCACTGTAAAGACATCTCTCTGCATTTTGGTTTTGACTTTTAGTTGAACTTTAGAAGCTAATGATGATGATGTAAAAATGCTTAACTAAGAACTAAAATAGGTTCTTCTATGTCTTGCATGTGAAATAAGTTGTAATAATGATTTGTAATAAGATTGATTGCCTTCCTTATATTTGTTTGTTTGTTTGTTTCTGACATCAAAGTGAAATATCTTTATATTTTGTTATTCATACTGCATCAAATTTGTATACTTTTTCTAGACCTTGCTTAAAAGCCTTTGTTGTCTGCATGCATCAATAACTAACCCCTCAGGCTTTCATTTTATGAATTTGCGGATTCATCTCACACAATGTTTATCTTTTCAGGAGCTCAGCGTGTTCAGGATGTCGATAAGCTGCGGGGTGAAAAAGGAGCTCAGTTGGCTGCGGAGATCATGGGCAGCGGGGAAACTTCCCTTGGAGAGGCTTTGTGGTGCTGCTCCAACCTTTACAGTGACATCAAGCTGCGACTGTCCCACAAGCGCCTCATGATATTCACTTGCAGGGATGATCCTCACGGAGGAGACAGTGCAAAAGACAGACAGGCTCGTACTAAGGCTGCTGACCTTAAAGAGACAGGTAGGGTCATTTGAGAGGGAAGAGACTAGAAATGGAGAATGAGGGACATTGTATAACTTAAATCCCTATTTGCTCCTCAGGTGTGGTTATAGACTTGATGCACCTTATGAAACCTGAAGGATTTGATGTTTCCTTGTTCTTCTGTGATATCGTAAGCGCTCCTGAAGATGAGAGTGAACTCGGTGTTCAGCACGAGCCCAGCGGGAAACTTGAGGACTTGCAGAAAAGGGTCAGAGCTAAAGAGTTAAAGAAAAGAGCTCAAAGCAGGTACATGCACTGCACACACCTGTCCAGTGAAAAAAATCAACTCGGCTTCTTGACTTGACTACTAAGAATTCTAATAGTGTTTAAAATAATAGAAAAATAATGTAATCCTTTGATTTTGTACCTCTCTAAGGTTAACATTGTCTCTTGGAGAAGGTGTCAATCTGGCAGTTGGAGTGTATGTGTTGGCCAGGACTGCCACCAAACCTTCTGCCGTCAGACTTTACAGAGAATCAAATGAACCTGTCCGCACTAAAACCCGTCTTTTCCACACCCACAACGGCAGCTTACTTTTACCAAGCGACACAAAAAGAGCACAGGTACAAAATCGCAACAATACAATGTTTGAGTTAATGTTGCATTTGCATTATTCTTGTCTTGCATGGCATTCGTGTCACCTCTGTCTTTCTTTTCCTGCTTCTCGTAAAGGTTTATGCAAAGAAACAGATTGTGATGGAGAAAAATGAGGTGGATGAAATAAAAAAGTTTGATGATGCTGGTTTGGTGCTGATGGGGTTTAAACCCATGGACTG